>VUYV01000272.1:291667-374378 GCA_008711295.1 Anarhynchus alexandrinus
GCCGTGAGGCGAGGCGAGGCGGGGCGGGGCGGGGGCTGCGGCCCGGCGGACCGCTGTGGGGAGGGCGGCAGCGCCGGGGGGGACCCACCGGAGCCTTCGGCCCTGCTCTGCTTGGGAGCCCGGGCCCAGCAGCGCCCGCCGCGGGAGCCATGAGGGTGTCTCCCCCCTCACCCTCAGCCATCCGTGAGGCGCGCTATGGGCCTCCCTCGCCGGGTTTGGCCAACAACCCTGCTGGGCGAAGGTGAGCTTTGAGAGAAGGTCTGGTGCAGGTTGACCAGGAATAAAGCAGAAAGGCAATTTTATCGTTGCATGTCGTTGCAGAGCAGGAGGGGGAAGCAGCTCATGGCGCTTTGAGGACCTGCCTGTGGAAACATCACCCTCAGCGCCCCACAGCCTCGGGCACGGAGCAGGGGACACCCCACAGCCTCGGGCACGGAGCAGGGGACACCCCACAGCCTCGGGCACGGAGCAGGGGACACCCCGGAAGCCCCGGGCACGGAGCNGCATGGAGCAGGGGACACCCTACAGCCTCGGGCACGGAGCAGGGGACACCCCACAGCCTCGGGCATGGAGCAGGGGACACCCCGGCAGCCTCGGGCACGGAGCAGGGGACACCCCACAGCCTCAGGCATGGAGCCGGGGACACCCCACAGCCTCGGGCACGGAGCAGGGGACACCCCACAGCCTCGGGCACGGAGCAGGGGACACCCCACAGCCTCGGGCACGGAGCAGGGGACACCCCGCCACCACCGTGGCAGAGGCACCACCGGTTCCCCACACGGCTGGAAAGCCACCCCACCATGGCCTGGCCAGGCCGGCAAACAAGCAGCTGCTGACCTTAAAGGTAACAACTGCAGAGTGTTTCATATCCGTATGGTGAAGCCGCTGGCTGGTCACACCACCGCCAGACGCCCATGATGTGGCAGATAAGGGTAACTCATTTTGTATGGTTTCGTTACGGTAGGAGCTTCTGTTTGATCCTAACAGTGATGGTGAGATCTTTGGGTGTTTGATGTCTTTATCAAAGGCCAAGTTTCTGGAGTAAAGATGTGAAGAGCTTGGTTCACATTTTAAAAGAGGAAGTTTCTAGTTTTCACGGTTGAGGAGTGGCATTTAAAAGGCTCAAAGAATCCGCTCCAACTCCCCAAACCTCAGGATCCAGAATACAAACCCAAAATGTATTCATGACAAAACCTTTTGAATTAAGACTTAAACTCGCTATTTGTGGATGACACACAGACCCTTGATTTTTTCCAGGGATTAATGACTACAGTCTCTGAAAACTGAACAGAAGGCTGCTGTGTGGTAATTCTTGCTCAAGTACCATCCCATCGCCCAGTGTCCCACAGACCCACAGTACAGACCAGACCAGATCTTGATAAACCGGTCTTTATGCAGTGCAGTGTAAAAGAACAATATTGAATGAAAGTTTTGTACCACATAATCATAAAGAGGAAAAAAGATTGCCTGTATAGCTGCTCAGTTACATTGTGGTAGAGTTAATAGCTGCTTGATAGATTTCTAGAATATAGGGAAGTTGCTTTTTAGCACACACAAAATATAAAACTGATTATCAACAAAAGTTCAATTATCCCCTACCTCCCAAATAAGGGCAAATAAGACTGCTAGCAGTTGTAATTCAAATGATGATTTTTGGTGTATACTCTATTTCCTTCAGTATTTCATACTGCAAACAAGGGTACAGAAGAAAGGCAACTTCCATGAATACATGATGCTGTGCTGCCAGAATTTTTAAGGCCACTGAAAAGCATTTCTCTAGAATGTTTTGCACCATTATAACTTATCAGCTCATCCTTTCCTTTGCCCATGAAATACCACTTTTAGGCATTTACTAGCCTATCAAGGCTGAAGTCCCAAAAAAAGGAAGATTCACACCACTATATTGGACAACTCTTCCCAATATTGTGGTTGGACGTGGAACTAAGGATGCTTGTGTTTGGTCACAGGAGCTGAACTTTGTTGTTTCACACAAAAGCAAGACTCCAGAGGCTGGGGCAACAGGGACTCCAGCTGAGTTTTGGCAGAAACAGGAGCTATCACCTCGCAGAGCAGCCAGCCAGGCTCTTCCCTCTGTGACCACCTCCGGTTCCTGCAGAGGAAAGCCACCTGGTGCCATACCGCTTTACTACGCAGCTGTCCAGGGATAGTTCATCCCCGTGCGAAGCAACAGTGGCCAAAGCAGCCTGTGTGGCAGTGTGTGCCGGAGCCCTGCTTGACACGGCGCTGCCAGCCTCTGCAAGCCCTGGTCAGGATGGCACTGTAGGTCTGAAAGTGCTGGGGTGGCTTCTGGCCCCATACACAGCCCAACATGGGTGGACACCTACCCATCTGCTTTCCCTGCCCTTAGCCTCACCCTTAGGTAAGGAACACCTTCATTTTTGTCGTGTGAAGGATGTGCTTTTTGGGAAACAATAAGGCACACAGGTCCCAATTGCCTCCAAAGGAAGCAAGCTAGACCAGCACTAGAGCTAGTCTGACCTTCTGTACTTCATAGGCCGTTACATTTCACCAGGTTCCTCCTGCTCAGTATTGTGTACTTGACTAAAGCTTATCTCCCAAAGTCACCCAGCCTGGGTCAGAAGATAGGACAGAGAAGTCACCACTTAGCAGTCTGTTGCTCCCCGACAACAATAAAATATGTATTTAATGCTCTGATTTGAACTTGTCAGGCTTCAGCTTTCAAACAGTGGTTCTTATGCCCTCCCCTGCTGAACCAAAAACTTACAGCATTTTACATGCTAATCAAGTCACTGCTTAATCCACTTTTTGATAAGCCAAGTAGATCAAACTCTTCAAATTCATTATATGTGGCATTTTCTTCACTCTTCAAACATTTTTACAATTTTTTTCTGGGCCTCTCAAAACGTGCCAATACCTTTTACAAAATTTGGGCTGCAAAACCATTTGTAGCATTTCAGTAGCTGGCAGGAGCTGAGAGTAAGAAGCCAGATGTTTTCTGCCCCCTCCACCCCATATGCTGCCTTGGTCGGAGAGTCATGTGTAAGAAACCTGATCGAGAGTCTGACGTGCAAAGGTCTTAAACTCTGTGAAACTCTACAGTGAGGTCAGGCTCGGCAACCCTTCCCTAGATTCTGGATTTAATCTCTGTGGTGTAGGTTCAGGCAAATCCGTGATTGTTGGGTACGGAGTGTTTAGGAGAATTGTTTCTTAACTGTAAGCACTGAACATATATAAGTTATGGCGGGACACAACATTCTCAAATGGCTAAAAGAAACCTTTATCTCCTAGACTACAAGGCCAGGAAAATTGAAATCTTGCTCTTAGTCCCCCACAGCCTTCAGGCAGCACATAGTATCTTTTAACTCCCTGGCAACGAGAAATATCAGTAATCCTGATTCAGTCAACGATTCATGAACACTGACGAAGTTCCAAAGCCTAATAGATAGCAGTGCTTCACCCTGATGGGAAGAAGACCTGGTCGCTACTGCTGCATGTTAGCTTGCAGCAGCAGACTCAAATGATCCTCATCTCTTCACCGCTTTCTGGCTTTCTGATGTCCTATTGGAAACTTGAATACTGATAGCAGAGGCTGATAAGGGAGGATGAAATTAAGAAACTCCTTAGAGCTCATGCTGTGATCGTATCACAGCCTGTGTTATTCTTATCTTCCTCCGCTGAATCTGCCAACTCAACTTCAAGAAGTCTTCCATGGCATTAAGATATTGCACCAACCCTGAGCGCTCATAATCTACACTAGAACTGAATACTGAAAGCTGCAAAGCTTACTGTTCTTACACTGCTGTACTAATATTTGCCAAATACCATTCGTGAGCACAAATTTTTCATTACCAAGAAGCTCTAAACACCCTAAAGGACTTAATACCCATAAATCTGACTGATATCCTGCCAGCCTTGTGAAAAGGTGATAAGTGACTTACACTGACCAATACTGTATGATCAATGCCGTTGTCATTCCCCGTAGGCATCTATTTGACTCTCAAACATCCACTAGTCAGGCACATCCTGAAGATACCCACTTGGGGCACATCTGTTTGTGGCAAAACCTCCCTGTTCCTGTGAAAGTCCACAGAGAAGCTGCCAAAAGCCACCTCCAAGTGCATCTCTCTGGAAATAATATTCACAGCTCAGCACAAATTCAGGCCAAGGCACAGAGATGAAACAGTTTTACTGCAGTGATGAATTGGTCTCCTCCTCTCAGTAGGTAGGAGGGAGGCATCTGTTCTCATTCCCCAGAGTCGCTTCATGCTTAAACTTTTGACCCTGGGATCCCACTGCCTTCCATACAGGAATTGGCAGGATAATACACTACGAGGCTTTGAATGCTTTCTGAACAGGGACATCTATTTTGCAGTAAAGGGACCGTGTTCCTCCACTGCTGGACCTTTCACTGACAGGGTCCCGTACCAGTCAGTGGACAGACATCTGATGGTAAACACTCACATGCCAACAGCGGGGAGATGATGCGCAAGTGGTCAGTTCAGGCAGTAGCTCGGGAGTGGTTTTGGATGCATTGTTGACACTGAGCTATCACCGGTCTGAGTAATGCTTTTCATCATCTCCCGGTGACTTCTTACCATTTCCGTCCCATTCTGGTGGATGACTTGACTGCAATTATTCATGCCTTCATCACCTCTCAGTTGAAGTACAGCAGTATGATGCAGCTGGGAAGGAAGCTCACAGCACTTCAGAAACTCCAGCAAGTATACAGGACATTGCAGAACATCACCTCAGCAGCACCGGTAACCATCCTGGACTCAAGTTCCCAGTAAAACAAAATCAAGTGCAGGGTTCTCACCTTCCTAATCCTCCGTGCTGCAAGCCCACCATAGCCAAAAGGCTGCCCAGTAGGATGAAGAGTATCGCTGACACCTTCGTTACTGCCAGTCGGTGGAGGGATGGTACGGCTTTGTGGCCAGAAAGAAGAACTGTCTCTGGATTAAACCAGAGGATATCAAGTTAACCAAGAAGTAAATATCATTAATAAATGTGTTGCCAGTTGTTCCACGTGAAGTGTACATTTCTTAGGCATTGCTTTCTCAACTATAAAAAAATAGAGCAATGTATATGTAAAAGAAGATGGGGGGAAAGTCCCACTTACCAAAATAGGACACTATTGCATCCATTTATCTTTTTTTCCTGAGGAGACTGAGAGAAAAAAATAACCTGGCAGATGTTAGTCATTTTGCTTAATGCACTCAGATACTTTGGCGATAAATGTGGTAGGAGAGCTTGTACAGAATAGAATAAATGGCTTCAGTGAGGTACTGTCAAAACAGTAAAAAGAAGATATGTTTCCTATTAAAATAGAAAGGGAGTAAAAGCAAATGTGTTTTGAATGAGGATGGCTGATATTAGCAATGCTAAAAATAAGGGGAAGCGAAGGGGAACACAGCCCTTACTCCACTGCCAACAGAAAAAGGAAAATTTTTCTGTCTCTAAGGTGAAATTACTTCCCTCCCCAATCTCTTCTCTGCTGGTTAGGTAGTTGGTGTTGCACCATGAAGAACATCCCTGGCAGAAAGGTTTAAGGACATCCCTGGCAGAAAGGTTTCCCAGTTCCTCCGGTTCCTACGCCTTTCCCCACTCCCCCAACAGGCAGCACAGCCTCAGATCTTCCACAGAGAAGATGGTTCCTGTTTTGTGGTATTTTGCGCAATCTTTGTTTGTTCTTGGTTTGTTCCCCACTCCCCTCCATAATTCCTCTTTTCAGAGAGGATCAGAAGGAGATTTCTTGGTACCGCCAATACCAAGCAGAGAAGACAGCCAGTACCTCCCCCCACAACTGTCTTCTTTCCTCTGTGCCCTCAGTTCATGTAACCCAAATGGCTTTGTCATAGAATCACAGAATCACAGAATGGTTTGGTTTGGAAGGGACCTTAATGCTCATCCAGTTCCACCCCCCTGCCCTGGGCAGGGACACCTCCCACCAGCCCAGGTTGTTCAAAGCCCCGTCCAACCTGGCCTTGAACACTTTTGTCATGTCCTCTCCTCTTCCATAAAGGCCCTGGTACCAGAAAAAAGGGATTCAGGTGAAAACTGATGGGAGGCTGCAGACTGCTAGGAGATTAATAGCTCAAAATGGAAGTAGGGGAAGGAAACAAATACTCTGAATACTCTGAGAGATCAATGAATTAATTCATTGGGCAGAATTAATGAATGTTTGTGCTCCCATCTCCGTCTTTCCACTGCAGCTGAAATAGCTGAAGAAGCTCATATATATCAAACAGAGGGGAGTTAAATGGGGTATAACAGACACTGTCTGTGCTACCATGGTCAGGCAACGAAATTTACCCTCCACATTTAATACCAGAAGTAGGAGAATTGTTGCTTTTGCTTTCAAGAGCTGAGAGAAGACAGACTGAGCAAAGAGGGACAAGGTGCGGGGCAGGCACTCCATCTCTGCTTAGCTTCCCTCTAGTATTATTAGAAATGTATTTGTGGGAAATGCGTGGAATGGTTAGCCGTGCTGTGAAGGATGCACTTCCTAGCCCTTCAAAAGTTCATTTGGGAGGCTGTTAATAAGTCGTCTTACTCTCACGAATGGATGAGAAGACTGCTGTTGATTCCCTAATCATGCATGTAAACAGATAAATATAGCAATCCAGGCAGCCCCGCCACCCAACAGATGAGCTTCCCTAGAAAAGATCAACTAGCTTTCCATATGAACAGGGCAGTAGCTTACTAAACCCCTGACGCTCATTTTATTCATTTTAAAATCTTTGAAAAGGCAATGTAGCTTTTAAACATAGCCTACTTCTATGCAGCCCTAAAGCAAAGCCGAGGATGGTATGCAACCACTGGGATTTCTCATTTATAAACCAGCACGCGGGTGTAGCTTGTGGCGGTCAGGAGATGGGAAGCAGTGGTGGCATGAAAGGTTTTATCACAGTCTAAAGCCAATGAGGATAATTCCATGGATGATTTCTCCTTCTGAAATAAGTTTGAAAAGCAGAATGTTTTGGTTGAAGACAACAGCATTTCAGTGCAGAAGTAACATTTCATCACTTCCTGGGATGTGAGGCTGAGATGGCTCAAGCTCCCATTTTTCTCTATAGACTGGGCTCTAAGAGGGAGGCTGGGCATCAGGGGAATCCTTAGCCCTGGGGCATCATCACAGACATTCTCTGGGAAGCGCTGGATGCCCTGTGAAATATATGTAACAGAGCAGAAAAAATAGCAGCAGGAAGGTGGATTATTTTGTGCCCTGTTTTGGAAAAGCTGGGTGTTCCCACTGCTTCAGTTCAAGGTTCAGCATCTTTCCAAACAGCCCAAAACGTACCACCTTAACCCCTGCCCCCAAGGGATCAGGTTTAGGAGGGAGGACAGGACAAAGCTGTTTATTTCAGGCAAAGTATTGAGAAAGGAAGAAGTTTATGTCACTTAGCTAGTGTGCTGTAGCTTCTCCACAGCCTTGGTTGCGTACCAATCAGTACATGCGCTTCACTCCTCTTCCTCCGCCTCAGCCACCCAGTATTATTTGACAAGACTGTCAGACACAGAGCTGATTCATTCAGCCGAGCCTTTTATGAATATCTAAATCCCTGAGAGGGTCGAAGTGGAAAGTGGTGGTCAGGGTCACAGCTGACACTTGCAGAGAAACCTGCTGGTGAGTAATTCGAGTCCTGACGGTGAGGACTCACTGGCTGGCAGCCTAAAACCCAAGCGTTGATGCATCCAGCCCAGTTTATGAAACTGTAGGAGGAAGGGCTGGTCTGTTGGCTAGATGTTGAGGAGTTCTGTGAAAAAATAGCCGCTAACAATATTTTTCAGCTCTCGTCTTGCATAACAGCTAAGGCTGGAAGGTCCTTGTATTTTATGAAGCAACCAGCTAAAGTTCCATCTAATAAACTGATCTGATCACAAGTAATACGTGTAACAGGTACAAGAAATTAAGTCCTGACATTAAAGCTAGCATTCTTCATCTATTGGGAAATGTTTGATTTCGCAAATTGCCAGTAATCTAGCCACTTAACTTCATTAACCATTAATATTTTACATGGAATAGGAAAATAGGTTTACTTTGAAACAAATATTAAAGGCTCAACACTACTATGAAACACAGCTTTAAGATCATTTATCCTTAACAGTTAGTTACAACCACAAATTTCAATGAAGTTTCAACCCATTCTCTCCATGGGCCTTTCTCTTCCCACATCAATTGTAGAAATCCCAAGTGATGATCCCCCCCCATGGCAGGGGAGTTGGAACTAGATGATCTTTAAGGTCCCTTCCAACCTAAACCATTCCGTGATTCTATGATTCTTGTACAACCCATTCTCCACTGAGGAAAACAATGCTTTTGCGAATTATACCTCAAACTTGTTCAACTATCAAAACCCAACTGGACACAGTCCTGGGCAGCCTGCCCTACCTGACCCTGCTTTGAGCAGGGGGTTGGACTAGACAATCTCCAGAGGTCCCTTCCCACCTCCGTTATTCTGTGACTCTGTTCACGCAGGAGTTTTTCTGGCAGGATAGTTGCAAATCACCAGCCCAAACTGGATATACGCTCATCCAAATAATCTATTCTGCCCACCAGTTCCTCACAGCTGTTTTGGAGAAAAAAATTTAAGTGATCTAAAAAAACCCCCAGCTATTGCATTTTAGGAGATTTATGCCTGTTTTGTTCTAACGAGGACGTCATTACCTCATCGTTCCTCTAGGCAGATTCCCAAGCCTCCATCCCAAGGTTCTGGGAACAGTGGTGCTCTTGGCTGGGTCAGGTCCAGTGACAGTAACTGGGGGAGACATGTCCCAGTGATTGCTGGGCAGGTCCATAGCGATGAGACATGCCTGGGGTGAAGTCAGCCCCACATCAAGGGCATCCATGGCCATGTACAGCTGCGATGGAGCCACAGAGAAGTGCTCCTCCATCATAGCCCAGGTGGGGGCTGAGGGCTCAGGGCTGAGCTTAACATCAAGCCCTCGGGCAGGGGTGTGGGTGGAAGCCCTGGGTGAGGCTGGCCAGGGGTCTCCTTTCCACCTCTCAGACGTGCCTTGCAAAGTGATTTGCCCTCTTTTGCCACCAGGAAAAATGACAAGAGCCACACCAGGGTCACACTCTACCATAAGCACGAGGCAGGTACAGCAGTCTCATCGCATCTTTCGCACTGCTGCATGTAATGGAACGGGCACTTCTTCCACTGGCCTTGCCCTCCTTTTTCTGGTCTTCATCTGCAAGTCCGAGTCTAGACAAACGTCTGTAAACTGGCCTGTGACACTTTGTCATGGAAGTCCGTAAGATGACAGGTTCCTACCACTTCACACTTCTTTCCTCACCTCGAGATGTGTTTTGATCAGCCCTGAAGAATGGATGGCTGCAAATGGCCCGTTAAGAGCTACAATTAGATTTGTACATTGCAGTGCTTTTCCTGAAATAAATTCAGCAGCAGGATGAACATGTCCTTTCATGCTGGCTATTAGCGCTCCCGTGCTTCTCGTCCCTTTTTCCAGTTGTTCATCCTGACTGATGACATCATTCTCTTTAGGAATCATTGTCTTTCGAGGATTTGAGCCAACCTTCTGCTTTTCAGCTCCCAGGTTGCTATATGTCGTAAACAGGGCCCAGAACAGTTGTAGCTGTCTGCTGTAACCCATGTCCTCTGGCTCACGCAGTGCTGTATGCAGGCTGCCAGCACCCATTGCTATCGTACGATGTTCTTTACAAGGTGTTTTTCTTCACTTCTTTTCCACAGCTCGTCTCCAGCCCTGACTGCAGGACAAGGTTTTGTTGCTGTTGCCTGTGCACACACACACAGAAACTCACAAATCCAGAGCGCAGACCAGGTAAGCTGCATCTCATGCACAAACATCTGAAGTCCTCAGTAATCCATAGCCACCGGCAGAAGGAGGCTTACAAAGATAAGGTCTTATTTAGCTTTCTTGTTTGCATCTAGGTTTTTCACTAGATTTAGAAAATCTTGTCAAAAAAAAAATGTGTCTAATTGAGTCAGGGTACAACTCCTCAAACATAACCCATTTTACAAATCAATTATTTTACTAGGCTCAGCTAATTAAGATCAGCTCTCTAAAACCATACCAAAGCAGTAGCCATTTAGACTTGAGATTCTAACCCTGTGATTTTTTGGAGTGTGAAAAAGGATCTCAAATTGGCAAGAAAAGTCCCACTGTCTTTCACACACTACATTTTGCCTACAAAAAACGGAGCAAATTTTTAAAACAAGAAAAACATTCTATGTTTTAGCCTGACAATAACTGATCCAAGGAAGTTACAAGAAAACAAGATAAAATAAACAACAGCTGTTTAGAGCATTGAACGTCAGCCACATCTCTGACCGCTTTAACGGCAGGCGAGACAAGATTCCGGTTGTGATCTGAGTAGTGGATATTAAACTCAGTTCTAATGATTTGTTTTGCTGACATACGTGGCAGCACTGGAAATATTTGCTCTCTGAAGACCCCCTGTATTTTCCCGTAGATTCAACAGGAGCAGAGCAGAGTAATACATATGGGGCCAGCGGGTTTCTCTCTGCTGGTGATGGAGGAAGCAGGACAGAGGGTTTTAGCAATGGATGCTGAAGGTGCATGGTCAGCTTGGAAAATGTGGGGCAATATCTGTGTTTCCAAACCTGTGCTATCCGAATCGTTATCAGAGCATGATTTTTCCTTCCTTTGCTCATTACAGCTGGGCAGGCTGTGAAGAGCTTGTTTCTTGCTGGCGTTTGGCCCCTCTTGTTTGCCTCGGACGCTGACACTAGCCTGGCTTGCGTTTCTGGTCGCTGTCACTACTTAATGGTTTTGGGCAGCACCGTGAAGGTGTCACAAAGCGGCACTTGCATTGAAATATATCTTCAGATATGCTGAATTTAGATCTCTGCAAAAGCCAGTGCAGTTTAAACCTTGCGAATGCAACGACGTAGGAGTGGCTGCTTCAGCTGGATAGCTCCCAGTGGTTTAGAGAGCGATCTATTAAAACCCAGGATAGGAAATTGGATGTTAGTCATCGCAGAGCGATAAGGACAGGGCTCCTAATTCAACTTCTATTTTCATATCGGAAAAAGAGCAAAAGGGACCCACCGTTATAAGACAAGTTGCAAATAAAATGTCTGTATTTTCAGAGCGAATGTCAAAATCTTACAGATTGAAAACAAAAAGAAACCCAGCAAACATCCCTCATATTAGATACAGTTGTAGGAAGGAATCTCTCTGTAGCCATCTTTCCTTCTGCTGCAGCCAGAGCAGGTGGCCAGGGCACGCGGGACGGGGCACAGTGCAGAAAGGGAGCTGAGGCCGGAGCCCCCAGCAGGGCACTCTCCTGGTCCCCTAGCTGAGGAGTGAGTCGCTCCCCCATTAGGAGCAGCGGCTGCACAGCGCTTCAGCTGGTGTTTTCATGACCGCGCAACTGAAAGCAGAGGGATGGCAAGCTGTTCTAGCAAAACAGCATCAGGTCTCTGCAACTCGCTTTTGACATTAGGCAGGCAGAAGACTAAACAATTATTTCACTGCCAGGCTCTTCTGGCCCAGATCTTTAATCATCATTTGAAGCTTGAATTAAGTCCCTGAGTGTTTCTTTCCAGCACAAGTTCCAGCCTGCGCTGTGTCTCCTGCCCACCCCTGTACAGGTCTCCCCACACCGCCTTGCCAGCGCTGATTTGGGAGAATTAACAGTGAGTCTGTTCCATGGCTTTCCCATCACACCCATTCTTCCTCACAAAGTGACATCGCTGACAGTCCGTTGGTTTCAATATGGAAACGAGTTTCTCTGCTGAGAAGCAGCTTTGTAAAAGCAGCACCAGAAAGTTTTGCGTTTGTTGTCTGTCCTGAATGCGGTGCTCAGGTTTAAAGACATAAGTGGGTCTTTTGAAAGTAATTTTCAGGGATAGGAAATGAGCTTCATTTGCATTCACAAAGGACCCATCTAGGAGTATGCAAAGAGGCGCTGTGCATTGCTGGTGGTAAGAAAGGCAAGACAAGACACTCTAATTACAGCTGAAATACAAACAGAACTGTGCGCTGCCGTGACCTTTATCGAACACAGGCTCCACGCGGCCCAGAGACCTCGCTGTCCAAGGCTTTTCGTCAACATGAAAAGCCCCCCCAGGACCTCCTTTCCTCCGTCTCTCTTCATCATTTGTTTTTCCATTCATTCCCTAACAGCAGGACACTGCATTATTTCATAAGCCATCAAGACTGATTTTCAGATCTCCTAGTGAGAGTTTCTCAGTGCCTTTCCCTGCTTTGCTGATGACAGCTCTTGCGTAAGAAGCTCCTGATGGGTAGTAATTAATTAGAGTCTCACACAGACAATTCACTTTTTCTTTTGTTTAGGATAATTAGTGAACAGAGTGACACCTGCCAAAACCAGGCGGTTTTCCATCCGCGAGGGTGCTGCGTATTTCCAGTTTGGCGCTTCTTGAAAGGAAATTATTTTTGCGGGTCCTTTTTGGTCTTCCTGGGGCTGGGTGCCAGCAGCGCAGCGCTCCATTGTGAGAGCCACAATGCTGCCACCGAGTCTTTGTGAACGGCAGCATCTGGCCACTGGGTCAAGTGCTGAAATCTCAGTGTTTTATTGTTGCACGTCGGGAAAAATCTGTATGCACACCAGGGCCTGTGGATTTCATTCAAGCCTTGACAAAATTAATTCCTGTTGCTTTCCCAGCAGAAGGAAGACTGGAGGAATGGGGTCCTTCCTCTTACAGAAGTTCACACCAGAAACCTGCATTTTAATTACTTGTTCTGCAATAGGGAACACATAAACTGGAATATGCACAGCAAAATCACAGTCCGGGTAACTACTGGAAGCATGTATTGCTCACGTCTGTATTTTTAAATCACCTCCCTCGACCCACTGGCAGTGCTCTGGACGCAGCCCAGGGTGCTGGGGGATTTTTGTGCCCCAAGAGCACATGGCTGGTTCATGGTCAACTTGACGTCCACCAGGACCCCCAGCTCCTTCTCTGTAGAGCTGCTGGCCAGCCAGTTGGCACCCACCCTGTACCAGTGCTTCTGCTGGGTGCTGATTTCTTCTCAGCGCAGGACTTTGCATTCTTCTTTGTTGAACTTNCTCTGCAGAGCTGCTGGCCAGCCAGTTGGCACCCACCCTGTACCAGTGCTTCTGCTGGGTGCTGATTTCTTCTCAGCGCAGGACTTTGCATTCTTCTTTGTTGAACTTCATGAGGTTCCTCTGGTTTCTCCAGTGTCTCAGGCACTCCTCCATCCCTGAGATGGGAGACCAGGTCGTCCAACGGAGCTGCTGAGCTCTTGCAGAGAGAAATGGGGTCTCTCCTGCCCTGTGCAGGTTTGGGGACCAGTAGCTCACAGACAGGCTAAAGGCTCTTGCAGTGCCCTATGAGGCTGGCGATTTTATTACGTAAAAGTAGTTTTGTGTTATTAGCATACAACGCTCACTGAGCCGCCACACTGAGGTTCCACCAGATGGGCCAGATCTCACCGGTAGCAGCAACAGAAAGCCGGAGCCCGTGTCTCAGAGGGATGCAAGGATGCTCGGCAAGGTGAGGGGGTGGTCTCCTCTGCCCCCGGCCAGCAGTGACCCACGGAACGGAAAGCAAGTGGGTGACAGCGGGGATTCAGCCAGGCGGTGGAGCGGCTGCGGGCAGGCAGGGGACAGGGGACATTCCTTCTCTACTTCAGCACGCCATCTCCCGGCCACCAGCTCCCCCTGCGCAGAGCGGCAGTGAGTGCCATGGGCTGCCTCCTCCGCGGTGGGAGAAGAGGGTGACGAGCAGGCTTGGTGAGAGCCCATTCCGGCAAAGAGGAATCGAGGAAACGAAGTACAAATTCTGTGCAGAAAGGAGGTACAGAAATAGCCATTTGTACTCGGCAGCTCGGCCCCAGCTGGTGGTGCCCGCAGGGTAATTTCCCTGACTTGCCAGGGGATGGAAACCTGCCTGAGGCCGGTGACTACCCGCTTCCCCAGATTTCACCTGCAGCGTCTTCTAAATATAAACCACAGGAAGGAAGAAGATAGCGCAGTTCCAGAGATTGTGCCCGTTACAGCCATAAACGGTCCTCCCATACCCATACAGCGTCCACAGCCACCGTGCTCTGGCTGTACCCTGTCACGTTGCCATCTCCCTACACTTGTGTGTGGGGACAAGCGTTAGTGACAGCAGGTGTCTGCAGTAAAGCTATAAAAAAGTAGGATAATAAACCCAACTGTATTGTATAGAATAATATTAGGGAGGGAGCTGTGGATTTGAGTCCTTTCCCGTGGAGGTCTCAGTGAGACAGTGGCTATGAAAGAAATACCTGAAGAGGTAATTTTACCTAGTCTGTGTTTATTTAAAGGCAAAAAGACCACCAGCCCACAATAAACCAGTTATGTATTTCTTAGGAAAAAAACCGACGTGTGATGTCTCCACGGGGTCTCCTTCCCCACATAGCCCCACGCCAGGCAGTGGCCGGCTGGTGGCAATGGCTACTTGGGGAAAGGGAGATGGGGACAACCCAGCTCCTATGGGACTGGGTGGCTTTTCAGGGCACCCAAGGCCTTTGTGTTGCCATTTCTGTCCCAAATCAGCCAGAACTCTGTGGCTGCGGGGCAGGGGCTGCTCACAGCAATGCCTTTCTCAGGCTGCTCAAAATACAACCTGCAGCGTCTCATCACAGCAGAATATGTCACTCAAAGCAGGGAGGAAAATGCCAAAAAGCAGAGCAGACACCGAGCAGGTGACACGTGCTGTGCCAGCCACACTCACGAGGGAGGGATTCGGGCAGGGATTCGGGCAAGGAATCTGCTCTTTCCATCAGTTAGGCCTGCATCTGCAAGCGCGGACACAGAGGGACCAGGCGTGTGTGCGACAAATGAGCCAGATCATGGAATCACGGATTCATTTAGGTTGGAAAAGACCCCTGAGGATCCTCCATCCCAGCGAAAGCGGGGACACCCGCCCCGAGTCCTCTGAGCACTGCCCTGGGACACTGCAGGGCAACATTATGTTATGTTTCAGAGCTGGCCGATAGAAATGTTACGTATTATACATCAACTCTGGTCTCCTCAAGCTCCAGTTCCAGTAAACTGCAAAGTGAAACTCTAAAGATTTATTTTTCCCAGTTTAACAAACCACGTCAGCGATGGAGTTCATCAGGGGGAAATCCCGGGGGGGCAGGATGGGCTCCCACAGGCTGTTGGTCCCACGCCAGGCACAGGCTCGCTGCAAAAGGCAAACACCTATTCAGCAGCCACAACAAACATTTTATTCACAAAATTAATTACAAAATTACTCTGACACTGTTGGAAAGTGGTGGTTCGAGTTACACTCTCATCAGTGGGAAATAATTACCGTAAATGCTCCAGAAGTAAAAGCCACATACAGAAATCAGTTCACAGATTATGCACGGGGAAAAGAAAAACCCAAACCCTGTTTTGCTGCAAACCTCCCAAGCCAAGGCTGACGGCGCAGATCGTGGGCTCAGGGACAGACCGACAACCTACATGGGTAAAAAATGGGAAAACCAGTTTCTTGCTGCTTCGAACATCAATTGCAGTTTTTTTAAAAAAAGAAGGGCATTTAACTGTAGCTGCAAGTGACATGTAAAAGGAATAATGACACATTTGATTAATTTTCTTAGATAAATGAGCTAGACTACTGAATGCCTTTCAAAATCAATTTGCAAGAGCTTAATATTAGGGCTTAATACATACGTCAGAAGCTGCACACGGTTCCTCCTAATTGCTTGTCCAGTTTAAATTGAAAAAGCCTTTCCTGGTGGGTATGGAGCCATGGCAAAAACAAATAAAATCTCTGCAAAATGATGACATTTACTGGGAATTAACACTGAATTATTGGTAGCAAAGGTACAGGGGTATTTACAGGGAAGCATGAACAGTTTCACTGTTAAAAACAAATAGAAAGCGTGTGGGGTTACTCCCGCTGCCCAGCCCCGGGTTGCTGGTGGCACCGCACTGTCGGGACGCTCCGAAATGCGTTTCCGCAGCATTTCTCTTCCCTCGCCGTGCCCCGGGGCAGGCGAGGCCCTGCAGCCCTCCCAGGCACCGAGCCCGGGCGCAGCCCTGGCTGGAGGGGACCGCGTCAGAGCACAGGTGACAATGAAGGCCACCAGTTGACACCTGCTTTGCCCCCAGCAACCCGCTTCCTCTGATGCAGATCACAGCCTGACCCTGCTCCTGACTTTCTCCCCATTTTTTGGCAGGGATTTCTCCGGTCTCTTGCCAAGGCAGGTATGGAGCCCAGGAGAGGCACCAACCATGGGCTCCTGGTTCCGTTCTGTTTCAGAAGGCTTTCAGTATGCAACTCCCAAGGGTGGACGTCTCCTTCCAGCCCTTCGCTGGGTGGAACAGCGGTGTCCTTTAGCACCCGGCTCTGGGGAGACCTTAGAGCCCCTTCCAGTCCCTAAAGGGGCTACAGGAGAGCTGGGGAGGGACTCTGGATCAGGGAGGGGAGTGATGGGACTAGGGGGAATGGTTTTACACTGAAAGAGGGGAGATTTAGATGAGATACAAGGAAGAAATTCTTGACTGTGTGGGTGGTGAGCCCCTGGCGCAGGTTGCCCCGAGAAGCTGTGGCTGCCCCATCCCTGGAGGTGTTCAAGGCCAGGTTGGATGGGGCTTGGAGCAACCTGGGCTGGTGGGAGGTGTCCCTGCCCAGGGCAGGGGGTTGGACTAGATGGTCTTTAAGATCCCTTCCAACCTAAACCCTTCTGGGATTCTGTGATTTCACAGTGTGTGTGTGGGGAAGCTGAGTGGGACCTTCTATCCTGGCCACGACAGCTCAGCTGTCAGGAAAAGTTTTCCTTGGAAGATTAATACAGAAGCTCAGTTTCCTCTGCAGTTTTTCATCTCTGGTAACTTCAATTCTAAATAGGAAATGGTACATTTAAATTTCACTGGCTTTCAGGAGAAATGTGCCTGAAAGGGGGTTGTGCTTGCCGATACCATTTCTGTACAGCATTTGGAGTTCCTGGGTACTTAAAAATGCCGTACCTGCTCTTAAAAATCAACGCTCCAACTCACTACAGGCCGAGGCAAAACTCTGTTGCTGGGGGTGGAGAGTGTCTCCAATGCTTCCAAGGGGAACTGAGCCGCAAGTCTCCAAGGACCGAAAGCCAACCATGGTAAGAAGCCCCGCTGCTGGCACAGGCAGGTGGGCAGCCAGGAGCACATCCGCTGCTCCAGCCCTTCTCGTGCCACGGAGCAGCACACGTGAAGCCACCGAGAGAAGGCAGGAGGGGCGCCTCCTTGCAGCTCCACGGGGAAAACAACCCTCCAAAATTACCTCTCAAGATGGCTTTGCCCAGGCACCGTACCTGCCTGTCTTTGTCTCACCCAGGAAAAATCAAATGAGATTTTGCTCCTGCATAAAGCACGTGTGTTGACCTGTGAAAGGAGGAGAGCACTGTAAACACAGAATAAAATCTCTGTTCTGTAAGGTGGCATGGGAAGTTTTCTGCTTTGTTATATGAATTGACCTGAAGTTGAGGGGAAAAAAAAAAATGGTGAGAAAAGAACGTGGTAACTGACCCCAGCTCTTAATTTCCTCTCCCAAAGGCAGATGCTGCACGCGGGAGCGGCTGGGGCTGAAACCGTAACCGGAGCCCAGGGCAGAGGCAGACAGCAGCAGATGGCGGATTCAGGATATGTAGATTTTGGCTTTACAGAAGAGTGAAGAAAGGTGAAGAGCAGGATTGAATGTCCATTCTATGCGGATGAAAATGCCAGCCTGAGAGCCAGTCTGAGGGAGTATTTATTGACTAAACTCGCACAGCCGTGTTCACTGTGGGTCAGGACCTGGGTTTACCTGCACTATCAGAAACTTAGCGATGGGCGACGTGGTTTGGAGACTGCTTCAGAAAAAGCACACCTACATTAAGGGATTAAACGGCTTGGCTCTGCAGTAATTATACTTAAAATGTTTTCTTTTTGCTGAAGCAGAAGCAGTCAGCTAATACTTGCAATATTTCTTCCATTCACAGCAGGGATTTTTGTAAATACCCTATCGATTTGGTTTTTCTAAGGAGCACCACTTGCTGCGGCCATTAGGAAAACCCCACGATTGGGATGGCAGAGGCACCCAGGAGGACGGGCTGGACTCCCAGAGGTGGTGATATCTGGGTACTACCGACTCCCACTGAGGGGAGATACTCTGCAGTACTTTTTTAACACAGCAACCCTCAAGCACGGCCGCGGGCATCACGGCGAGCCCAGGCTGCAAATGCTCTCCTGCCATCAGCACTGAGGCACGTCCGGGTCCTGCATGATGGGGGACAAACAATTAACTGGCATTTCCCCATGTTCCCAGGAAAGTCTTCACTGGTTCACTCGGCTGATTGTCCCCACGGATAATGGTACTCCTGTCCTTACAGAGTTATATGGTAAAATCGATGTGAGCTTTTCATTTCTTGAGAAAGATGATCTTCAAACACAAAATAATTTTTCGTGACACTGTAATTAAAGAAATCCAAACCTCATGATGAACTATGCACTTACTATTCTAGTCTACGGAGGGATCCTCGTGGTGTTAGCTGCAGGGGTTTGGAGGGGCAGCTGACCTACCCTGGCCTCCCCACATCTTCAGCATCAGGAGATGTTGGACCTGGTGGGCAAACCCTCGGGAGAGGCAGAATCCAACACCCGAGGCCATTCCCAGGGCGCTCTGAGGGTCCTGGAAGTTGTGCCATGTCAAGCTCACGTGCTGGCAGGAGTGAATTTATTTTTTCAGATGAATTCTTAGTTTAGCATACACCTGGATGCTAATCACAGCTTTACTCCTGGAACTCTACAGGAACATTTTCAAGACTTCAGGTTTGTCCCTGCAGCCTTCGATCCCATTTTCAAGTGACAAGGAGTTTTGGACACTTACACAAAACATGTTTTAATTCCCCCTGCCCATACAGAATATTTTTGAAACAAGTACATTAGATTTGTGTCATACTCAACATCGAGAAACAAAGACCCCCAGCGAGAGCCAGGTTAGCAGCTTGTTTGAGAAAAAGCGGTGGGTTTTTTGGTAAAGCTTGTCTTAAATTCAAAGTGCAGATAAATGCTTGCTTTGGTCCCTTTTAATATATTATGGATAAGAAATCCTATGGAGTAAAGTGTTTCCACACCTCTCCTATCACTTACTACTGTTGCTGGGTTTTGCCCTCCTGTTTTTAATTGCCTATCTAAGTTTTACATAAGTTTAGCTTTGGAATACGCAATATATTCATCTTAGTTCCTCAAAATAGTTCTTTGAAAAGGCACATATACAAAAATATTTACTAACTATGAAGTAGAAAAAATATATTTGGCTTGCAAATAAGCATGGTTTTCCTTACCTGCTTATCCCAGAAAATACAGCTGAGATGCGAGATCTAATTTTCCCCCCACCTGAAGGTTTTCAGCCGAGCAGAGCCAGGCTTGTGGAGGCAAACCGACGTCTCCAAGTCCATACAGATGGACTAGCTCACCGAAGAGCAAAAATACGGGATGCTCGGATCAAATGACTGCCTTTTCTACTGGGGGCTCTTAGGACAGGGGTTCGGAAGAGATGTTAGTTTAACGGCAGTACCATTTGTACTAGAATCTCATTTTCAACAACAAAAATGTGGACGTTTTACTTCCAAGTACATCATTTTACCCAGATAACACCCCCCAATTAATGCAGCCATGAGACTTTTGATTCTCTTCTTGCAGTCCCGTAAGTCTTTAGCTACTGGAACCGTCACTTCTTCAGGGAGTGTTTTACGCACTGATGCACTGTTCAGCGCATGTCTCTGACCTCACATTTCTCTTACAGCTCTTTGATGCTATTGATGAATATTCTCAGTTTACTTTTATAAAAGAGACCCCAGAACAGCGCCACAAGTTTGCTGTCACTGCTCAGGGCCTCCCTTTCAACAACTGGAATACAGCGTTCTGACTGCTTTTTCACGTGGACCCTCTGTGTATTCGCAGGCTCAATTTAACGCAGATGTCAGCTAAGCAATAAATACATCGGGATTTTGGAGAAAAAAAAAGCTGAACAAATATATTTGGTATTTGTACAGTGCCTCCTCCAGTCCAAGTGGGTAACGATGTCTCATAACCTGTCTGTCTTTCTGAGCGTCCAGTGGCTGCTCCGCATCCAGGCTGACTCAGTCTGTAGCACTCAGTGTCCCAAATCATTCCCAGTGAAATGACACATTTGAGCTTCCCCCCCCAAAACACCACATATGTTCACGTTTCAATCTATGTATTCAGTCACTCCTTTCTATCTCGCCCTTGGGGTCCCCAGGCAAACCCTAAATCAAGAACAAGCTCTTTCTACACAGTTTGCTGACATATTTGAAGAGATACTTTACTCCTAAGCAGAGAGAAGAAACGTGCGTATGGGTCTGTAGTGCCAACAGATACTGTGCTCAGCCCGGTGGAAAACGTGGCCATGTTTGACAGCAACAAATTGGAAAAAGCTCTCTGCTACAGAGCTGGCTGCAATCCACCTTGGGACTGTAACGGGCCACTTAGTAAATGAATGAAAAAGGAGCTGTGTTCATTTGGTGTATGTTGCTCAAATCCTTCCCAGCCCTTGAGGAGCATTTGGGAATCTCCACGGCAAGGCCTGCAAAAGCCCCGAGGACTCCACCTCTCCGCAGCTGGAGGAAGCGTCTCTTGTCATCACTGACGACACCTGGAAGGTGCTGCTGTGCTCTGCCTGCAGACGAGCAGTGTGGTGGCCATGTTCGTTCGTGGCAGCCAGCTGCGGCTACAGAGGGCTTACAAAGCTGTTGAGGGCTCTACCCTGAGGACAGACCACAGCCAAGCACGGAGCCTGTGGACGGAGCATCAGCACAGGCTGCATCCAGATCACATCCCATCCTCTCGCCTCAACACCTACGGCACAGAGTCCAATTTCAAGTGCAGTTCTTCACGGGGGTGCTCAGACATACACCTAACAGGCACCAACAACAGATAATTTGGCACCAATCAAATCTCTAAAGAAAGGCCTCACATTTGAAAATTAGGTCAAGAAATGGAATTTCTTCCTACTAAAATCCTGGCACTCCAATATAGAACCAGTTGCCCAGTTTCAAAACAGGAGAGCTCCTGAAACAAGTCAGGAGAGGGAAAAACAGGGGAACGTATCAACACCTAAAGCCCCAAACATTACGAGTATCAAATTATGGTGTGATGACTTAAGAGTTTTTCTCTGTGGTCTCCTGCACCTTGGCAGCAGTCATCTGAAACTGCGGCATGTATGGCACAATGGCTTTATACTTAAGGCTACTTTGGATAAACGCATTTAAATTAGGAGGTGTATGCTGAAGAAACCCCACATCTTTGAGTAGATCGGTTGTACGGAACTGACACATCACCCCGGAACTTTCTGTTAAAAACACATCATGTTCTCTTTCTTCCAATGATGTTATCCCTAGGTAATACAGGCTCCGCTCAGGACTGTCTCCGTCCGTGAAAGTGTCATCCTGATCCAAAGGCTCTGAGAATCCCTCTGAAGAAATAACAGAAAGGGAAAGAGTCTTGCTGGGCTGCCTGCCGGGCAGATCGGGCAATACGAGGAATGCCCCATTTCCCACCTCCCAGGAGCTGCTTGAGAAGGTGCCTGTAACTAAGGAATCCTCAGCTAGGAAGCATCTATCAAAACAACTCGGATTCATTTTCTGTTCGTAAAGCCCACTTGATCTGGAGTTACTGATAAGAGTAGCATATTTAATATCGGACTGCCTTGTAATTTCTCCACTGATTTGGTCGTTGCGGGAGCTCTCAGAGAAGCTGCTACTATTGAAATGGCTGCTAGAGCAAGCAGAGTCATGTTCAGAGTCTGGAATCTTTGTAAACATTGAATCAATTACTAAAAAATCTTGTGTGTCTTCTTTTTTCAACGCTTTAGTAACACTGATGTCTTCCAGCACTATTTCTGGTTCCAGAAGAAGAGGCTCAAATGACATTGCTTCGCGGTGCTTGATAAAAAGATGCTCAAAAGTTTCAGGCTAGAAGAAAAGATATATTTTAATGCTCATCTATTAATTAATAGCTGTATTTCAGTATGAAGCTACTGATTTTAAGAATCACATACAAAACCCCCATCGTTTGAGTAAGCATATATAATTGAAAATCCTCTAAAACACATTTCCTCTTTTCTTTATGTCTGTGCATAGGTGAAGACGGAGGAACAAGACAAAAAAGCGAGAACCTGTTTGCATGTCAAGTGCTGCAAAGCAAGTGCTCTGCGAAGTGCTCAGTACTCCAGCCAAGACAGCATATCGTTTAAGCTGAAACAGCAGCAGCTGAACGGGCCCTTTCATTTCAACATTAATAAACATGCACATATTGTTAAAAACCCACGCAAGTGCTTTGCAAGACAAAGGTCTTACACCCTTCGATTTCCTTGACTTTTTATTTAGTTTGTATAAACAATAGTCTTAATCATTTACAGGTCAACTAAAGTAACTTTCTCTGCTAGGATTGTATTATTTAGGGTCAAATTCAGCCCTGCCACGGTATTCTTAGAGCATTCCTGTCTGAACAGCAGCTGTATGCTTGAACTGCACAAAGAGAAACACACATTTATTTTGGAGAAATGTATGCTTTACTACTACCTAATATATATGCATGCAAAAGATACAACAGCATGAACTGACAGCAAAACTGGAACTCCTAGCTACAAAGGAAAATTCACTTGAAAAACATATATTTCCTAATGAATTCAAGACAAAACAAATAGATAAAAACAGATTTTGTGTATATTAGCAAACCATATTTTACAGCAGGAAAGCTGCCAAAGCAACTAGGAACGTGTCAAAATACTTAGACTAGTATACAATTATAGAAAAGAGTAAACTAACTTGCATATCTTAGGCTATTACTTTAGTCCAGACTCGGTAGCAGTAACGCCTATGCCCTCGCCTGGCAGCGCTGGTTTCGAACTGCGTCAGTACCTGCCCCACACAAGTCCATCACCTTCCCACACTGAAACCAACCCGCACACTGGAATCTCTCCTAGTCTTCCAAATGATGTCAGAAACCACATATAAAATTAACCAGCTACTGAAATGAGCTGTAGGCTGCTACTATACCGTATACATTCAAGCCATAATAATCGGGACTTATATTGCCCAACGAAAGCTATCTTCCCTCTCACAGGAACGCAGGCACTGCTGCGCCAAAGCAGACCCACAGCCTGTTCAGTGTACACTGCCCACAGCAGCATTTCCAAACGGGAGACACATTATCAGGAATCTTCTGAATAACCACAAAAGCGCGTTTCCTCCTGTTACACCTGCCCTCCTACAACCAGCAGCTGGTTTATCCTGAATGGAGATGGTTTATGTTCCTTCCAAACTCTGCTTGCTCCCTCACCCCAGCCCCAGTACCTACTCTTACGAATGCATATGGGTACTGCAGAAAACATACAGATAATATTGCCAGCAAAGATTAAGTACATCACATGCAAAGGCAGGTATGTTGTTTGGCAAAGGCCACCATCTGTTAACTCAGACACATCACTTATTAAAATGTCAGATATTTAATCAAATACAATGCATAATCCAACATCCTGAGAAAATGTAAAACTATAGCATGTCGGCAATGACAGTGCACTGGGTGAACAGTGCTGTATTTCCACAGCATAAGCAGGTATGGTATAATTTGGGCACAAACTGTGTTAAACAACAGGCAAAGTAGTCCCATAAAACTCAGGAGAAAAGTCATAACCTCAGGTCACCAGTTCCCAAAGTCCGCTGACCAGATGAAACAAGACCCAAACAAACACGGCGTTTCAAACACCACCGTATGTTGCTCTCCTGGTCAGTCTAGGTTTTAAGCTGTATTTGTTGCATACGCAACAGACTACCTCCGACCTGTAAGCCAGTACCACTCCTGAGACAGGTTTAAAGTCAAAATTACTTAGCGCTTTAGTTGCTAACAACAGATACATCAAAATATGCTATTGGCCTAATTCTGCCAAGACCAGCTTTTTACTTTCACATATATTTAACTTTACACATTGCAAATAACCCCACGGACATAGTAGGGTAATTTAGATATGCACGAGTCTGCCAGACTGATACTAACTTCCCTGTAAAATACCTGTAGGTGTGCTTAAGTAATTTCTTCAACATTAGGTCCTAAAGCTTTTTTATTTTTCTTTACTATTTTATTGAGCAAATAAGAGGAATTTTTAGGATTTTGACATTATGCATACAGATAAAGGCTCGCGAGACAGAGTCTCGATGCAAGACTCGCCTTTTTTAGATTATGATTTTAACCTCTTGCTGCTGTTATACAATCAGGATAAAATAATACTCTCTAAATGCAGTTCTGGAGTACCAAATACCTAATGTGCTACACTGAATATACAAAGGAATTATCAGATGTTGACTCAAGGATTTAATATTGATAGGTACCAGGACAAGACAGGATTTCTACATCAAGTGCCTTCAGAAAGACATCAGAACTTTCCAGCAGTGGTATATAGGCTATTTATGTAATCAATGCTTATTACAACTAAGGAAAAATACCATACATGTACTGTACATGGCTTTTTCTACTGGAAATTCCATACACATGCACAAAAGTAGGATTTGGCCCTAAACGTACGGTTTCATAGAAACTGTTCTGGCCTTGGATGCCATGAGATGATCATGCTAATCTGAGGACAGGCGCTGTGCCTTCAGTGCAATTAACATTAAACAACACTTTCCAGCAAGATTAGTACAGTGTACCGAAGAGGCACGCTTTCTACTGCATAACAAGCTGTCAAAATCATGTCAAACTTTAATTTCGTTCATACTTGCGTGCATGATTTCTCTGCCATTAATTATGGAACAAGACCTATGAATATGGAGCAGCATCACCAGGGTGTCAGCTTTACCGTCCTTTCCTAGTTAAAACTTCATCAACTTTAATACACTTATTTCAGCTCTACCACTCAGTGAGGAGAATAATTTCCAACAGGCTAAATCCAACATGCAAACTTCATGCACCTCTGCAATCGGGGACAGTGAGGATTGTCACGAGCTCCTTTTGCTATAGATGAAAAGATTAAATAGACAAATACAGGTGCACCGGTGCAACCGATACTCCTGCAACTAACAGCTGTTCAGGGAGCCCAGTCCGTCCCAGGGTGCAGCCATGGAAGCAGACACATCAGATGGGTCTGGGATTTAACAACCTGCACAAGTGAAACACACTTAGCTGTCCAGACCAGGCCAGAGGCAGAGGCTCTGCTACCGCCAACCAACATGACTGCTGCCACGAGGCTGGAGAATGCCCACTCTTCCCTCCATCCCACCACAACTGCATCTTCCCCAACAGAAGGCTCTCCAGGAGCTTCACTTGATATCAAAACATACAGCATGGTGTGTCAGAGAAGTAGGCACTTTAGCACATTAAAAAGTCACCAAAATTAAGTAAAAAAAAAAAAAAATAAGCAGAGACTGCCCTAACACAACCGAAATCAGATTTTCCTTGAGGATTTCTGGCCTGTTTTTTTCAAACGCAGATCTAATGTTGGAGATTATTCAGGCATCTGCATTGATGTGGCTGCATGTTTAAATGACAACAAATGAAGAAGCCATATAAGTAACGTGCACATTGGTGTTTTCAGGAAACAGCAAGCAAGCAAATGAAAAAACAGTAAGGCAAAACACACACCCAATTTCTGCATTCTCTGAGCTGCTGCTGCACCCAAATGTATGTATAAAGTTCAAAAGACCATAATGGGACAACCAAGTACTTGGGCAAATAAGAGATTCGATCACTTTGATGTGCCGGGAGTCAGTGGAAACTCCCAAGGTAGCTCTCAATGAGAACAAATACTCAATCAGAATAAAAAAACACTTTCAAGTGAAGTCAATAACTGGGCAGATCTTGCACTCAAGCTGGACAAATCCCAAACCGGTCTGATGTCTCTGCTTCCATGGCTGCAGCCTGGGAAGGGCTGGGCTCTTTCAACTCCTTTTGAAAGGCAGCGCTTGGAAGGATTCAGCCCTTTGCCAGTCACAGGCTTGGTCAGCAGGGCAGTAAACAACAGTTAAAACCACCAAATCTAAAGGAAATACTTCTGCCTGTGCAAGTGACAAACTGACAAACTGTGTTTTGGTCTGTAATATGGCACTTGCTCCTAATATTTTGCGAGGGCATTTTAGGTTTTTGAAAGAGCTACTTCCAGGATTCCTTATATTTAAACAAATCAGCCTTGTATTGTATCTGTCTTCTGAATATAAATAGAAAAATCTCTTAACAATTCTGTATAGGAAGCCTGGGAGCTGGCCCAATGGTTCAGGCAGGCAGTGACCATGATTAGACTTCAAAGAATGTCCATTCTCTGTTTAAATGAAATGGAATAAAATGAAAGATGAGAAAAGAAACCTTCACTGGGAATACAAATTAAATATGTGAAAAATCTTCTGCCATTAGATGCCCCTTTAGAAATAACAGGCCTGAAGATTATTAGGTTATTATGGATTATTTTCGCAATGATTACACACTGTCAGAACTCTGGGACGACAAGAAACTTTGTCTGCTGGTGCAAACTGGGTAAGGCCACGTAAAGACTCTTACTTGTCACAGCTCATCACATCACAGCTCCCGATTCACGTGCCAAACGGAGAGGCAGCTTACCCCAGCAAAGAAATTTGGCCTTTGATACACGACACACACGTGGCACTCACTGAGGTGCATAAGCATCACACCTGTGGGATTCTGCAAGTGATTTACTAATTGCCCTGAAATTTAAACACCCCCTACATTCCAAAGAGGTGTTGGTCTCTGTACCTGGCCGGTTTCCAGATATTAGCTTTTTACAGCTGAAAGAACTGCTGTATTGCTGACTTGAGAGGCTTCGAGCTGCTCCGTTCAGTGATTCAGGTCGGGTCTAGTCTAACCAACAGGCGGAGTTCAGCACTGAGCAAAGAGTGGCCAGACCCAGGGGGTGGGGGAAGAAGCACCACCAGGGAAATACGCACCTTCTGAAAATTAACTCCTTGCGCCCAGGAGCAATTCTTGGGGTTTGGAACATCTTCCCAAAACAGTTTCTTCATTCTGAAATATCAGGTAAATTCTGGAGTTGGTACTGTTCTCGTATATTCTGTACTGCTGTCATTCACCTTTGCTATGTCAGAAAAGGAATCTGTGCAATTGTATTTATCCAGAACACTATGACAATGAAACAATCATTTTAGATAATATAGATGACAAAAAATTAATAGAAAAAATAAAGAATTAAAGAAGTGACATACTAGGTGGAAGTTTTGCAAAATATAAAAGGTACAGGCAGTCTTTGCCAAATGTGACCCGACCCACCTTCCACAAAACTCAGAGGGATTCTTTCGGATTGTCTTTTACTTCAGACCTTAGTTTGTGATGACAATTAAATAAGGAATTCAGAGTGCTTTACAAATTCAAAGCACATGACACTCATTAACTTGCCCACAAATTGCTCTGCAAAAGTAAGGAGTACGTGGTACAGGGTGAAGTGATACTTCTCAGTGAAAACAAACAGCACTGATGATCACCTTACTGCAAGGACACCAGACCTGAAAGGGCACTGCTCTGACTGGCACAAGGTACCAAGCCCGTGCACTCAAGACACTTTATTCTTAGTGCTGTATTCCACAGACTCCACTGCCTTTCGGTACAGTACATCAAATATACCATAAAAATAGTTCCTAGCCTTCCCCAGAAAGACCCTGCCCACCAGTTCAGCAGACAGGCATCAGCTCAGCTGCATCACCTTCTTCTAAAGGCCGCCTGGGACTTTTGTATGACAAAGAACAACTTACCTTTGGTGCGAAACCAGCAATGCTCCAAGCAACAAAACTGAGGTTGAAATAACTATTGGCAGAACCAAATAGAGGCTGGCATTGTTCTCATTTTCATATCCACCTGGAAATAAAAAGAATTCAGATAATAATGCAGTAAAATAATTTGTCTGTGAACAAATAGTTTGCAGTAGGGAAATAACAAACAGTAGAAACAACAGCTTAAACATGCAGAAACTTGATAAACAGTTCTATTGCACATCAACAGACCTTCACCTTGAGAACAATTAGACAAAAAGGAAGGAATTATTTCAAATACTGAGGTGACTCCTCCATCCCTGTGGGAGGTGCCCACTGCTCCCTTAAGAAATGAAATCGGAGCACATGAATAAGACAATAGTCTGCAATTGGAGAATGAAGAATCACAGGGACCTGGGATCTCAGTTATTAAGTTAGGTGTATGGGAATTCAGGTCTCTCACTCAACTAATCCCACAAAGTTTTCCAATTAAAGCAACTGAAGTCTAGATCACTGTTTACAGTTATATTACAATTACTTTATTACTGACATTTTTTTCTGATAAGATACAGACTTCTGCGTTTGAAGTTTACTTTTACAAGCTCCTATTTCATAAACAACATGGAGAAACATCCTATAAGTCACCTTTGGTAAACCGATCCGTTGCTCTGGATTTGCCAACTCCTCCAGCAAACACAGGGTACAGGCTGAACTGGTACTTCTCAATCAGAATAAAGTGATCTGGAAAGAGGAAATCAGCCTTTTGAATCAAAACTATTATCCTCCTTTTAAACAACTACCTCTACAGAGGCTCTGGTCACATATTACAGTTCAGATCAGCTCAGAGAGGGGAATAATGAAAGCCATCTTTTAGAGATACATGCTTAATATCAGAAGATTAAAACCATTAATCTATACCGGATAATCTAGCATCATTCTGTCATGGAATTAACACCTTTATGGAGCTATTGTAAAAATTTCTAAGATTAAAGCCAAAATGCAAATGGAATGCACACAGTAACTGAGATAATAAGCTGGTGTACTCAATATTCCAGAACTAATTTTATTGCATTGCCAAAACACGAACACACTCCTGGGCTTCATTCTATGTTAACCTGACTATTAATGCAACACTGAATCCTTTACAGTCAGTCCTCTAATGATAATCAAGAATTGCTCTACTGGTCCTTACCATAAAAGCCATCAGAAACAGAGAGGGGGAAAAAAAGGAATCCGAGAGCTCAGTAACGCTACATTTTTCTGTTCCATAACAATTAACATAATGTATTATATTTTCAAGTGCACACTCACCATAAATATAATATTTACTAATATTTGGAGGAACTCGCACCCATTTCATCTCCTCTTCTTTGTTAAGGTTTTTCCATTCAATAATAAAAGATGTTATCACGTATATTTGAGGTGAAAGCGTCCAAATCAAAATCACACAAGTGCTGTTCACCGGGTAAGCGCTAAGCGACTGCACAACACTCACTGACAGAACAAGGAGAAAACAGCCGTGAATTACATGAGCTCAGAGGTAAAATGAGAGCTGGGTTAGCAGGAGAGGTGTATACTATAAACTACATGCACACAAATAACTGCTATGGTTTCAGCACTTTATCATTTACTTGTTTAATTATCTTCTACATAATAAAGCCTGTTCTTTAGTTCCCCCCAAAATATCAACAACTGCTGAACTGTCAACATTTAGCTAGTAAAGTGCACATTGAGAGCCTTGTAAGCTAAATCCTATTGAATCTCTCTAAGTAATACACCAAGATAACAATCCAGTCGGACAAATGCTTCCCATTACATCTGCTACCAACCACAGGGTTTCCAGAATATGCTTACACAGAATATCAGAAAGAATTTTATCCATTACAGCAGTAAAGTTCCAAGAACAGACAGCAGTAATGTTTCCACAGCATATATTTGCATATGAATATTACAGAATTGAAGTATTCAAAAGCAACAGCTTTTATTTTATTAATAAAGCAGAGTGCAGCCGAATCAATGAAGAGGCCACTAAGGAAGTAAAGCCAAACCTCTGAAAACTATGTACTCTGGCAGCCCGTCAGGTGAGCAGCCAAAGAAACAAGACCATATTTCATTTTGGAAACAACAAAACGTTCCCTAGCAGGAATGCTGGGTGTTCCCAAGACAAAATCGATGAAAGATCAGTTCTACAGTAAGATTTTTTTTTTCTTTGATTAATTACTTTATATTGTCAGGGGAGGGAAGAAAGGCCAGTTAAAGACAACTCTTTTCCCAACACAAAGATCATTAAGATTTTCAGGTGATGGAAATTTCATTTTTCAAGTATCTCTGTTGGTGAGATACAGAATCTGTTTCCCATATACAGCTGAATGCATCATCATAAAACATTTTTTATTCTAACAAAGGGAATTTCACTACAAAGAAGGCTTTGTCCAAAAGCGTCAAAAAGATTCCTAGCATTTTCCACATCTCAAAATGGTTACTAATTGGTGTTCTTACCTGTGCTCATTTGCTGTGATAGCGTTAAATTAAAATTAGTTGAAGAAACTCCAACTGAATTCATGGCTAAGACTGTAATGGTGTGTGTGTGTTCAGTCCATGGAAATGAACAGGTAGTGCCGTTATCAACATATTCTGACCACGTGGTGTTTCCTGATGTCTGATGCTTTATAATGTATCGGCTCACACTGCACAATGAGTGATTCTTCATCAGTGGCTGCAGCAAACATTAGCATTAATTAATTTTCCAGTCCTTGATTTCAAAAGCAAATGTTATTTGGGCAGAAGGCACTGCTCCAATTTTAAGAAAACATGACCCAATAAAGATATTCTATAGACTGGCTACTGTCCTTTTAGCAAAGGCACTGTAGTCCATTTAAAGACTTATTTTTTTCTGTCTCTGAGAGCTGACACACTTACTTGCTATCTTTCCAGTGAAGGGAGGGCAGGGGAGACAAGGAAATACAAGTTTTCAGACTCCTGCAGTAACTCACTGGTTTGTGTTAGTATTTTTCAGGACAGCAAAACCAGAAGAGATGACTGTTTGCATACTAAACACAGGCAAACAGGAGTGGGCAGTCACTAATGTACTTTTTTTCTCTGTCCTGCATTAACCTTTTAACTTAGCTTTGCCCAGTTTACATGCAGTTGCAGTGGTGTTTATACAGGCAGCTGCCTAGGAATCAGTGGCACCTTCTGCTCAGAGATCTTGGTCAGCAGAACTCGGCAGCTGAAGGCTGCATCTCATTATAACTTAGTGTCTTCGATTCCACGTTATGCTTTTTCCTGAGTATTAGAACAAATCACATTTTAAGTCTCTGTTTCATAGCATTTGTATAACGTAACACTGAAAGTGTAGGCTGACATGAACATGTCATACAGCATTGACACTTCAGCTGCATTAGTACAGGTCAGAGAGCAGGTCTGAGGCTCGGAGATCTGAGGGCTCTCCTAAAGTAGCAAGGAATATAAGACTTCGGGAATAATAGGATGTTCCACACGGCTGTGATGCAGCCCCACACGGCTGCGATGCATGCAACTGGACCTGTGCAAGAACAATTTGACCACAACCTCAGATAGGTCCACTGTACAAAAAAATCAGGTCAGCTCGGAAGGCTGGGCTGGGAGATTCCCAAGTCTGGGAACATGCCTGCTGCCAGCACATGTCTGTGCTGAGCTTCACCTACCACTCAACCATCCAGAGCAATCACACAGCACTAGAACAGAAGGGAGTAAAGTACAAGACAGGCTGACTGAGCAAAGAATGCAGAACCATCTCACCTGGTACCACAGCATTACAATCAATATTCACCAGCAACCTCTACTTGCCTCTAAGTATTAGACAAGAGGCAGTAACACAAAAGTCATATCCCAAGTGCCTTGCATGTGAAGTCCCACAAACATCAACTGCCCGTTTGCCCCCAGGGCAGCATGTGCTTATCGTGCTCACTTTTTGGCAATTCTACCAATGGTTTTTGGATCAAAGTGAAAGACCAAAATGTAACTGTTCTCACCTTCCACAGGAGCGTAACGTTCTTCTGCCTCCTTGCCGGATCTTCAATAATAATTCTCCAAAATTCAGGGCCTTGTAAGGGAGCTGCAAGATTACATAGTTTTGAAAGAACAGTGGCACACCTCAGTCTGAAACCGAACAGACCATAAGAGTGCATTCTGAAAGCACATGTACCTTTGATATCTTTTACAAGCGTATAGGCTGATCTGCTCCAGTTGCTCCAGTAACCCGATCCATCCAGTTCTCTGCACCGGACCTGAACAACATACTCAACACAAAGTTTCTGAACTTTTATCACAGCTGATCTTGGTGCATTTGAAACTTCATAAAGCTGTAACAGAAGTCAAAACATTTAGAGTAAGAACAAAATGCTGTGTAGGCATCTGTTAGAGTCAAAATTCCTGAAAATGAATCCAATGAGAAAGTGGCCTAATCAGTAATATTCCTTTGCTAGATAATGCAAATGCCTACAACTGTGATTCATTGCATGCTACAAATTCCACAAAAACCACCTAACACACTAAATGACAACACTGCAACAATCCACGCTTCAATTTAAATTCAAAAAGACAGTACCTCCCATGTAATTTCTTTCCTGTTCACAGCATACCGAATCTGAAATTTAAGATCGTTGTTTGTAAATACTGGGTTTGTCCAGCTCACATTCAGCAGCCCAACATTCCTGGTGATTTCTGCTTTAACGTTGGAGGGAGGAAGTGGCTTCACTAGAAATATTGAAAGAAAAGAAAAAAAAACCAAACAACTGTAATGTCTGCACTGACATTTCTCACTAAATCAAATCATTATGGTTTACTTTCTGCTGTCTCGAGGGTGGCAAGTAACACATTGTGGCCTCTGCTACTCCAAGTAAAGCTGGACTATAATGCAAACACAACAATTCACCAATCCAGGCCAGCTTGCCCGTTCACTGCACACAAAAGCACTGCTGACTGAGAAAGGCAATGCTTGTCTAACGGAAAATTCATTCAAATTTTGTCCAAAACTAAAATCACACACAAAAAAATTCTGAAGTTGAAATATCAAAAATCAAAGTTTCTTACATAACAAACATTTTATTAAAAAAACCCAACAAACTCATGGGCAAGTTTCAGTACATTTCATTTTAATTTAAACCACAAAAGCTTATATTGGTTCCAGCACTTGGTACCTTCTCTGGTACAAACAGCAGAAGATGTAGCCTGGCACTAATGGGGTGCACCAGTACGGAAAGTAGTGGCACACATAGCCCGGAAAGGCAGCTCCTTTAAAGAATGGTGACAGACATTATGCAATGATTCATGGAAATATTGCATTAAGTTTTTATTTTACTAATAGGTAATTCCACCAAAATTGAGCTTCTTCAGCAGACTGAACATGAACATCACAAAACACTAGTTTGTTAACAAAGCGAAGTTAGAATAAACTAATCAGATGGTGACTGAGCAGATCATAGAATCATAGAATAACAGATAACAACAAAAAAATGAAATAAGCTTTAAATTTTGGGTGGTGCTAGAAGGAGTATGTTTTGTTTTACTATGATACAGAGCGTCTTTTGACCAGTATAGGTCAATTCTATTCATTGCTTTTTACTTAAAGTGATGACTTGAATAAACCAGACTAGTTCTGCTAGGATTCCTCACTGGGCAGCATCATATAAAGCCACCACCTCTCCTCAAAAAGAGCACAACCAACTGAGAGCACAGACGTGCCCGACACAGACTAACACTACAGCTGCCATGCTGACAAGGTGCCAGGTTCTCTTGGCAAATTGTCTAAGCAGCAGAAGTACAGGATCCCTACCCACCATCCCTCACACCACCCTCATTTCTGACGCCCAAGGCTCCCAGTAGTTCTCCAAGAATCAGCAAACTTGCTCATCAAAAAGGCACAAACAGCTCTGAATTAGACAGGAGTAACCTTGAAAACCACAAGGCCACCAAATTAATCGTAATAATAATTTCCATACCCCACTTAGCTATAATGCACTGAACTTTGCCTTTCCTTCCCGTGACATTCATTTTTGCTTACTCTATTTAAACTCTGAAATGCAAAGGATAGTCTGGTTTAATTTATGTTCTCTGTATGCACGCTTTCCCACACACATAATAGATGTATTTCATTATTCTGCTTTATTTCATGTAACACTTCTGTGGTCTAGATGCCATGTTTTCTCTCCACATATGTTCACATTTGTGTCCAAAAAATACAGTCCAATGAACGCTCTGACTCATAGACCAGATAATAAGACATGCTTTGCACATTTTGCAGTGTTTGAAAACACTCAAATGCTGTTCTTGCCTCTTGCTTTTACACGAATTTATGTAAGTGCTCTGTGTCACAAAAGAAACTTTGCGAAAGTATGCAAGAGCATGAACAGTCCCTATAATTTTAAACGAATATACAACTGTGTATGTAATACATATAGTGCTGCACTGTATCAAAGTATAAACTTAAAAACTAATCTAAGACTTCAGAAAAATTAAATAACAAAGGACCTTAAAAATGAGACAACCTTTTTAAATATCATACTTCCATTTTCTGTAGATGTCTTTGCAAAACATCTGAGAGGATAAACATGGAAAACTAGATGTTTCATTTTATAGATATTAGCCGCAGTTACAGTCTGCTCCTGTGCCAAGCAAAATGTATGGAAATAACATTTAATCCAATCTCTTTTAGAAAACAATATCAAAACCCTTATGGTTTTATGTTCTTCCAACAAACTAATTTATTTAAAATGCTATGAAGAAGTACTTTACCTACACCATATAAGGAATGAAATCCAAGGTCACAAGTGAAGAAAGATGTGCACGAATCTTGACCTACCCACATCTGCTGGAACGATACAAGTTGGTGAGGATTCAAGTGTTCCTAGTGAGTGGTTAAACTCTATCCACATGGTATATCCAGATAAAAGAAAAATAGGCTGAAATGTGCACTCATAAGAATGATTCTTCTGTAAATGGCATTCTTTCACCTCTGATTTTGGAGAAGTACTTGGAAAGTCAGAACAATAAATTTTGCTCCTTAAAAGAGAAAAAAAGCCACATTCGTTAATACACTGCAACTATAAGCTGCTCATGGCACCAGTAAACTAGAACTCTGAAGGCAATTAAAACAAATGGTGTCACTGGAACCATCTGGGTTTTTCTGATGATTATTTGGACAGATCTTGAACTTGAGTCTGCACTAAATAGATAAATAACACTGCGGTGTTACTCCTTAAAGCTTTGGCTCTTAGCCTTAAAAAGCAGGATATGGAAGGCTCTCCCTAGTGCAAAATCTCTTGATAACAGATTAACCACAGGAAGAAACAGGTACAACAAGAGCAGACATCTCCAAGTACTCATAAATCATGTTACTTGAGTGGTATGTATTAGCAATAAACATAGCAAGGCAGATGTCCAGCCAAAAATTTACCCCAGCCAGGAATATGACTTTCAAAATATCAACTGGTGTCCAGGGGAAAGCTGCCACGTGGACCAACCGGACACATACAGTGAAGTGTCCACGAGATAGAAATACCATAAAAATATCAGTTCTGGGGGGTGGTATTAAAATCCCACATACATTTAGTATCACATCTGGCAGCAGACGAGAGGAGACCTGGACTCTGGATAAAATGGCACTGGACATCTCATCGGTCATGGAAAGGAAAAGTTTTCTGATTTCTCCTCAGCTTGTGCAGAGCTCAGACTTGTGGTGAGAGTGGCCAGATAGGGCACTAGTTATTCAACTGAACCACAAAAGTTACACTTAGCTGACTCTCTCCTCTTCCTGTCAACAGAGCTAATACTGATTAAACCGGTGCCTTGTGCTTTGAAGGTTTAGCTTAGCGTTCTCTGTTTCTACAGCACCATCATTTCTGTGCTGTTTCTGTTGGCAGCGCTGACTATAGAGGAAGACGAAGTAACAACCCAACCAAAACAAAACACCAACAGCAAAGCTATCACACCACATTATTGCAGAGCATTGGATTTCATCTGTAAAATATAATTGCATCAGTAACTAAGAAGAATGGCTGCCTGCTCCTGGAAAACCCGACGTGCCTGATGTGACTGCAACACATGTAACTTCCAACTTTCATCCTGAGGACTTGTTTATGTCTAAGCAAATCCCAGCAACTCCAACGGGTATATGGTGCCTCTTACAATCAAGCTTGGGCAATTAAAAAACCTGACCATTTCATTTGGTTGCAAGCTTGTAAACATTCCAGTTCTTTTTGCGTTTTTCTTCCCAATATGCAACGGAATGTTATGCAAATGATACTGGTGTTTTCAAGACTATAAATTTTTAAACATCTTATACTTTAACATTTTGGTAGTCGCTGCATTCATGTGGTCCCCTGTGATTTTTTTTTTTATTATTATTTTTCCTCTTTCAGATCGTGGGATTAACAAACCAAAAAAAAAGGAACAAAAAGAAAGATCACAATAAATACTAGCATCTGGGAAGCATTTTCAGTCTGTATTCATGTTCACTGTTTGATCTAGCAGGGACGCTGTAACAAATGTACAGATTATCACCTCCTATTAGAAAATAACATTTTTAGCTAGACCTCAACAGTAAAAAAGTGGGAATAAAAACCATGGCAAGAGCAGCATGGTTTTTATTTCAAGCTCCCTGCCCAGCAGTACACTCATTATATTCATATTTGTGAAGACAGTTGAAACAAAACCTACCTTAGCAGACAGCTAGTCACTAATCCTGCCCTAAAAGCCTCCCACTTGAAATCTCAAGCATTCCAGTCATTACTTTAATCCACAAAATCCAGAGAAATATTCACCTGGGTACTACGATAGTTCAAAACTTCTGTCCACCTCCAACAGAGAAGACAGTCCAGCTTTCCAAATAGGATTAGGCCCTCAGGGTTGATTTAAGCTTGTTTGCCAAAACTTTTGCATATCCAGTCTAGCAGAGCAGCAAAACTAAATATTTTTTCTCAGGAAGGGTTGTCTGTCTGTCTGTCTTGTTCACATAAAGAATAACACGGTTCTAGGAAACTCTCAAGCTCAATATATTAGTAACTCAAAGGGATTTCTTAGTTTCATGGTAAAACAATACTATCACAGGCAATATTTGTGCATATGAATGAAGATAAGGATGATCATACTGCTGCTTTAATAACCAGGTTTGGATTTTGCAATCAATACTGCGTTTGCCCCACACCACACCCCAGTTCTCCTGCTCTGTCCAAAATCAAACCAACTATCTGAAAACAAGCAAGGCCAAAAAAACACCTGACCAAAACGAAGAAAACTAAGAATTGCTCTAGCCACCAAAGATGCTACCTTCATAAAGCAATATTCCCTTTGTGAACTAAGATTTGATTCTCTTTTTATAAGCAAGATTTTTTCTGTCTGGAATGAATTAAATTCCATCCCTGTATTTTTATCTACTGTCTGTATGCAGAAAAAAAGATACAGAATTATAGAAAAATCAAATATTGAATGGAGACCTCAAGAGGTCTCAAGTCCTACCTCTGACTCAAAGCAGGGTTAAATTCAAAGTCAGAGCAAGTTGCCCAGGATCCTGTCCAGTCAAGATCACAGAATGGTCAGGGTTGGAAGGGCCCTCTGGAGATCATCCAGTCCAACCCCCTGCCAGAGCAGGGGCACCTGGAGCAGGCTGCACAGGAATGCATCCAGGCGGGTTCTGAATATCTCCTGAGTGGGAGACTCCCCCACCTCTCTGGGCAGCCTGTGCCAGTGCTCTGCCACCCGCACAGGAAAGAAGTCTCTCCTCAGGTTTAGGTGGAACTTCCTATGGTCAAGTTTGTGCCCGTTCCCTCTTGTCCTGTCACTGGGCACCACTGGAAAAAGACTGTTCCCATACCCCTGGCACCCTCCCTTTAAGTGTTGATAAGCGTTGATGAGATCCCCCCTCAGCCTTCTCTTCTCCAGACTAAAGAGCCCCAAGTCCCTCAGCCTTTCCTCATCAGAGGGATGCTCCAATCCCCTCATCATCTTTGTAGCCCTTTGCTGGACCCTCTCCAGCAGTTCCCTGTCCTTCTTGACCCGGGGAGCCCAGAACTGGACACAGTACTCCAGATGTGGCCTCACCAGGGCAGAGCAGAGGGGGAAGGACGACCTCCCTCGACCTGCTGGCCACACTCTTCTTGATGCCCCCCAGGATGCCATTGGCCTTCTTGGCCACCAGGGCACATCACTGGCTCAGGGGCATCCTGTTGTCCACCAGGACTCCCAGGGCCCTTTCTACAGAGCTGCTCTCCAGCAGGTCAGCCCCCAACCTGTACTGGTGCGTGGGGTTATCCCTCCCCAGATGCAGTACCCTACTCTTGTCCTTGTTGAATTTCATAAGGTTTCTCTCTGCCCAGCTCTCCAGCCTGTCCAGGTCACGCTGCACGGCGGCACAGCCTTACAGCGTGTCAGCCACTCCTCCCAGTTTTGTGTCATCAGCAAACTTGCTGATGGTACACTCTATCCCTTCATCCAGGTCATTGATGAATATATGGAACAGGACTGGACCCAGTACTGACCCCTGAGGGACACCACTTGTTACTGACCTCCAACTAGATCTGCACCACTAACCACAACCCTCTGAGCTCTATCTGTCAGCTCTAGCTGTCAGATCTCAAAGTCTCCAAGGACAGAGATTCTACAGCCTCTCTGGGCCACTGCTCCAGTGCTCAGTCACTCTCACTGTGAATTATTTCCTTACAATTTGTAGATAGGAGCAACTAGAAGAATAATTTTTATAACTGATACTAGCAAACACATCTACTTTAAGAAAACCAACTTCCAAACTGCACCTACAGGTTTTACAAATGCTGAAAAACATGGTAAATAGAATTCATGTTACATACTCGGGTACCTTTGGTCCCCTTTCTGCACCCGTAGTTAATACCCCTGGAGTTCCTGTTGGGAAAAGTCCAGCTTACAGAAACTGAGCACATTTTATAGTTACATCTATTCAGAATTCTTTGCTGTAATAGTATTTCCAGAGCAACGCTTTCCAAACATAAAGAGTGCATAAAAGCTATACATACCTGGAGTATCTCAACTGCAAGGAACTCCCCAGGAGCAATGTGTTTGGGTTTGCAGACCATCTGCAAGTCATTTTAGTTAAGTACCCATCCGTTTCACATGTGATATTAATATTCACATCTAATTAAAACACATTGAAAGTTTATTAATAAAGATATGATTGTTTATACAAAAACATGCATTACAAGTCATAACTGCTCAATAAAAGCTAACTGGAGTTTAAAATGGAAATATTCTGACCTTACTATTAAAACGCACCAAAATTATAATTTAAAATCATCTGGAATCTTACCTACTACATATAATTCAGCGTATCTATGATGACATTCCCTATTTTGATGACAACAGTATAATGCGTTATAGAAGAAACTTCCTCTAGGTTTTGTTGCTTTCAAGTTGAAAAGAGTAACTTTGCTTACACGATCATTCACAAGCGTATACTGACTTTCTGGGATTTCTTCTGCTAAATTCAGCCACCAAACAATCTTCTTGGACACTACAATCTTGGTTTTGTTTTTATAGATGCAATGAAAGGAAACATTAGAACCAACACTGGTCAGTATCTTAGGAGGGAAGTACAGAACTTCAGCTACACAGAAGGGGAAAAAAGAGGAAAAAAAATCCATTAAGATTAGAATTTAACAAACACCACAAAAGCATATGTCAATAGAAAAATATTATTATTATTGTCATACAGTTGTATTTCTAAATTTCCTAATTTTTTAATTCCTATTAACAACTTTAGGGGAGAGGGGCAGAAATGAGCCTTTGACTGTCTCCCTTCATAACTGGTATTTGTAAATTCTGGTAAAAATAATCTTTAATATCCCCAGGCAAACAGGAATTAAAAGAGCAGAAAATCACTGGAGGGTACAATGAAAACAACACACAGCAGCACCAGGGAAACTGGGAATCATATGGGCTCCTGTAAATTAAATCTTGGGAAACTAGATTAACACTGCTGCTTTTTACTTGGCACACTTTTTAAGGCATCAGGTCAGCTTATTTAAATACTGCAACAAGTACTTGCAACCTAGGAAGGGTTAGCTTCTGTAAGTCGTCTCACAAACACATACATCACAGATTTTAAAATCATAAAATTGTCCTTGGGTAAAAGCGAGAGAAGATCCAAGTAAGAGAAGCGCTATGTTTGGGTTTGGAAAAAAAATTATCTAACCCTTTGAACCCTGCAATGATGTTGAAATCATATGCCAGCTGAAGCATTCCTGTAATACTGGAACATAGATTTTGAGGGAATTGCCATTCAGATCTGGAGGAGAGGGGACTGAATAAAAATGAATTTAAAAAAAATAATAATCAAGCTTTCCAGTAGTTATTAATCCTGCTTCTATTGAAGTCAGCAGGAGATTAATGTCTCAAAAACTTGTTTTACAATCTCAGCAGTGTAGTTAATACCAAATGATAGCAGTGGTACAGTAATTCACCTAGACACTGAATTTGCAAAGCATGTAAACATGTATATGTGCAGCCTCAATCAGTCAGGTACTTAGGGAAGCTACAGGTGTTATACACCTGCTAAAATGGAACTGTTTGCCAAAGATCAACCCAAAGCCAGCACGAAAATCCTTAAAAGGCCAGGATTACTTTCCACAGTTGGGGAACCACGTCAGATATTTTTAGGATTTTTCCAAAATACAGACCTCCTCAGATAGTAGAGCAGATTTACAATATTGTCATTGTCAAAGGCTTCCATGTTAAATATAAATGAGAACATGAAACCGGTCAACTGTACAAAAATATAACTGCCTGATTTCAGCATTTACTCTTTCGGTGTTAATGTGCCTCCATGCATGCAAGGCAGTGTTCCTGCACCAGCTGCTGCACTGCTCCCAGCTGTGCTGCACACTCCACTGCTCCTCCATTGGCTCCTCCTAACATCGGCTATTGGGAGAATATGCCAATTTGAGCTTCCTACAGTGAAGAAATTAATCCCTCTATGCTGCTCTCAGGTTTGTCACAACGGGATTATTTTGCTGATGAGATGTATGTTTAATACTATTACATATCCCATAACAGGATTAATAAAAAATAATCTAACAGTATCTACTGCACCTCTTTTACATCCATATTTCTCAATACACTTTCTGAAAATATCACTATGTGAGCAAGAAGTTGTATCCACCCCCAAAAATTCTCAAAGCTACATAGTTATATATGTATGTACACACATGTGGTTTTTTTTAAATTTTATATATATAGATATAAATCCAAAAGACTAAGGGCTGGTTAAACCTCTAGTCATATAATCAGGCATCTCGTTTTTCATGCTTGATTGCCATGAGGGTCTGTGTATTTTCAGCTTTCTTGGAAGAGAACTCCTTCCTCAAAGTTTAATTACTTCCTTGGTACTTACATTAAGCACACACATTACATTATTTAGCATAGAGTAAGCAGGTGTACATGTAAGCGCCTAGGTACTAGTACTGTCACGGAATAGTTGAGAGGATACCTGTGACAACACAGACCAAAACATTTCCAGTTAATCATAAGCAGAGCACGGAAAAATACAATGCAAAAAATCCTGAAATCTTTAGGCTGATCCAAAACGGCTCAATCTGCAAAGGAAATCAGCAATCCTGATCACTGACCAGGGATTTGCCTACCAGTATTTCCCTTCCTCCCTACATACTCTGACCATGAATAAAGAGCCATTATGATTTACCTTTTTAGCAGGAGCTATGTTGATATAAGGGACCTCATTAAATCATAAGAGCCCTTGACTCAGTCTAGGAGAGCTCTTACTGAATGCAACATGTCAGGAACTCGCCCTATTTGGGCAGTAAATTGATTACAGTATATAAGATTATATGGTTAACACTAAAGCCACGTGCATTGAAACTGACTGACTGGGGCTATTACGCAGTTTATGAATGGGGCTCAGCATTACAAACCAAGATGGATTATGTTAAATCTACAAACCCAAAACTGGTTTCTGTGCTTTTAGTTCAGCTACAAAGCCTCATACAAAACTAAAAGTTAGAGAAAGCATTAGGAGAAAAATCTTGTACTGAGGACAGGTCAAACACTGCCAACTGCCTTTTGAAACGGAAAAACTCTTAGAAAAAAAAAGCTTTTTCTGGGTCTGAACAGGTGCTTGGTAAGCAAGCAACAGGGCCAGATAAGGAGGTGTCACAGAGGTGACTGTGCATTAGTCCAGAACTCTTTTAATGCAAGTATTGTACAAAGGAAGGAGCAGAATCTCAGGCAAAGCCATGCAGAAAGAGAAGCAGAAGGGGAAAGAACTTCCACAGGATTTTTCAGCCCAACTCATGTATTCTGTACCTCCATGGACAACACAACTACTCAATCCATAAAACAAAACAAACTGGGAAACCTGTTCTATTCCAAAAGACTACTTACTGCACGTAAGTGACCACACGTAACCTACCTCCCAAGTTATAGGGTGTGCTCCAGTCACTCCAGAACCCTGGACCACGACGATTCCTGCACCGTACTTGAACTAAGTATGAAGAATCAAGTAGTGTATTGTCTATGGCCAGTGAGGTTTCTAGAGCAACTTGAACCATCTGTTGGATTATCAGAAGCGATTATTGTTGTATAATGGAACAGGAAAAAGAAAGAGACAGAGGGAACCAAAACAAATAGTCTACAGTGTAGTTTTTAGGCAGCAAGTTGGGTAAAAAAAGCTTTCTTCCTTAAATTTACCATAAATTTGAATACGGTAGAGGTTCATACCTCTGTGGAAAACATGTTTTTTCATTACAGACTGCTAATTAACAGCTGCTTTTTATTCCAGAGCCAGTTGTGCGGTAGCAACAGAAAAAGCAATTCACCAATGAAAGCTATAAATATTAAACATATACACATAACAGATGTGAAGTCCAGCTTGCCAGCTTCACCACATTCTGTTGATGTTTACCAGGGTCCACTGGACACACCAGCTCAGGAGAAACGAGTGTGCTATGCCCCGCTCCACCAGACCAGCCATGTTGCTCAGCCCACCAGAGCCACTGCCCAAGAAGAAGGAGGGTGGTAAGAAATCCTGGGCTCTGGAAGAGACCCACCGACCTGTACTGCTCCATCATAAAACAAAGCGAGCAGAGCTGCCTCACCTGCCGACCATTTTGACCTGAATTTGCAGAGATCTTCACTTCATACTGAAGCGGGTATGGCATCAGCACAGGGTCAGACCAGCAGATCTTCAATTGACCTTCCTCTGTCATGTCTAGGTGCAGGTTCAAAGGAGGCTCAGGCTTTACTGCAGACAAATTAATTAACAAGTTTACTACTAACCTTATTGCCTGTGACTGTTGGCGGTAATGGTTTTTACTGATTCAGAAGTCTCTTTCAACGCCTTTTCTTTAAACTCCGTTTTCAAGAGCTGCTCTATAGCTAGTGTATGACAGACTGATGTTGTGTAATACCACTGGAAAAGTGCACCCTGGTGCTGTTATATAGTTAGTTACCAGGACATGCTGTTTGACCTAACGTTTGTCTTAAGACTACATTAATTTCTTGCCTTGGTTCACGATTCTCCCCAGTAACCAAGCACTAACTTATCTGTTTTGCTGAAAAGAGGACAGAAGGATGGGAGTGCTGAGCAAAGCAATTAGCTCAGCTCCTTAAGAGATAGGAGATAATGTCCTCGTATCGTACGCAAAAAGTTTCTAAGTGATTATGGCTATGAAAGAGGGTTTCCAGGAGAGCTACATTAGGGCAAAGTAAAAATGGAGAGTTTCAGAAATTTCCCACTAGGCTGAAGAGAACTCTCCAGAGAGGAAAATGGATGGGCAATTTCGAATGATGGTTAGGATTACACTCACTCTTCCTTGCAAAAAGGCACAGCTTTTAAAACAGAAGTCAGTAACTTCTACATCACACTTTCGTCACTCTTACAATACAAATTGCGTCTGTTCTACTGATGCCACCTGTTCTACTGATATCATCTATAAACAAGTACAACTCTACATTACACAAGTATTCACAGCTTCACTTTCAAAATAATTTTTAATTGAGCTAAATCTTGGCAGAACATATACCAATATTATGCATTTTTAAAATATACTTCACTAAGCAGAACAAACTAATTATGTCATTTTTAAATACTGGCAGCAACTCTGAATTTCTAATTTTTTCCTGTAGCATAATTTAAAAGCAGCATGATGAAAAATGCAACCTCTCATCTTCAAAACTAGCCCACCCAGAGACTTTTAACTTACTTTGCCTGCAAAGGACATCAGTTAGGAAGAGGTTTATAAAACTTCAATTTTTTTTCCCAGCAGCTGACAGAGCCCCCGCCTTTTTAAAATTTGCCAAGATCTGCAATAACTGCATATTGGATAGCAACACATATCAAATTCATAACGTCAGTATAGTTTTAACTTGATTAAATACAGAGGAATGTTTCCCAACTTGGAAAAAGCTGGTATTGTATGTGTAGGGAAGCAAGCATCAGGACAACAGAGTTGCTTGAAAAGAGAGGTGGTTTTATTTGCTCAGTAACTTTAGGAACAACTGTTTTTTCCCCCCCTCACTTTTTAATTTAAGTCCTCAGCAACACAGACAGATAAGCTCCACCACTGAACCAGACTCAGGCACAGAGAGGTACTGATTAGAAATGGAAGCTCAAGTACGTTGACAGCCTGACCTTTGCTCAGTATGGGTTTGTACTAGAGCCCAGACAGGCATTAGGCAGCTAAGAAACGCGTACAGCAACACCCTGCACAAGTGAGACAGCACCAGGAAGCCTTTTCCTCTTCTGTCTGTGCCCTCCTTCTCCAGAAGTGACATCCTGCTGCTGTTCTCCATTTAAAAAGATTTAAAATATAGGTCATGCTTACCTATGTCTATGGGCTTGACTGACATCAAAGGTGACCATAGGTGCGTTACACCAACCATCACCTTCAGCCACATGATGTAAGTGTAGTTGAGCCTCGGAGAAGGCACACAGCACTCACACTCATCATATGCCCTACAGTCACACTGAGCAACCATGACAGTCCCCTTTAGAGAGCTCGTAGATACATCTCCCAGTGACAGCTCTGATCTACAAGGAAAAAAAAACAAACCATAAAACAAAACAACCGAGTATTTCTTTCTATACTCTATCACAATAGAGGAGGTTTATCCATCTGGATAAGGTTTATTTACCAAAAAAAAAAATTAATGAAAAAAAATACAAAACTCAGTAATTGTAACCAATTGCTTCTACTGTGCTGCTTCTCCCTATTTAAATACTTTCCAAGTAGTTAAGATGATTTCATGAAAAGTATATAATGAAAAGGCTTGACTTTAAAACAAATGTGTTACAATACCAGATGACACCTGTAGTTTAGTCAGACTAGTTTCTGATTCCTGATGGTAACTATTACTACATACTTCTTAGGCACACAAAGTTTATCTTACAGTGGACTAATTGGCAGCTCTCTGCCACCCCCATAGAGGTTATGTTCTAATTCCTATTCGTGAGGCACTGAACGAAAATCTAAACAATTTAACGTTCCTTCCAGCTTCTGCTACAACGAAGCATTACAAGTAATATAATAATCAAAACAATTATTCAAGTGAAGAACAAGTTTTGGAGTAACAAAAGACTAAAGAACTCCACCATTCAGAACACATTTTAGTAGTCAACAACTTAAAGTATTTGAAAAAATAAAATAGACACCTGTGTCCTCCAAAAGTCTTAACATTGTGCAGTCAATTCCAAGATAAGGCTTTAAGTATTTTTACGCACAGCAGGTTTGTCTATTAGATAGCCTGATGTTTCCTAGGAAAGCAAATTATTTACTCACATACATTACTACTATTGTCTTGGACAGGCTCACAGAAAGCAGTAACTAACTTACTGCATTTTGCTTTTATTGCTTCTTAGAGTAAAGCTCATGGGACTATTTTTGACTGAACATTCAGATTTAATTTCAAGGCGGGGTTGCCTTTTTTTTTCCCTCTTTCTATTAACACTCTTTCCTTGAGATTTTAACATACACAGGTTTTGATTACATAATCCACTGCAAAAATTGTATGGTCTAAGATAAACTTTTGAAGCTTTGCATGGGCGTAATATATGTTTCACAAAAAGTTTAATCAGATTTTCTAATAATATGATTTCAATACATTTTAAATTAAATAAATGACAAAGTAGCATACACTGATACAAGCAGTCATGCATTATGTCTTTCAAACACAGATATAGGTTTATGGCGTACTGCAGGTATTCAGTGACACAGACCTCCTTAAGGTAGTGAATTTAATAGTGTGAATACTTTGTGGCCAAACCTCTCACAGCAGCAAAGCCAAGACAAATCCTGACAGTTAAACCATCCTGGATTCTTTCCTGCTTTTGACATTTTATCCTTACAAAAAAAAAACAACTTATGTTTTGAATTGTTCTGAAGTAATTTTGGAATTATTTCTGTATAGTAAGGGTTTTGTTTTACTAATTCAGAGAATGAAATTGAAGTGAATAGAACAAGAACCTTTCTGTAAAGGTTTTAAATAGTGTTACAGTTGGTATGATTCATTGTAATGCTTTAATTCAGGAAGGGCAGAGAACTCTACAGTGGAAGAGGAGAAAGGACAAGAATTTTCTGTCTTTTTTTTAGTCAATTTGGTATCTAGTACATTTAACCGACTGTAGAGCACAGGGGAAATGGGCATGATTCACCAATCCCGTTACCATAATCTGCCCTACTTAAAAAAGAAAAGGTCAAAAACTGAGGAGTGGTTGGAAGTGAACAAAGGGCTGATGAATTATGGGGAAGAGCGCGTGCGAATCATGCTGACTGGGACAGCAAGGGAACCCACAATGTACACACGTGGACCTCCCCTCATCGTTCACTCATCAACACACACACATTATGCATCCACCTTGTTTTTAGGATACTCTTCGAAGTTGGTTACACAAGGATTGTCAATAATACTATGCCCTCATAGCACCTGTACTCTGCAGTAATGACCCTATAAGCTATGCAGGTTCATATGAATATGTAGTTTATATTTATTAGTACTACAGTCAGTCAATAGTGACATTCCTAAAATAATTTTTACCAGGACTCACAGTCTTTAGGACACGAGAATTGTGGAACCTTATGCTGATGGTATCTGGCATCAGCACACAGGATACAGCTTTTAAATTACTTGGAATGTTTTTGTTTTTATAGTTGTGGCTCCATTTCTTTCTCCTGAATTTCCTTTCAAAGACTTCGCAGAATTTTCCTTTAAGTCTTCCTGCCTTCTATTGTTGCTCACAGATTTTATTAGGCTGAAAAACCCCACAGTCAATCCATAAGAATGCAGTCTTTTCATCAAACTGTGTCTTTAATCTGCTCTCTCTGGAAAGCAGTTACCACCGCACCATCCCCCCATCTTTCTCCTAATCATTCCTAATAATTATTTCCATTTTTAACCATCAAACTGAGCTTATGTGCACCCAAAAGACCACCCATATACAGGGGGAAAATATGCTAGAGAGGTCCTCCCCATGTTACGTTGTGCCAGTATTGTGTTTCAAAGGCCACTTACTTGGGAGTAAACGGGCAGGGGTTGTTATTTCTCCCTGCTCCCACCACACAAACCTTTTCATTTGTTTACTGTATAAAATGCTGTGTGTAGGAATACAAGTGTAACCGGAGGAAAACCCCGTGGCTCCATACCAGGCAGGTCTTCCACCCCTTGTGACAGAGAATTACCAGTATCTCACTTCTGTGCTGTAGACTCCTCTTACAGGTCTACCTCTGCAACCAGGGCAAAGCAAGGGGAAAGATGTTCATATGCCAGGTCCGCTCCTGGAGGAAGATATCCAGATACTAAGAAACAAGGTAATGAGCTTTGCATTTCCGCGAACTGGGAAGACACAGGGACTATCTCACACCACCTATGGAGGACATGATCATGAGGGGCCCCCACATCAAGTTATTCCAAACTGCCATACCTAGGCTAAATGTATGAGACCTCATTACAAGCAAAACAACAGAAAGTCAAAGTATTTTGGAGAACTGCAGCAGCCTGAGATTGCACAAGCAGCCTGTCATCTTCAGTTTGGCTGCACATGGATCCAGTCACAGAATAACTACTGTTCCTGAACTGTAGATACTGACTTTAGAGGAGCTCATGCTTATAAAGCCCTCACAAGTTCAGGAGAGGTCAGTGCCTTCATTCAGCAGAATGAGGGAATAAATTCTGGGTAAACTTAAGACAAAGCAAGGGGCTATTAAAAACTGGAGTTTTCCATCAGAATTGCAGCACACTGAGAGAAGCTATAAATCCTGGTTCACTTTACATCACACAACAGAGAACAGATCTAAGCCAGATCCAAATGGGGGTGGGGAGAGAGAGGGCTTATAAAATGTATACTATGTCCCCATTCGGTTTTATAGTGCTGGCTGCTGAAATTGGAGAGATTTATCTTGGCACGGAGAGGTAAGCAAAAACCAGATAGGTACTAAGCATATGAGCTTCTGTGAAAGGATTACTGGAGCCCACCTCTGAGAGTCAACAGAAAACTAGTGAACTGGACTTCAGTTTTAATGACTGGCAGAGAAGGGAGGGACAATGCGCAATGGCAATGTGACTTTAAGCTGGCAGCATGGGACTAAGGCACAAGACACTGCAGAAGAGGAAAAAAAAAATAATAAATTCTGCATGTCCTGAACCACAGAAGTAATTAACATTGCAACAAGGGCATCTGTGGCCCCGTGGTGAACTTTTAGACTTTAAATTAGACGTTGCAGAATGTCTTTACTGAATTTCAATCAATTTTTGCAACTGGAACACCTAACCGAAAACCAAATGTCAAAACTGGTTTAGGAATTTTTGAATTAACTTCTACAATTCATCTAATCTCAGGAAAGGTAGAACATGATACTTAGGTAGCTATGTTGAGGCATATCAGAAATAAGGTCACCATTGTAACTCTGCTTTCAGTATTTACTGTGTTTGGGCAAACACTACCTTTATTAGGAATTGATGGAGCAAAGCTGCCTGGGATTCTAAGGATTTTCAATAATTATATCTCAATGTATTTCATATATAGTAGCTCTAAGACAATACTTACTTGAACAAGCTGCCCTGTTAAACTGCAGAACATCTGATGGCTGCATAGCCCATGACAGGATAAGTCTCTAATGAAAGGTTAATGTTCTCCAGCTAAAGAAGGCTCAATGTACAACTGATGCATTCAACTAAGCCACCAGTTTTAAGGCAAACTGCATGATTTATCCCTAAACACATGGGAGCCTAGGCCCAGAACTAAAGGAGCGCCTCACAGGTACTTCAAATAGGTCAGAAATATGAGTACACCCTATACATCACCATCTGCTGAAAGGGCAAATTATAATCGGTGCTCAAAATTGAACTGGAAGCATTCATCTGTGTCACTACGAAAGGATCCCTAAGGCTAAGTGATTTCAGTTAATGTAATTAATCATCAGGGTATACAGCATTCCTAGAATACATACAACTGGAAAGATCGTTCACTTTTGGTAGACAATTAACCTAATTTGTCTAATTAAGTTTCAAAATAATGTTTCTCCTCCCAAAGACATGCTGCTAGGGAAGGTAAAAGCCCTATCATTACCCTTTCTTGAGCCTCTTAGAGAATACTGTCATAGCACTGTTTTGGACAGAACACAACGTTTTCTATTCACAATAACCTGATATCATTTACAAGCAGGCAAACTGTGGATGTGTAAAATAAGAGGATATTTCTTTAATGCTGAAAAAATTAAAAGCTGTTGAGGACCCAGGCTTTTTTGTTGCAGGTTCTTCTAGGTCATTATTTTTGTACATTGCCTGTCCTGTATGTGAGAATTCTGGCTTGATCTCCAGACTCCCTCAGAGTAACACATGCCAGGAATGCATATTTTTAAAACTGGGAATGTTTTCAAGGTATTTTGGCTCATGTGAATAAAATGTTAAGGTATCAGCTAGCCAGCAGGGAAAGCTGTCACTTTACCAAAATGTGAAATGCTTTGCTAGCTGTTCCCCCAGAACACAGGGACACTAAATGAAAAATATTAATATGAAATCTGGGGAGTGAAACAAATTCTCCAGTGTCAGGGACTGCACTGCATCTCGCCTTTGCAACAAAAAGTAATCAAATACAGAAATGACACAAGGACTCTACTGAGTCTATAGGGCCGGCTCTCATAAACTGCATGACACTTACTGAATTCCCTTCATAATACGAAGAACCTCTTCATCCCAGCTGGGACTCAAATCTGTTGTTCTACTGATGTTAGGCATACAAAAAATATTCAATATAGAGATTACTACACTAGGATTACTGGTAAAGATTCTTCTATTGCAGTTGAGACTGGATGGAACTGAGGCAAATTCAGATCTACATCTCCCACAAACACATATAACGCTATCTCAGAAATCAAAGTAATGAGGAACACTGGAAATGGGAACCCACTCAAAATCTGATTTCAGCTTTAATCATAGAATGGTTAGACTTGGAAGGGACCTTAAAGATCATCTAGTTCCAAACCCCCTGCCATGGGCAGGGACACCTCCCACCAGCCCAGGTTGCTCCAAGCCCCGTCCAGCCTGGCCTTGAACACCTCCAGGGATGGGGCAGCCACAGCTTCTCTGGGCAACCTGCGCCAGGGGCTCACCACCCTCACAGTCAACAATTTCTTCCTGATATCTAATCTAAATCTCCCCTCTTTTAGATTAAAACCGTTCCCCCTCATCCTATCGTTCCACCCCCTGATGAAGCGTCCCTCCCCAGCTTTCCCGTAGCCCCTTTAGGCACTGGAAGGGGCTCTAAGGTCTCCCCGGAGCCTCCTCTTCTCCAGGCTGAACAACCTCAACTCTCTCAGCCTGTCCTTACAGCAGAGGGGCTCCAGCCCTCGGAGCATCTTCATGGCCCTTGTCTGGACTCACTTCAAGAGGTCCATGTCCTTCTTATGTTGGTGGCCCCAGAGCTGAAGGCAGCACTGCATGGGGGTCTCCCCAGAGCGCAGCAGAGGGGCAGAATCCCCCCCGTCGCCCTGCTGGCCACGCTGCTGGGGATGCAGCCCAGGATGTGGGTGGCTTTCTGGGCTGCCAGTGCACGTTGCTGACTCACGTTGAGCTTCTCATCCACCAACCCCCCCAAATCCTTCTCCCAGGGCCACTCTCAAGCCACTCCCCACCCAGACTGTACTTGTGCTTGGGATTGCCCCCACCCCGATGCAGGACCTTGCACTTTGTCTTGTTGAACTTCATGAGGTTCGCACAGCCCCACATCTCAAGCCTGTCAAGGTCCCTCTGGAATGACACCCCTTCCCTCCAGCACATCAACCGCTCCACACAGCTTGGTGTTGTTGGCAAACTTGCTGAGGGTGGACTCAGTCCCACTATCCATGTTGCCAATAAAGATGTTAAACAGCACCAGTCCCAATGCCAAGCCCTGAGGAATGTCACTCATCACTGGTCTCCACTTGGACATCAAGCCATTGACCACAGTTCTTTGAGTGTGACCATCTAGTCAATTCCTTATCTACCAAGTGGTCCATCCGTCAAATCCACGTCTCTCCAATTTAGAGACAAGGATGTTGTGCGTGACAGTATCAAATGCCTTGCACTATTCCAAGTAGATGATGTCAGTTGCTCTTCCCTTATCCACCAACACTGTAACCCCATTGTAGAAGGCTACTAAATTTGTCAGACATGATTTGCCCTTAGTGAAGCCATATTGGCTGTCACCAATCACATCCTTATTTTCCATGTGCCTTAGTATTGTTTCCAGGAGATCTTGCCATGCACAGAGGTGAGACTGATCAGCCTGTAGCTCCCCGGGTCTTCTTTCCCTTTTTAAAAATAGGGGTTATGTTTCCCCTTTTCCAGTCAGTGGGAAGTTCACCACACTGCCACGACTTCTCAAATGTAATGGATAGTGGCTTAGCAACTTCATCCACCAGTTCCCTCAGGACTCACAGATGTATCTCATTAGGTCCCATGGATTTGTGCACCTTCAGGTTCCTCAGATGGTCTTGAACCTGGTCTTACTGTACAGCAAGAGGTACTTCATTCTCTCAGTCCCTGCCTTTGCCTTCTGTGACTTGGGTGGTGTGGCTAGAACACTTGCCAGTGAAGACCGAGGCAAAAAAGTTGCTGAGTACCTCAGCCTTCTCCATATCCTGGGTAACCAGGTCTCCCTGGAGAGGGTCCACATTGTCCCTAGTCTTCCTTTTATCACTGACGTTTAAGTATTACACCAACTGAACAACCATATTAATTACTAGTTAATACACTTGCTTTCTACCCTTACTACAGGGATAACTTGTGGCAAGTGGTATCTGGCTTTTTAAGTAGAAGTCATCATCTGTAAATTCAGCTCATTCAGCTATTTAAGCTTAGCATGTTTCCTAAGGAATTTAAGTTTGTGTGTTCATGCCATTCCTTCCAACCCATCAGTAATTCAGTGTGATTTTTAAAGTGGAATCAAATAAATCTCTTTATGATCAAATCAGGCAGGGCATGTATACAAGACCTGCCTACCCCACAGTCAGGACGATTACCATCTATTACCATTCCAGAGAAATTTTACCACAGTGGCAACTGCACAGGTGGGTGTCTCTCGGAGGCATCAATGTGATTAAAGTAACATTTGGCATTGTATTAAATATTTAAGTAACACAATTACTTCAGGAGAGAACATTATGGTCAAAAGCATAAAGGCAGAACCAAGATCACAGCTTTAAAAATTAAGCAATTGTAACAGCAAAGATATTTTAGGAAGTCAACACTGATTTCATGAAAGCATTTTAAGAAACATGGAAAGGACACAGGAAGGGGACTCCATTCCAACCATTCCTCATTCAAAGACAGAAACATAACTTTCCATATAGTCCAAGATTACTTTTAGGTAAGACAAAGGCACATAACATATCATCTGCTTGCAAAGCTAATGCTACCACTGTGCTGCAAGCTTGAGAGGCTGATGTTGATGTTTTAGAAAATGCTTTCAGATTTCTAAAGCTAATAGTGACAAATTTAACAGAGTCTGTACTTACACAGCATATAAAAGATTAACCTTCAAGTCTGCTCTCAAGTACAACTTCAAAAACTGCAGGCTACAAACTAACACGTCCAGCTTGCCTTTAATCCAACATTCAATGTTCCAATTTGAATCTGAACAAAAGAAAGGGATTAAACATTTCTGAACTATATCAAAACAAAAAAAACCCACAACAACCCAACAAACAACTGAAGAGCCAGGATAAAATTCACTCACAAAGAGAGGACAAGTAACAGAAATTCATGAAGGTGAGGCTGGACCATAAGTGTGCAAATGTTTATGAATAATCCTTGCTGAATTGGGCAGCAGTATATGCTCTTTAACACTAAAAAGGCTAACAACTTATGTGATACTGCTGTATTCTAATTATTACAGAAGGACTATATTTTACCTGGCTTTATGGACAAGGACACAAGGGGAAGAAAGAAATTAAGCTGCTGCTCCTAGTTGAAGGTTTTGCTACTCTTAACTGGTACAACCTCTACGTGGCTGTACTGTATACAACTTTGTGCACAGATATGCAGCTGTACTGCGTACATAACAGCAACAAATTTAGTGTGGCAGGCTTTAACAGAGATTTATTTGTTCCATTGCGAGAGTTCTTGTAAAATGAAATTCTACTCTACTGAGGTCAATGTGATTCCTGCCACTGATAGCAGTGTGCCAACAGACCAGTGTGCTGCTCCGAGACTAGTTTAAAGGAAGAGAAAAACAGCCTAGGAAAAAATAATTCAATCTATTCCATGTACAGATATTTACCAAGGCACCACAATCCAGGCAGAAAAGACGGCACTTGCTCTCCATCTCCCCCACCTCCTGAAGGAGTTTAAAACCCATATCCACAAAAATATTTAAAATATTTCTCATAGCATCTAAACACCTTTGAAGATCTGGGCTTACATCCTCATATGCAGTGCTACATATTTTATTCAGAATTCCCCTAGAAAGAGAGTCAACTTTTTCTTCCCCTTTGAAATTCTGCTATACAATTTCCTTCAGCTTCCACTACAGACTTCTGTGAGGAAGGATCTTACCATGCTACAATGTCTGCTCTGGATAAAAATGAATATCCATTAATACAACCCACCCACCCCTCTCCCAAACAACAAAAAATCCCAACAATTCTTTGAAGAGTAACTCCTTATGGCTTGAATGGAAAACCTACCTATTTCCTGAGAAGCAGAGATACTTATTTCTGAAGGAATAAACTTCCTTGCTTGCATGCTTGCTCTGTACAAAGAACAATCAATGTTGTTATCACTCCAAAGGCAACACAGAAAACTCTCTTCATTCACTAGCAGGGGCAGCTTGGTTTCAGATGCTCCATGTTCTCTTCTCAAACCAGACCAGCTCTCTACAACTTCAGCAGAGAAAGGACTCAAAAATGTCTCATTTAGCAGCGTACAGTGTAATGTAAAGTTCCTAGCAGGAATTTGATGGACCATACAATGGGCAACTGCCATTTGAAGAAAGTCTGCAAATATAAAGGCAAAGATAACGGAAATAAAAGAAAAAGTTCAGATTACTTGACAATGAAAAGGGAGTGGCTAACGTTATACAGAAACACATTCATTACTTAAAAATCAGATTATTTCCAGGGGCTATTCTCCTCTGAGTTGCAGACAAAATTACTAACAACATCCCCTCTGAACTGGTGTCACAACTGACAGGTGCCAACTTTCTCCCCCAAAGTCACTACACCTAAGTCTTTGTTTTCTCAATCTCTTGAAATAGGTCAAGACCAAGGCTGCAGGGGAAGCATCTCTTTGGGGTAAATTGGCTTATAGTAATACAAAATCCAGTGAAGCCTAAGTCTAAGTCCACACACTATACAGGTATGAGTCTCATCTCCTCCTGCAGTGCTGGGACACTTGCAATCCAGGTCTTATAACACGGCTCCATTACTGTACAAAAAATAATCCCATTGTAAATATAACACATAGTCCCATTGTAATTGTTAAATACCAAAGAATAGTATTACAAGAATACATGACTGGACGCAACTATGCAACCCCAGGGCATTATCTGGGAAATGAGATGTAGGAAAAGAATCATCTTTTCCATCAGACTTAGATTCTTCAAAATAAAGTCGCTCTGACCACATTTGTAGCTCTTGTTGGTAAGTCATAGCTTGAATTACGCTAACAATGATTTTGAGAATGGTGAACATGCCGGTTTTGGAAATAGCTTACTGTAAAACACTGCATGAATTTCAAAGATTAAAGCTCTAGTTACAGAAAGGCATGTGGGTCATTTGTGCACTTTGCATTTAGCTTTTTGCTCAGTAAGGGCATAAATATTTTAAGCAATTCATTAGATAGAAATTAATTCATGCTCTATGCCTTGCAATAGCCAAAATAAGAAAAACAGAATTTCTCGAACACTGTTTCATTTATAGCACATAAGCATAAGCATCAACTAAATAATAAAAAACACAAAATGAAAGCTTTCAAGAAAAGAAGATGCATGCTACCTTAAAAGCAGGCACTGTGTTACTATGCAGTGTGTTAAAGCGTTTCGTTTTCTCTTTACACAGATTTTGTATTGCCAGACTCCTGAAGGGTTCTGCTCTTTCCTCCTCTCTCATTTAACAGAGTTTGTGCCTCTGTAAATATCAGCTTCATTAGGCCTCCTGGCTGCACACGGAGGATTCAGTCGACCGAACAGACTATTAGTCCATAATACATGATTAAAAAAGGACAAATAAGTGACATAACTGCCCATGAAGCAGAACAGATAACTAACACACTACCCAATTCACAGAGGCAACTGCAGGGTATGAAGAGATTGCTGCCAGTCATCTATTTTTCTAAAAAACAGACTCCCCCCTTGCATATCACACCAGGCAATCTCAGAGGATTAATTAAATCCTGCAAAGTCAAAATGTGTGCAGCTACTTCCCACTTCTGCAGAATTGTTAAAAAAAATGATAATGCATTACAATACAGAACGTTCAGCATAGGATTGCTATAGCTCTTAAATGCCTGTTGATGAAGCGCAGCATCAAGAATGTTTTCCTGCTACAGGTGTACCAGTTTGTCCATGACACAGACACACAGGAGGCCATCACTTACAGCTCTGTCCCTCAAATAGCAGTCTGGGTTAACAGGGCTACAAAGACACCAGCCATAGCTATTTTCTTACTCGGAATCAGAGGGAGATGGCCACTCAATAGATACACTGATTTTCAGGTATTCCAGGCCACCAGATAGTGACAAACTGCTCTGAAGCCTCATGAAAACTCCCTGAGGCATCCAGGTTTTCTAATTAAAAGGTACACAATATATTTAGATTACGAAAGGTATTTAAAAGAAGAACGTCAACAACGCAATATTTGATACAGGGTGGATAATGGTACATAGATAGAAAGATAAAGATGCATATGTATATAAAAATATATAGATAAAGCTGTATATGTACATAAAAAATACACAGAAATCTAATGACTTATTCATCTTTTGTGAAGATACAAGATGGCATAAATTTTGAAACAAACTTCATTGGATTACAGCATCTGCTTACTCCTTAAGCTTCACCACCAAAAGCCTTTAAATAGTTCTTATTTTAATCAAAAAAATGAAAGGCAAATACCAGCTGTCCCTGAACAGCATACGCCAATATTGTTACGGACATTTCCCAGTCAGAAAACCAGTTTATTATATCCAACATTTGCAGTTAATTGAGCGCCCTTTAACAGCACTGTGCACATGAAAAGAGGAATGTCGGCTACCTAAAAAAGCAGAGCTCAAACTCAAAGTGACACCCTGGCTATGCTGAACTAAACAGAAACTTCGCAGTTCTGATGGAACTGGGATGTTCCTTTCTGTTGTTGGACCTATTAGGGTAACAAAACAAATTGCCCTTGAACTTCTATCTTATCAAATTTTGACTGCGGAATTTATTTGAATGTATCTTGACTCACCACATACTTTCTACTGATATTTCCTGATCTTAAAAGTCAGTTGCACTGCTTTTTGGGACAAGACACATAAGCACAACCCTGACAGTGTCAACATTTCAATTCTGCACAATGATAATATCAGGTCCTTTGCATATTCTAGTTGCATGCCGTGATAAGATACTAATCCAGTAGCATGACTTGAAACACCACTGTAAAACAGACACGGTGATTACTTTTCATTCAACATAATTTCCAACAGATTTATTTTTTTAGTAACTTACCCAATAGCACAAACACGGTCAGAATGATTTGCCAATACATCTTGCTTTGTAGAGCTAATCTGAAAAACATATAGAAAATTAACTGAGAGCCAATAATTATCAGTCTGTTATTTCATTAGGGCTTCATTTTGGTGCACTTAGGTTAAACTGATACTCATACCTTTGTAAGCAGGAAGAAGAAAATCAGAATGCTGTTTGAGGAAAAACACATTGCTTAGAATATCGATTAAATATCAATACAGCTCTTTTTTCATCATTAGAGCTTTATAGTACCTCATTTCTCCAAGCTTTTGCTGATCGTTGTTCAGCTTCTGGGTTTGGTCATCTGAAAGGCACTACAAATCCAAACAATGAAAATGCCCAAGAGATACTCAATTTTCAAAGTGTAGCACACACAAAAGCACTCAGGCACCCATTCCAACGGTGAAGACTTCACTAAACTTTACAGAAATATTTCAGTGCTGTTCTTTCATTTCAGATACTTCATTCTTTTTTATTTTCATCCCATAGTTACATAAATTGTGTTAAAACCCAAATATAAGCATTTTTATACTTTATAAAAAGCTCAGTAAAGGATATCGGAATAAAACACACAGAGTTTGGTTGCCGTTGTAGTTAACCACAACTGAATGATTAGTAAAATTTACAGCTTAAGTCAGACAGAGAACGCTGGGGCAAGAAAGAAGATTTAGGGAGTCCCTCCAAAGTATTCTCATTCCTTCAATATTTCTGAGGACAACTTCCTTGAGAACATCTATGTTGCCAAAAGAGCTGCTGCTGATGCTATGTAATCCACCGGCCTTTCAGTTTGGGGGTGCATGTACTGTACTATATATACGTACGCACTGTATGATACATACAGACTACTGCGGTGGGAGTCTCCGTACGGCTACGCAGCAGCTGGCTCTGCAGCCTGGAAGGAAAGCGTATGTGGACACAGAAGACCAGAAGGAGAGAAAAACAGGCTGCCCAGGGAGGTGGGGGAGTCCCCTTCTCTGGAGATTTTCAAGACCCGCCTGGATGCAGTCCTGAGTGCTGTGCTCTGGGCAATCCTGCTTTGGCAGGGGAGTTGGACTAGATGATCTCTAGAGGTCCCTTCCAACTCTGAAAATTCCGTGATTCCATGATTCCAAAAAGGGTAATTCCTTCCTGGTTTTTACCACTCCTCAGTGCACAGCCTGAGAACGTCCCTGTTGTCTCACCCAGGGCAGCGCCTCAACAAGCCAGCGCAGGGCGGAGGGTCAGCCCCACAGAGGAGCCAGTAGCTCGTAAAAACCCCAAAGAATTTGGTTACAATAACAAAAGTCACCCTCTGCTCAGAGATACCCCTCCTCTCCCTTTTGCCCTCACCAGAGACTTTGACATGAACATCCAGTGACCCTGACACACCTTTAAGCCTTGACCACAGCTTAAAGCAGAGGTGATTCAATAGGAATAGCTGTCCACCTGAAGCAGCAGACAACTGACCAGTGAAGTTACAACATTTCAGTATTCTTGTCTCCCTGCAAGCTCACCCACAAGAAGCCCTTGTAAATTGGAGCCGGAGCCAAGCCGTTTCTTCAGCACAGACCATCTTCATTTTGGTCTGCAAGATGAGTCAGTCCCATCCACTCTTCTCCCCATTCTCCCAGGTTATAATCAAGAGTGCATTTTAAGCTACATTTTGAGCAATTAAAGAGGAAAGCTCAAGATTTCAAAGGCAGTGCTTCACAACCCCTACTTCAGAGGAAAATTTGCCTCTCAGCACAGCTGTTAGGAGGCCAACCTTACCTGTACCTCTTCCATTAGTCTATTTCCTAATAGGTGAGCCATGAAGGCCAGAGAAATTATCTAGCTACAACCTTCTATTAAGTCTGTCATTTCACAAAGATGCAGGCCAGGACTCTTTCCAAAAGCCTATGATCAAAGTTATCTAGTTTTTTTTCCCAAGCTTCTGACTGAAGGAAAAAAAAAACAACAACTTTTAAAATAAGATACTTGACATAAGTGCACACTTTTCATACTATTAAATGTATGGTTTAATGGAAAACAGTCCATGGTCCTCTTTTACAGGTGCAACAAAAATTTGCTGTTCCTAGCTCAACCACTTCTCAGCAAGACACTTGGCAGAGATCACTTCCATACTTTGTACGAGAAAATCAGATATATATTTCAAAGGCTTATAAAGTCATCAATATGTCATGGATGTTACTGCAAATATTTTAAAGCTCTCACTTTCAAAACAAGGAAAAAATGTCCACCATCAAGAGCTCTAAATAAGCTATAAAGTCCATCACTTGCTGTCTCATCACAGGCACTGCAAAAAGCAAAAGCTGTCACCCAGATATCTTAGCCCTATTGCTCCTATATGCTTGAAGGAAAGAACCACTATTTCGGTAACTACACATATTTCATTGTACTATTTCAAAGCAGAATGTGAAACACCAATGAAACAGCATGTCTCGTTTGTTCCTGGAAGTAAGGCGGAGGTTAATTGTGTTAACAGCAGCTGCTGTGTTAGTTTCACCCATGCAATACCTATCGTAGACTGGAAAGAAAGCAACCGCAGACCCCCAGAACCACATACACCTCAAAGAAGGAAAGTTATAATTATGTAGTCTACTGAAGATAAAGGCATTTTCACTTCCTGCTGCCATAAAAATGACCACATAGAGCAATCAAAGAAATTCTGATATCAGCACTAATTTAACCATAATGAACAATATTTGGACCAGAAGGCAACAATACAGTTCAGACCAGCTCGAGACATCTTCTCTTCCTACTCCTATTGCATCCATCTAGGCTGATTTTTACAAAGGTGCTATTTTTCAATCCTGGTTCCAACAACATCCCTGAACAAAAAATAGTGCTGTACCTGATGAAAAAGCAATGTAAGCTGCATGTCACCAGCATTAGCGCCTCTTCTGTCCAAAGTTCAGTGTCGCTTGTGTAAACTTTACACAGGAATTGGGTAAAAAGAGATATCTACAGATAACTCCCAGGACAAGATGAACGTAGTACTACTGGACCCGACAAGACTAACCAATATCTCTTCTAGTGAGAACATTGAACTTACCAGAATTTCTACCTTCATTGTAAAAAAGAATACAAGTTTTACAAGAACAGTTACAGGGAACAGGAAGTTAAATAAAGGAGAATTACTAAACTTGTAATTCTAGCTCTATCCCAGAGAAAGTAAGTTAACACAGCAAGGACAAATGGTTTTATCCGTGGCTGGGGAAGTATCTATACAAATGGAGGGAATCAAGGCCCATTTTAACACATCTACCTCAAGATACTCCATTTTGAAACCACCAACTTTGCTGCTGCTGCCTACAATACATTTTCCAATTCTGTATGTAAATAACATGTTCCTCTTCAAGTTAACCACTGTGCAGACACCGTACGAGACCCTGCCTTGACAAAAACATCTGATTAAAAACAAAAGACAGCAGATACAGCAAGCAAGGAGGACAACAATGAAAGTAAGATGATTTTTCTTTACATGCCAGCTGAGAAGTCATACAATCCATTGGCGTATCAGCATGGGAAACATTTTCAGCACAGCCTGAAACAAGCATGGCTGGTGATCCACAAACACCTCCTCACTGCGCATGGAAAACGTACTGAAAGTTTTCCTTTTCCTTCTGGAGCTGCCTTCTTTTTTTTTTTTTTTACCAGTTTCTTACCTTGACAACTTACATTTCTGCATGTCTCCTTTCTGAACTACAAAAAAAAAGGGTTGAAAAGAGGACTGCAGTACAAGTACCTGTCCAGTTTGAACACCAGCGAACAGAGGGTGGCACTGGTGACTAAAATTGCCAAGTCTCCGCGACTTGTCCTGGACGAAGCGGAGCAGCACAACCCTGACACCACTAAACTCATCTGCAAAATTCTCACCGACTTTCACAGGGACGAAGAGACTAGATGAGCAAATGCTGCAAGATCAGAACCTTACATATTAGTGGTTCCCAATGAGCAACTTCAAAGCCTGCAGAAATATATAGAAACTCAGTTGCCAGGATCTCCTATTTTTTCTCAAGTAACATACACACACATACAGGGTCTGGAGTTGGTTTTTTTCTTTTTCCTCCCCCAAAACCAACAACAGCTGCTAGTTAATGGGAAACAGGAACATAATACTGCAAGCATACAAACTGTCCCTGACTTTTACAAGCACTCCGCTACAGCTGTTTTTAAATATTTAAAAGATCTCTATAAAGCATAAAAATATTTTAGTAATAATGCCTACGCACAGTGCCTTCTGGCCTGCTCTTTAAGGGTGCTGAGAGCTTTCCAGTCCTGCTGGCTTTGGCAAGACCAGTGGTTCTCGGTCAGCCCTCCTGGGCACGGGATTTCATCGCATTTGTTTGTCATTTAGTGTATTAGTAAACATTATTAATAGAGTTCAGAGTCAATGGAACACACAAAATAGCACTGAATATGACTTGCATTGGATAATTTTGTTTTCTAACACTAAAGCTTTAAGCACAGCAACCCCAGTTGTGTGTCTCCCCACACAATAAGCACAGTAAAACCAGCAGCAGGTTTGAGACGTTTAAATTTCATAAACATCGCTGATTTTAAGCCAGCAAGAGAGAAAAGCGTTTTTGATAAACACTTTCTCTCAGTGTTTCTCACCGGGGAACGTATATGTTGGTTTTTTCCTTACATGCAGCTGTAAGCAGAGCTCCAGTAGTCGCCTGGCATTAAAAGCTCCTTCGTATTACAGCCACGCATGATAGTTAAGGGCTCTCAGCGTTTTCATTATAAAATCTATTTATAAATGCTGTGTCAATAACTAACATTAAATTTCCGAAGTGCTCTTCTACCAGCACGGACTATAATGGCTTCTGCAGCATCAGTGACTCACAACCCACGTTCGTGGAGATTTCTTTTTTCTTTTGCTTCAGACGCTAAGCCTCAAGAGAGGAAAAAGAAAGAAAGAAAAAAAAGAAAGAAAGAAAAAAAAAGAAAGAAAGAAAGAAAGAAAAAAAAAAGGTCTGACTTGGCTACACTATGTCAGCCTCCAAAGTTGCCTGGTCCTTTCGAGAGCGGATCCGTGAGGGAACAGACCACGCTCACCCACCGGCTGCGTTCCGCTACCAACCTGTATTTCGGCAAAAACCAGCCGGTTTTTACCTCAGGCTGTCCCCCTTCCCCACCGCCAGGCGGGAGGGAGCCGACCCCCACGGGCAGCCCGCGGGCGGGAGGCAGCGTCCCGCCACGCCGCCACGGAGGGAGGCGGGCAGGGGCCGCCAGCCCCGCGGCTGTCGCTCGGGGAAAGCCGCAAATTCAAGAAACAAGCGGGGAAAAAGAGAAAAAGAAAAAAAAAAAGTAAATTCACCCACCTACGTCGCCTCATCCCCGCAGTCTTAACCGACAGCCGAAGTTACGCCGCGGCGGTCATGTCCCGCTGCTCCGCCGGGCGCCTTCCCCCGCTGGAACGCCCCGGCCGGGCAGCAGGAGGGTCCCCGCCGCCGCCCGCTCCCCTCCGCAGCCCCGGCGGAGCCCGCGGCCCCGCCTCGTCCTCCCGCTGGCCGGGGGCGGCGCGGTCCGTCCCGCCCGCCCCACCTCGGGGCCGCCCGGCGGCCGGGAGGGGCCGATTCCCCCCTCACGGTCCCCCCTCACACACAAGATGGCGGGGGTGGTGGTGGTGGTGTTTTGTGTGTGGTGTTCAGAGTGGGTGATCCCCCTCAGAGCGCGGCCCGAGCCCCCTCACAGCGCAGGGAGAGGGTGGTGTTTGCCCCGGTGTATTTTACTTTAATTTCTTACAGATAAGCACATCACTGAAGGAAATAAAGTTGTGGTGGGACGGGTGTTAAGCTCCTCGCTGCCCGCCAGCACGGCTGCCGGGGGGTTTCGCTGTGGNAGCAAATTGAAGAAACAAGCAGGGAAAAAGAGAAAAAGAAGAAAAAAAAAGAAGTAAATTCACCCACCTACGTCGCCTCATCCCCGCAGTCTTAACCGACAGCCGAAGTTACGCCGCGGCGGTCATGTCCCGCTGCTCCGCCGGGCGCCTTCCCCCGCTGGAACGCCCCGGCCGGGCAGCAGGAGGGTCCCCGCCGCCGCCCGCTCCCCTCCGCAGCCCCGGCGGAGCCCGCGGCCCCGCCTCGTCCTCCCGCTGGCCGGGGGCGGCGCGGTCCGTCCCGCCCGCCCCACCTCGGGGCCGCCCGGCGGCCGGGAGGGGCCGATTCCCCCCTCACGGTCCCCCCTCACACACAAGATGGCGGGGGTGGTGGTGGTGGTGTTTTGTGTGTGGTGTTCAGAGTGGGTGATCCCCCTCAGAGCGCGGCCCGAGCCCCCTCACAGCGCAGGGAGAGGGTGGTGTTTGCCCCGGTGTATTTTACTTTAATTTCTTACAGATAAGCACATCACTGAAGGAAATAAAGTTGTGGTGGGACGGGTGTTAAGCTCCTCGCTGCCCGCCAGCACGGCTGCCGGGGGGTTTCGCTGTGGTGCTTCGCCCCAAGAAGTTAGTGAAGCCACACGGCATCGCTTCTCTCTTCTGTAAAGTGTATAAATAAAAGTGTTTTCACAGAAAATTGTCCCCACACATTAAACCTCGTGCTGCTTCCCCGCCTGGCTGTCCTGACACTGGGGCCTGGCGCGGGAGGCCTTGCGGGGGCCTGTCCCAGGGTAAGTTTAGGGAGAACAGAGAGAGAATATTCAAAGTTTTCCTCTTCGAATAACTTAACACATTATGGTTATTATAGAAGGAAATTTAATGACAGTTCTTATCTTTTTTTTTTTTTAATGAATGCAGAGTGGGACTGTTCTACCTAAATAGAGAACCTTCAGGGAACAATCAGCGCTGTCTGGATCCACGCAAACCTCTGTTAAGAATTTAATTAACGTTCAGTTTAAATATTCCAGTTTTAGCAGTGGAGGCTGTACAAAATAGCCAATTGTTAATGTAAAAGGTGACATAAACCAGAAATACAGGGAATGCTTTCTGGCTATTAAGCCTATTCGTTGGATTTCCCAAGGATCTCTGAATTTTCAGAAAACCATAAACATAAACATTGTGAATTACTATTCAGAATACAAACGTGCCTACTTGTCAGTGAAAGGACAAAGATTAGTGTTTAAAAAAAAAACCTGATTCAGATACACTTTTAAATGGCACATTAAGCAGCACTATGCAATTAGGTTGTGATGATTTGTTGAATTACGTGTTAGAAAATTAATACTAGAGTTTGGTTCTGAAAATCCCATTCTTTAAAGTTGTAAAAATGTTAATATTAGTAGCTTGCCAGGGACATCCAAGGTGTATTAAGAATGTGAACATACAACATAAAAAATTTGTTATCCATAACTATTTTAATCCACAAGTGTGAACAACAGCTTAGTGTTCACCAGTAATGTAAGGATACAATTTTGATCAAGAAAATCAGTTTCACAATCTCAAACAACACAGATACAGGAAATTTACAAAACAACCCAAGGGCAGATGATTGTTCAGTTATTTATAAACTCTCTCTTATTTAGAAAACTTTGTTTATACAAGACAATAATTTTGGGCAAAATACTGAAAGTTTTGCCATCGTCTTCACTGCAGTGATGATTTCACCTGCAGTATTTGTATTGTGATTGATTTTTAAATGGTAATTTGTCCTCAGATTAAGGAAAAAAACAGAGCTTTATTTTGAAAGTGACTCATTATCCAGCATCTTCTGGTTTTCTAAAGATACTGAAAAGCAAGATGGCGTACTCTATCATCTTCATTTAAGCGGTGTTGGTTATATATACAAGATAGTACACAGAGTTCTAAGTAAAGGATACATGCATAGTTCTAAAGTAATGTCTGGTACATATAGATCCTTATTAGAAGGCTACCCTGTTTTCATTATTTATTTTTTTTTTTTAAACAAAGGCAATCCATATGGAAAGTCACAGTGTTTTTACATACAGGATGGTTCATAGAGAAGTCTGCACCTCTTTTCATGTCACAAGTAAGAGTTTGTGCCCGATTTACAAATCCAATCCCTCACGTGCATTTGCAAAATACAAAACTTGGATTGTTGCTTTTGCATGCGCCGGGATGAAACCTTCATAAGGAGATGATCCGTGGTGTCTTTATCCTTCCAGGTTCCTTCTTGCCCCATATGCAGCCCTGCTCACTGAAACTCCTCGTGGGTTTACGCCACAGTTCAGCAGGACTGACATTCACTGTCCACAGATGGCTCACTAGACTGAAGAAATTGGTTCTGAAATGTAATCTGAATTGACTCTCCAGAAAAATAATCTACAGAATTTATTTTCTTTTTAGAATTAGGATATTTAACAGTCGAGTTATTTCCTTAAAACACCTAGATTTCAAGCCAGAATTCATTTCCTCATCATAAAATTGTCAAAGGTGTGTTTGTAACTCAGTTATAAACCATTCAATTGAAAGACACAGATAATTATTTCCCATTATTTTAAGAATTACATATTTTTGTGCACAATCTGGATGCAGGGAGACTATTTTCATCTCTTCTGTACTATAGCTAATGATGTTTTAATACCAACTGTATGTGGATTGTTATCACAAAAATCCTGAGCCATATCGAAGAAATTGACAGTGAAAATTAAAAACTAAAACTAAGCTTAAATCCTGACCTTGAATTGTTAAAATGAGTTTTTCAAGTATTAAATTTGTGAAGACCAGGTCAGCAACGAATGCACTGAACCAATCTGTACTCCTCCAAGAAGCTGTACCATATATAGCCGAGAAGCTACCTTCACATGGAAGTTGGCGGTCCAGTTACTAAGTGAACATAAAAGATGCCACTTCTTTTTTGTAGGTTTGTTCTTTCTTCTCACACATAGCTATGGGCCCAGTTACGCACATGGATTTCCAGTGTGGATCAGGCCCACAGTAGAACACGCACCAAGAGGATCTTGTCTGTAACAGTAGTCCACACCAGGTGTCATTAAAGATATGGCATGAAACCCAACCAAAGGAGTCTTGGAAAAAATACTAAAACAAATGGCAAAAGCTGAGATTAAATTACAGATTAGAGATAACCCCCTTAAAACAAACAGCAAAAGTAGAGATTAGATTTGCTCTTACCCCACATTAGATACAGAATCTCCTCAGTCTGCCGTAAAGATAACAATGTTGACCGTAGCATTAGGAGCAGGAGGGATAACAAAAGGGCAAGGAAACTAAAATTACTAGAGCCACAGTACAGAGAACACTGAAAGAGTTTAATACATGAAAACAGAGTTATGAAAAATTAGCACATGAAATTGCAAGACCCAGGCACTGGTTTTGTAACCAAATGTGTTAAGTAGTAGTACAATAAGAGTTAAAAAAATTTATAAGGTGTGATAATATCTGGTTTCTAAAACATGCAAGGTTGGGGAGTAAACCCCAAGGAGAAGGAATTATGAACTATTTAAAGCAAAGGAGAATACTGGCAGTAAGTCAGACAGTTATAAACCTGCCACAGAAACATTTAGGCCTGTTACTAAAATCTGAGTCTTGGCCAATAGAAGACTCATTTCTGGAACAATCTTCTAATGGGAATAACAGGACAAAAAAGAAACCGTTTAAGTGAGGGTTTAATAAGGTTGTGAAAAGAATGATTATACAGGTTTGCGCCTCTAATAAAAAGAAAATTCAATGAAATAACCTAGACAGACTTTTCTAGCCTCACCTTTCTTTGCTACCAACGAGAGTTCCTTGAGTTATGACCAATTTCACCTACACTTCAGACCACTCAGTACCACTGCCCTTTCTGCACGCGCAGATTCAAATTCTTATACTACCTGACAGTCAATTATCCCTCCCTCTCTCTGTTTGAATATACCTTTCGTCACACTGCTGCTTGAAATGAAGCTACGCTTTATCTACCACTTCCTCACTTCCACAGTTCAAGGTTTGCATGGTATCCCCTTGTACGGGTTATTTCTCTTAACGAGATCCATTCATTCAAATCTCTCTTAAAGACCTGCTTCTGCTATAATGTATGTACCCTTTACCTGCTGGCTCTCTTTTAATTTAAGACTAGTGGATAAAACCCACATTTTACTCCACAAGTAGTGGTGTAAATCACATTTTGACCCTCTTGCACTTCAATGTTTGTCTTGGCGAATGAAGAGCTCTTTGAGAAAAGAGCTGATGCATACGTAAAGCAATACCGCATATTTAACAGGAACTTCCAATTAAAAAACAGAACCCAGAAATTATGTCAAGGAACTTAAAGTGAGGACTGAGCCCTGCTAGAAAAGATGCACCTTTAATCTTGCTTGTGCTCACCCTTTTTCTTGGAAAAGGCAGCAAGAGACTGATAAGGCCCAGATATGTGCAACTGAGGGGTTTGGGTTGGTTTGTTTGGGTTTTTTTTGCAATGTTTTTTCTTTTCAGCAATATTATTTTAAGACAAATGCAAAAACAGTATCTCTGCTTTGTAAGATATAAAGAAAAATATTTTTATTTACCTACTGCAAGCTCTCCTCAGTAAACAGACTTGAAGGTGATATCATACTATGGTTTGTATTGTGTAAACAGTTCTACCGTGGCTGTATAAACAAACCTCCTGATTGGCTTTTATTTATTTATAGACTTTCCGTAATGATCCATTTCCTCAAAGCGGCACCAGCCAATTTCGCTCCTTATCAAAATAACCACCACCTCTAATTGATAAATTCTATTTTTAAAATATTTCTGTATTCTAATACAACAGTTTGGGAAATCTGACTGCATACAGCTCGCGTCTGAGGAGAGGAAGCCGTTGAAGTTTTTGTATCCCAGACTTTCATTGCATAAGCAAAAGCTGTCACGAGCTGTCCGGTCTGCCATGTCTCTGCTAGGTGAGATCCAAAGAAGGACCACTAGAAAATAATTTTCTATTTAGGTTAGAACGTCTTGAGACAAACATTTGACAGAGCAAGTTTTCTTTCACTTCCCCTTGTAGCACTGGTGTTCAGTGAAGCAGAAAAAAATCCCCTACGTAACCTAAACTAGTGCATGCTTATTTATTTGGTTTTAAAGTTTTTTTTTCCTCCCTTAATAGCTAAACTAAATCTTCCTGAATTTTAATCCTCTTACTTTTTCACACACTTAAGAAAGACAGAAGACAGGTAACTCCTCCTTTCAGAAGTCCTTTGATGTTTGTGACGTTGTTGTCTTATACTGATCATCCTTTGTGTAAACTAAAGTTCCGGTTCTTTCAGTCTTTCTTCATACGTCATCTTTTCTGGAGCCCTGCTAAGGCTAACAGATCGCCTTCTAACAGATCTCCTTTGGACTTATTCCTGTTGCTGTCTCTCTTTTCTGAATAGCAGTGCCCAAAGTACTCCAACCCAAGTCTTGGTAGCGCTATTTAGGGGGAAGAAATATCTCACTTTTTACATGAGACGACCCTGTTGACACATCCCATAAGGATGTTTGCTTTTTTTCCTCCCAACAGCGCGCCTGTGTTGACTCAGGCTCACTTTGCGCATCTCCCTAACCCTCAGATTCTTCCTGCAGAACTTTTGTTTGTCCGCTTGATTATTTCTCAGTTAAGTGCCTTGCACTTGTCTTTATTGAATTACAGCCTATTTATTTCAGACCACTTCAGCAATTTGTCAAGATCACTTTGAATTCTAATCTTGTTCTCTAAAGTGTTTGCAACTGTTGCTAGCATTTTGTTATCCACAGATTTAATATAATATGCACTTCAACTATTCAAGGAGTTACTGAAAACATCAAATAGTTTTAGACTTCAGGTGTACCCCTGAACAACCACCCCACATACGTTCTTCCAGTCTGTGACTTGCTGACTGCTCTTTTTCGTTGATTTTTGGAAAGTTCCTTTCCATCCAACGAAACACTTTACAGTCATTTAATGTAGACTAGACTTCCCTAGCTTGCTTAGGAGAACGTCACATGGGACAGCATCAAAACCATCACTAAAAATAATATGCTACGATGTTATAAGTTTTCTGTACCTGTAGGAATTCCCCTCACTATCAAAAATGTTTTCTTGGTCACCCCAAGGGACCCTTTTGGTTCCACCTGTTCTGTCCTTTGTCTTTTGGATTTACCCCTACATGCTTGGGTTGTTCTTTTACAAGTCCTCTTCAATAACTTAACCAAGCTTTCGATTCCAACTAAAGGTTCACATTACTGAAAAAAATGTTATTTGCTCCTCTACTAACTTTCCTACCTTTAATCCACATTGTAGCGGGTGCTTTCCTGCCTTTCATGTATATTTTTTTCCAAGAAAATGCCATCTGTTCTGGACAACTCTTCTCTTTAGACTTACTTTCCATTTTATATTCACCGTAACTGAGTTTATTGAAGTCTTCTTTCTCAAATACTTTTGTCTCTGTTCCACATTTCACCTTAGACCTTTCTCCCTTGAAGCATTATAAAAATAGCAAAGGTCCAGGAGCCTTTTAAAGAGTTACACAATGAAGAACAACAAAATACCATAAAATACCAAGTCCCGAGTGTTTCTACAAAGCATGTGAGAAGACTTCAGTGATCTACACGCATGCCTTGCAATTAACTGAGAGCAAGAAACGTGTAACTGTAGATGAAGTTTCACTGACAGAACAAAAGTGCTTAATGTTATTTAGCTTTGAAGGGGTTTTTTATTTATTTATTTTAGAAATGCAACATTAAAGCAATTCCTTCCCTTCCACCAACCCTGCTGGATACAGTCATATAGCCACTGTGTCGGCAGATAACAATAGTACCCTGACCTCTGACAAATAAAAACATCTATAATCTCCTGAACAGCTTTACATCCCGAGAGATACCTACTGAGATGCTAATCTTGCTGCCAGGTAGTACTGCAACCAAGACTCTTCTAGGCTTGTAGAAAGACCTGCAAACTTCCCACTCAAGAGCAAAAAAAAAAACCCCAAACCAAGTTATTTTCCTCCTGTAGTGAGGAAAAACACTTGAGCCATCTGCCCCAACACTGATGGGTTAGTGACAACATAACAAGTCTAAACAGAAGTACTTTTCTGAGGTTTCCAGTTCAGAATAAAGATGCAGATATCAAAAGCACACTAACCTTAGCTACTTGGGGCAATTGAGTGATTACGCATCTGAAAGAGTTAGAAAAAGCGTTAGAAATTCAGCTTCAGTTCTACTAGGTTAAATTTGTCATTCCTGAGCACAGCTGAGCTCCTTCTGCGTTTTTAGCATGGGTTTCAACATTTTTCTTGGGTTTTTTTTTCCCTTCTAATCCATCCAATTTGATTCATGCCAGGTTAACCAGTTTGTATTTACACAGGTGAAAGAGACTAACTACGGAACTGCTACAGAAAAATCAAATACTGTTATTCTATATAAAAACTAATCACATGTATGTATGTATCAGAAATTTTTCTAAATAATTTAATCACCACCAGAAGTGAAAAGTCTATCTTCATTATGAAGTTAATGCAGAGATGGGCTCTGCCTCCACAAGGCAAAGTTTTCGGTAATTCATTTTTGCTCCTGCAAGAATGTTTTGCGCTTAATCTCTCTGCACCTCTTTACCAGCATCCAAGCTTAATCAGCCAGCCAAAAGCTTGCTACTGTATTAACACCACCAACAAAATTGAACTTTGCTTTTTGTGCGCCCACAGAAATGCTCTCTGCAATCTGCATTGCAAATTAAAAATAGCAAAGGAGGTGATTAAACATCTTCTGTGCAAAAAATATGTTCTTTCCCCTGAAACATTCACGTTTCCCACAGCTGTACACATATTATAGTCCTGTAGTTTGACAGATACAATAAATTGCCATCAAATACAGTAACAAACAAAACTTTTAGTCGCAGAATCAAAAAAATACTCGTAATGAGGAGAAATGACAATTGAATAGACATTAAAACTTATTGGACGTACCATTATCAAATACAGCTAGATAATGATATTTACGTCCCTCCTTCGCTGGAAACCCCTAGCAGCTGCATGCTCAGATTTCCTTTCCAGACTGATGCAAGTGTAACTATATTAATTTAATAAAGATAATCCAAGAGACACACCTTTCTAATTTAGAGCGGGATAATTCCTCCCTGTCATTCAGAAGTCCCCTGTTGATTCATTTTGTTATAGGACAAAAATTTAAAGTGTTGCTTTAGACTGGAGAAACAATTGCAGCTCTGGGAGTGCACAGGTTTACCTTCCAGGACAGAATCATTCATCGTTAGGTGTCTAAACCTCATTGACAGTGATTCACCTTGGAGGCATCCAGGAATGAATCACATCTGTTAACAGCAGAGATGCTAGCAGCAAAATAGGCATCTTAAAACATTGACTCACTCGCAGACATTTTATGCCATCGTCAAGAGAAACTTTTGAACAAGGTGTATTATGAACAGACCTTCTCTTTTTTAAAGATCTGTAAAACTCATCTCTTTGTCTCATGATGGCAGGATAAGACCAGTTTGTCTGTGAACAGTGGAACAGCTGAACCATCCTGTCTGCAGAGCAGTTATCGCAGAGTGCCCTGGTAACATGATATTAACATGTCCACTGGGAAAAAGAGAAGTGGGATTCCAAATCCATGTTTTTGTATGAAAGAATAAAATTCGTGTCTCTCGTTCTGACACACTGGACAAGCACCTAAAAGGGAGTAGATCCTTCTCCTGTGAGAAACAAATCCAGGTGAAATTGTTGACAAATAGTTAACAAGTCCTGTCTTTGGGGTTAAATTAAATATTAATGAAAAACTTGCCTCACTACAGTATTGTATTAACCTTAAACCTTTTCTCCAAGGAACTCATACTTTAGATATTCTACCAATATGAGAGGATACTCCCTGTCCCAAAAAGCATGCAGGAAACAACTGAAGGATACCAGGAGATGGATGAAAACCTTAAGAAATTATAGGCTAATATCCAACAAAGCTTTGATTTTGAACTGTTTGGCTTTTAACTATAGTTCCCCTAGCACGAGTATTGCCACCCTGGCTGAAGGAGATCAGTGTCCCAAGAGGGATGTGACAGTCCACATCGACTTTAGTGGCACGTTGTAAAACACCTGATGGAAACACACAGAAGTGAAGGGAAGAAATCACTGCCAGGCTAAGGTAAGAAGTGCTGTCCTCAGAAGATTTATGCTCAGCTGCATATTCTAGATGCTCAGAAATGTGTACATGCAAATATTCCATTCCTAATATATAGAGAAAAAACTGGAGAGAGACCTAAGTATATGTAGATTGTGATATAAAGTACTATTGCCATCTTAAATGGAATTTTTTGAGGCAAGAAAATAGTTGCAGAGGATGAAGTAATTCAGTGAGTCAGATAGACAGAAATTACACAAAGCTGATAAGTCTCTGAGGATAATAGAGACTGAAAATTATTCATGAGAGAAGTGTAAAAAGTTTGATTCATATGCGACAAATTGCCCACTTTTGCATCATGCTTTTTTTTCCACGCATTAATAATTCAAGTCGATAGACACATCAGGTTTCCAGACTTTTATGTTTCCGTGTGCTTTTAAGCTTCTGTGTTCCTTCCGTTAACCATCTCCGAGTTTACCAAATAAGTCTGTCTGAAGCATCTATACAAAGAAGACTAAAATACTAAAAATACTTATGAACTGCAGGCATTTTTGCAGGAAAAACATGTCATCTTCTGGATGCATCAGTGCCAAACTTGTTCACAAATTGGCAAGTAGTGCACAAATTCCCATGGGGAGGTTATCAAGAAGACAAAACCAGGCTCTTCAGCGTGGTGCATGGACAGAAGACAAGAGACAACAGGCATAAATTAAAATGAGAGGGTTCGGAAATGATAGAAATAAAAACTTTTTCCCCATGAGGACAGTCAAGCAGTGAAACAGGAAGAGCAGCCTCCATCCTTGGAGGTTTTCAAGACCAGATGGATCACACAGAATCCCAGACTGGTGAGGGTTGGAAGGGCCCTCTGGAGCTCCCCCAGTGCCACCCCCTGCCAGAGCAGGGGCACCTCCAGCAGTGGCACAGGACGGCGTCCAGGCGGGTTTGGAATGGCTCCAGAGGGGGAGACTCCCCCACCTCTCTGGGCAGCCTGTGCCAGTGCTCTGCCACCCGCACAGGAGAGAAGTCCCTCCTCAGGTTCAGAAGGAACTTCCTATGCTCAAGTTTGTGCCCATTACCTCTTGTCCTGTCACCGGGCACCACTGGAAGACGACTGTTCCCATCCCCCTGGCACCCTCCCTTTAAGGATTGATAAGCATTGATAAGATCCCCCCTCAGCCTTTCCTCCTCCATACTAAAAAGCCCCAAGTCCCTCAGCCTTTCCTCATAAGAGAGATGTTCCAGTCCCCTAATCAATCAGGATAAAGGCCTGAGCCACCTGGACTCATCTCACAGCTGGCTCTCCTTGAGCAGAAGGTTGTTTTAGAGAGTTCCTCAGGTCCCATCTAACCTTAAGTACCCAGTGATCCCATCATCCTGTGGCAGTTGTATCTCACCATCAAGAGAAATTAATGACACCTTAGTCAATATATGCTTTTAAAAAAATAACTGGGAAAGCAATTAAAAACAAAACACTAAATATTCTTATGAATGCATTTCTCTATCTGTACCCGTGCAGAGATGCATTTGATGTTATACATTACCCTGAAGAAAGGTTTCTCCTAAGGCAGCCAAGCTGACAAGGTTTAAGTTGAGTTTGTAGCTATGATTGCTCACGGGCAGGACAGCCTGAGCATAGCCCGAAAGGCCGGCTCTGGCCATGCTAACTGGTCTTGAACGTGTTGGAGAGCAACTGCGCTCTGCGAGCTAAGCCTACTGCCTCAAGTGCAGCCCCAGGAGAACAGGTCTGTGGTGGTCCTGGACCTACGCTGTAAATTTGCATAGCATCCTGCTGGCCATATGGACTTGTCAGCCAATGCCACCACTACTTGCACCATGTTCATGTAGATTTGATTAGTTTGATCACAAGTGAGTCATGGGAAGTGGTCTCAGCCCATCGGGTATTCATTGGTAACACTGGCAATTCTTCCCATCTTGTCTGTTAAAGTATAATCTCCTCAGGGTAAGTGATTTCCCTTGGAAACACTCATTCATTACCCATCACAGTGAGTCCTGATCTCAGCTTATCAGCAATATCAAAAGAGTTTTAACTCACAGCATGAGAAAGATGACCACTGACAGCAAGCGGGCCTTAAGCTGCATCTACATCATAACCCGATGCACTGATGCACAGGAACATTGATTTTTCTCTGGGGTAGGACAGATTACAGATACTATGCATAAATTTTTTCTCCTTGTCATAGCCAGAAATCTAACCAGACAGCACAGCGCACTGTACCTTGCTCTGTTCCTGTGTAGAGGAGCATCTTGGTCTCCCTCCATCCCGCCACAAGCTGTGTAAGAGCCCTTCCCTCTCTCTCCTGGCCAGGTGAGTTGCAACCGAATTCTCCAGTTTTCTGTTTGCTACTGCCCTCTCTCCCTGGGTGACAATCTTACATTGTATTTGAGCCCCCTTCCTGAGCTTCAAGGTAGTTCTTTCCGTTTATAACCAGGCTTCACACCCGCTTGCTCCTCCCCTCTCGGCTCTCAACCTTTCCAGTCCTTTGTTAGGACTCTTCCTTCAGCCTCCCTGTTGGCAACCATTCTAAAAGGTTATCTAGGAGGCTTGCTCCCTTCACACCGCCTTCGCCAAATCACAGAATCATAGAATGGTTGAGGTTGGAAAGGACCTTGAAGATCATCGAGTTCCAACCCCCCTGCCATAGGCAGGGACACCTCCCACCACACCAGGCTGCCCAAGGCCACGTCCAGCCTGGCCTTGAACACCTCCAGGGATGGGGCCTCAACAACCTCTCTGGGCAACCTGGGACAGTGCCTCACCACCCTCNTCATAGGAGAGGTGCTCCAGCCCTCGGATCATCCTCATGGCTCTCCTCTGGACACGCTCCAGCAGGTCCATGTCCTTCTTATGTTGGGGACTCCAGAGCTGGAGGCAGTACTCCAGGTGGGGTCTCACGAGAGTGGAGTAGAGGGGCAGAATCACCTCCCTCGCCCTGCTGGCCACACTTCTTCTGATGCAGCCCAGGATGCGGTTGGCCTTCTGGGCTGCGATCGCACATTGCTGGCTCATGTTGAGCTTCTCGTCAATCAGCACCCCCAGGTCCTTCTCCTCAGGGCTGCTCTCCAGCCATTCCCCGTCCAGCCTGTATTTGTGCCCATCCTTCCCAGAAGACGGGAACCCAGCAGGACATACCCCACGTGTTTAAAGCCTGAAGGGTGTCAAAACCCCCCTGAGAACTTCGAGCTGGCAGATGCAAAGGTTGTATATCCCAACCTCTTTGCAAGAGCCTGCTAAGCTTGTGACATTCCCAAATGCTTCTGAGCCTGATCTTTTAGGAAACAAACTATGTCAAATACAGCACAACATGGGTTTCCTCCTAGCAATCAAACTTAAAAGCATCAATGGTCTTGTCACAAAAGCTTCACTGTCCAACACAAAGTACACAATACCAACAGGTTAAACAGCAAGGACCCAACTCTTATTCATCTTTCAGGCAAACAACTAACATGAGCTTATGCTAGCAAGCACAGGGAAGTTTTCAAAATGAAAAAAGATGAGCACAAAAAGCACATCTCCTTGATATTCATAAGATATGACTCTTCATTTATGCAAATCTGTAATTACTTTATAATCAAAGCACACAATGCAAATTTGAGAGAGCGGAGATGACAGTCAGCTCTGATGGCAGCACTGGCTGCGGCCAGCGCAGGGTCAGGAGGGGCACAGAGTCGCACCGGCTGCTCAGATGGAGCCGGAGGAAGGAAAAGAGGAAAACAGAGCGGCACTAAACACACTTGGGTCCTCAAGGGACCCCTCTCTCCCGTTCAGCTGAATCAGTGGAACAGGAGGGAGGAATATACGATATGTCATAACATATTCTTAATTCTTTTTATAGTTAGGTAGCTCTAGCTGTTAGAAATAAGCTTTGAAGCAAGGCAGAAGGCAATGGTCTAGAGAAAATTCACTAAAAGCAATTTTCATCCTTTTTTAAGCCTTCACATGGCTGCGTGAGAGGTCCCAGGTAATTAGTGCTGTCACCATTGGTGAAGCCTATTTCCTGAGTGCCAAAATGCCATTTGGCAAGAAGAAAATACTGAGTGCATTTGGGGGGAAAATTGCAGCAAAAATGTAAGTTTGGCAAAAAAAGTGTTCCTTCGACTAGCAGGATCTGCAGTTTAACTTACATTTTGACAATTTATATGGGTTTGATACGTCTATTTACTGGGCTTTTAAATAAAAACACGAGTTACTATAGTAACATTTACATCATAGGTTGTACTTATGCTGCCTCTGAGATACAGAAAACCAATCTGCTGTGTTAACCTTTGTACTTCACTTCTGCAATATTTTAAACGGCAAACCTGTTTTCTAATAAATTGGCTTTTTCTCTAATTATTTTACTTCTCAGATTATAAATTAAAGTACATTTGATCTAATTTTCTTTTAAATGACTAAGCCCTGTGTGTGGGAACATGAAACCCGGTTCCAGGGAGAACAAGGAGAATGTAGAAAGAAAACTGCAGTATGGGAAAATAAGACAAATCTTGCTTTTCTAGTCCTTCGGTAATTTAGTTTCCTCTTCTAGGAATCATGGTAAAATGGCAGATTATTATTTCTTTGGACAAATAGTCTTCTCCTCTGTAGCTTTTATTTTAGCTTGTTAGAATAGCAAAGCAGCGTGGCCCGTTCCGAGCTCTGCCTCTGCTGTCCTCTCTGCTATTTTTCCAGCCTCTTCTCAGTTGATTTGTTAGCATTTTCAAGTCCTTCTGTACGTCTGCTATATTTGCACCCCTGCACACCTATCAGCTTACTTTATGAAAGTCACAGTGAGTAATCACAAGACACAGAAGACAGACAACCTTGCTCAGCCAGCTTTGTTCTTGGGGATCCCCTTCACTGGCAGAACGCTCCTAAGCTTGCAGTGTCCTGATTTAGTGCTGGGAGACCTCTTAGGCTCTCCAATGCTGCAAGCTGGCATGGCTCAACTCTGTTCTAACTGTACAGAAGCAAGATATTTAGATAAAAAAACGTGACACCCCCCCTTTGGCAGATGAGGAAATGAAACAAGGACATACAATACTAGAGAAGAGGTGCCTATAGCTGCACCTTTCCGTAGTGCGTATCATTACGGGCAGGAATCAAGACTGAGAGTACAAAGGAACGATCAAGTTACGATAAAAGCAACTATTGAAGGCTTCCTCTCATGTGTCCCTACGGTGGGGAAAACAGAAACAAGTCCTCCACATGTTCTTACGTGTCGATTTCCCTCCCTGGACTCTTCATCTTACAGCATTTAATACGTTTCCAACTTACAGTAGCAGGATGAGATTGTCCATGTTTTCTCCCCTCTGCAAAGACATGCTGAAACACTTACTAGGGAAATGTGTTTGGGGGGGATCAAATAAAAGAAATAAAAAAAAAATGCAGCTTGACGGAGTAAGAGATCATTCGTGCTTTAGCCAGGGTTCTTGATTCCAGTAAAAACACTTCTTGATCATACCTAAGAGGAATTAGCAGCTAGAAAATATAGAGAGCAGAGGATAACGAAAAGAGTGAAGGTAACTTATGTAGAGCTATCAGACACCTCTCCGGTGGGTTGTCTTGCTTTTTCCTTTCTATTTTTCTTCCTGATGTATATACACTCAATTCAGGCTGTAGTGAAAATGTGTATGAATGGGACTGTAGCACAGCCAAAACACTGCTGGTCACCTAAAGTTACTCTTTGCTGATGTCATAACCATGTTAAAAAAAACATGATTTGCTTTTGGTTGAGAAGAGAAGCGTTGTTTGGTCTGTTATCCCCATAATCCCTGCCAGGATGAGAGCACTACTCAACTACATTTCAGTGAAAAGAAAGCGAACGCCACTACTTTTTCCCTAAGGGGGTGGTGGTGGAAATCTATCTCCAGAAGCGCTTTATAAAACCTGGCACCAATCGGAGTTTCTCAAGCGTGTCATCTAGCACAGAGGATACGAATTCACAGAATATAACTGGCAAGAGAGATAAATGGTGGAGAAAATGAGAAGGTATTTTGAAAAACTTAAAGAAAAAAAAAATCTAGGCCTTTTAGCAACTTAAACATTTCTAAACCTGGTAGAAGTATAGCACGTTGTCCAGTGACATTCATGCACTCTATACTGCAGGGAAGACATACAGAATGAAACAGTGGTCTAATCCAAATGGAGGCCACTTGCGTGGTTTTGGCTAGGGAAACAGCATTTTACTTCAAATATCTATGTTATCAGTGATGAGTTTCATCCAACACAAAATAGAAATCCTATCTACTTCATGCCCACAATCAATGAAAATGCCACCTTTTTGTTTCATGAAAGTAGGGGAAGTTAGAGAATGGGTACAAGGATCCTCACCCACCTCGTCCCACCATCCCAAAAGGGAAAAAAAATCCTAAATAGGAGAGAACATCACACATGTCTTTCACAGCTCTTTTCAGATGCATTATTCATCTCTAAAAAAGGAAAGGATCGTATGTCCATCCACTACAGCTTAAGAGGCCTTTCTACAGGAGGAAAAAAAGGCAGTCCAGAAAAGAAGCACATCCAACAATGTTCTTTGAGAAATGTAACTGGAGCAGAGATTCTGGACGTGCCACTATCTAAGTGTACCAAACCTCCAGAGTCTGAAACCACCTTCACACCAATGCATGTGAAGACAGAAAAGATCTGACCATCATTTCATTTTTATATTCTATTTGTAGTTAGAATCCCTTTGTTTGTATTTCCTGTAGTTTAAGAGTAGCCAGTGCTTTCATAAACTGCATACCAGACTTTATCCTGCAGAACAGAAGCTACACACCTACACTGGCAATTCCTAAACAGACCCATTCCTAACCCATCAAGACATATTTCATGTCATTGGTCTCATATGACTCCAGCCAGTCCCATCACTCATGTCCCATCCTTTAAATGCCTGCAAGGCCACAGTGCCTCTGCCCAGGAGGTCAGCCTTAATTCTGCCTCTTCTTCCACTCCCTACGTGTCACCTCCTCCCAAGCCACATCATGCACAGATCTCTAGCCCGCGAGCTGTGACCCCCAACTGCTTAGTCAAAGACTGCCTCAGCATCTGCGTTCTCCAAAATCAATTCTACCTCTCACGTAGCACTCGAGTGTGAAGGAAGAACACCTCTGTCTAAATTGATATTTAGACAGAAGTATTTTAAATCAAAGAAGGAGGAAGAGATTAACTAGAATTTTGAGTGTTCAGATGGACTGTTGTAGTGTGGAGACTTTGAAAGCATAAATTCCTCCAGGTGGAATCCATCCAGTTTATCTGACTTGTATAATATTGAGTCAACGCCATGTAAATGGAGTGACTAAACTGTAAACTGCCTGGGGGCTCTCTGAATATACCTACATGAGTAGAATACACTATACATGGAAAGGATTTCATTGCTGTGCATTTGGAATGGATGCATTGCTTCGGAGTGTCAGGGTCAAAAGTAAATGGAGATCATCGCAATATAGGAACCGCTGGCACAAACACTGCGTGCATTCGTGACTTATCATCAATACCTACTTCTGATCATAATTCCCTCTAGAATACGGTTAAAATCCTAGGAATAGCCGCAGAGCATTTTATGATGCCAAGATGAATACACCACATTTTGAGGGCAGGCAGAGCTCACCTTCAGCGCAGCAGCCAGCACGAGGTGCTGTGCAGCCCAACATACCGTGTTCCCGTTATTACATACCACTCGCTTTGCACAGGAATTCAACTTGCTGAAGACACCAGGTGTTTTAAAAGCACCATCCCATGTTTGCCGCTCCAGTTTAGCAACAATTGCTATTTGGAGTGATTTGTCAAGCAACTATTAATTAACTTCATGGGGCTTTTTGGCAGCAGCCCTTTGCTGAGCTATCTCAGCCTTAGCATCTTCTTCAGTGTATCATGTTTGGATCTGTTTCGTAATTGAGTGTCTACTGAGAACATGCATTTTTTGCCCCAAAGTAGCTGCAACAATTAAAAATGTAAAAATCGGGTTATTTTACCTAAATATCAAGTGAAGTCCTAGCATACTGTGTTCAGTTTTCAGCTACTAGTTTTTCAGTGTTGCTCCAAACAACATCTTTAGGCACTAATTTTAGGGGGAATTCGGCATCTACCCTTGAGGATCTGGGTCTCAGTCTCCAAAATCTGGCAGTATTTCATCCATATTAAGATGGACTGTGATAGAGACCTATTAGAAAGCACATCTTACACGCATCTCAAAACCAGATGTACTGGGTTGCTGAGACATTATGTGCAGCGGTTGAAGACATTTCTGTCTCAGTAACTTTTCAGAGCCAGATCTGACAACTTCAAAACATCAGGGAGTATTCCAACATTAAGTGGCCAATAGTTTTGGAAGGAAATCAGAAAAATAGAGTGGAAAAAAAAGTGGGGAATGGGTGGGCCCCTTTCTATGCTGAGATGTTGATGTTCTGCATGACTTATTTTCTAGACAAATAATGGGTGAGAAGGAAGGCACAGCATGGGAAAACAGCATGAGAAAAAAAATACAAGGGTATAGAAAGAGCGTGTGGTGGGAAGATGGGGAAAAATGGGCTAGGAAAGGCCAGATATGGGAAGCAAGAAAAACAAGCAGATGGACCCCGCCGGGGCGGAAATGATGTGCACAGATAGCTCTGGCACACAGGAGGTGTGACTGAAGGGAAGACCATGGGCTCCTGATATGAGGGAAATGGTCAAGAGGGAGACAGAGCCCCAACAAAAGCAGGGCCTGAAGTCCCTGTGAAGGGACTCGTGCTACCAGCAGGAACCATCAACCCACCACCAGCAGGAACGGTGCTGCACCCTCGTATTTAGGGGCTGGGGAGAGTACTTCTGGCTGTGACACTGGATTTTGACAATTTTGCCCTCTATACTTGGCAGCAGGAATTGGAGCAGTAAGACATGGGCATTGAGCCCACAAGCACTGACTTGGACAGCTGTTTCCTATTGTAGCAACCCCAGGTTTCAGTGCCATGTGGACCAGGCTCAGAGGACACTGACGCAGGGAGGGAGGCTTGTGGGGAGAGAGGTGATCTGTATGGCATGTTTCATTCCCACATGAAGTCCGCATGGGAAATGTTCCCTTAGACAGTACCACCTCCCTTTGCCAAGTGCTCTTGCTTCTGCACGAGGAGGTAAAGGCTAAGCCACTGCTGATGCTGGAGAAGACAAGAAGAATAGGCAGGGAAGGAGTCAGCCCTCTCACGCCGGTTTCTGTTGGCAAAGACCCACGCAAACACCAGTGAACCTTGAAATCTGCATCACAAGGAGAGCAGACATGAATTTCAGTGTTTCCACACCCAGAGGAAAATGCTGTGCTGTATGCACACCAGAGCTGTTCATACAAGACTAGATCAGAGCAGAAGAGCAGATCCATGTACAGAACACACCCCAGTCTTTCACTTCTATCCTATGCCTTGCATCCTGTTTAAAATGTCACAGTCCTTTGTTTTTCACATTTAGAGGTACTCCGCATCTCCAAACATCAAGATTCTCCCTTATTGATTAGGTATTTTAGCCAAAAGGTCTCCACTTGAAGCGTGTCAAACACAAATCTAATTTGATTATTCAGTTCAGACAGGTTTTCCCTTCAGAAAGGTCATATTTAATGCAGCATTATTCCATCACGCGTCTGACTGCAGGACGTCTGAATGGCTGCTAATACTGTGGCACCCACGGATAACCCCAGCTAAGCATCGGTTGCCTTTCCCTCCACCTCGCCACTTTTCATTTCCACCACCCCAATTTCTTTGTTATGTAGGTTAAAGGGAGATAAAATTGACTATCGAACATGATTTAAAAAACTAACTTCAAAAGGTTTCATGTTGGGTAGGAAGTTCTGACGTTTAAATGGGAACAAAATAGCCTAAATCCTGTTCCCACACTCAGCCTCCAAATAAAAATACAGTAATAATGAATGGCCTATTCTTGCAATTTAAAAGTTTTCAGAAGGCCAGGGAAATGCTATCAAGTTAACGTGATTACTAAAAGCGCTACAGGAAAACACGAATCGACTGACCCTCATAATGAGTTTACCTACAGACTTCCTCATTACCTGCACTTACAGACAAGATTTAGTGAAGAGAATACAATTAGCTTCAGTAATTTATAATACCTTACACCATAACTAAGAAGAGTTGTATACAATAAAAACGGGGCACTTAAATGTCAGACAAGCAGATGGAAAAGTGATGGGTTTACCCTTTGATTTACTTATACAGCGCCTTTTACCAAGAAACAGAAAATTCAGGATCTATTTGTAAATGATCCACCAAAATTGACTTTATGTTTCTGTCTATCAGTGTAATTATTCTTGTCACTAAAGAAAAAGGAATACGTACAGATATCAGTGCTGTCATTAACTATGATTTCCATCACTTGTCAGAAGCACTCACTGTATAAACAGAAGATGAAACTAAAATTAAGTTAATTGGGCCATTTTTCATACCAAATCAGAGGTATACATTTTAAAAATACCTTACAGCCCACAAAGTTTGAGAAACCACTTTTGAACAAACTTCACACAGTGAAACACAGTAAATCATAACCACTGCCACAGCATATACTTTCAAGAATTATAAAGCAGAGGTTTTTATATTTAATAAAAATTCTTCCATTCTGTACCGAGCTTTGGACACGGGTAAGAGTTTATATTTAAAACGGAACAATAAAAAACAGCCAAAGATGCCAAATCCGAGCTAGTGAAAAAGTTTATCTTTTAAAACGCTTTTAAAAATTATTAACAAAGCCTTTAAGATTTAGCACAAGGAATTTACTGTATATCTCACTAAAAAGACAGGTAATGAATTACAGCCCAATTACAATCACCTGTGACTTCTTTGTTTTTGTGGGGTTTCTTTTGTGTTTTTTTTTTGTTTGGTTGGTT
>VUYV01000272.1:374384-458084 GCA_008711295.1 Anarhynchus alexandrinus
TAAAAAAAAAAAAAACACCCCAAAAACCCCCCCAGAAATTTCACTACTGTGTCTTAAGAAAAACTGTTGACTTTAACCTGCCTGTAGATACCAGTGTAGCATCACAGCTCCTGATGGTCTCACCTGGAGCTGCCCCATGAGGAACCGCTCCCTTTTCATTTGCACTGCACTCCATGGCTCTTGCCTTTTTTTTTTTTTTTTTTTTTTTTTTTTTTTTTTTTTTTTTTTTTTTTTTTTTAATATATGCATGTTGCTGTAGCAAGTTATACAACAAATCCTGGCTTTAGTAGCAAAGACACCAAAAGGCAAATGAGGGAAAATGGGGCAATCAAGACAATAGCAGTCAAAAGGAGGAACTATGATTGCCCAAGCTGTTTCTCTCTGGTCAAAGAAAGTGTCATCTCAGAATGGTTTCTTGGTGTATCTGAGAAAGTCAGTCCTTACAGAAGAGCTCTGAGTATTTTTAGGCTCTTTCTGTTAAACACAAGTTTTAAGTAATTAGAAATGGGAAGTCAGAGCCATCAATTCACATCCAGAACCAATTAGAATTTTATGACATAGTTCCTTCTAACTTGCCACTCGCCTGCCCCTCTTTCCATCTTGTTAATACGATCCATAAATCAGTGTTTGTTGTTTTGAACGTGTGACTTGCTTTTGGCTCAGCTCCTTGTGACACCCGAAGTTGACAATAGGCGAATCCCATCAGGGCAGGGAAGCAAGGACTGGTTGCAATTACTGACTGTGGGAGTTTAAAATTCACTCTCTTGTTCCAGAGAACCAGGAGCTGCCAGCAGTTGGGGGAGGGTTGCTTTGGGTTGGTTTTGTTCGGTTGGTTTTTCATGGAACTGTAGCTAAAGGCACATGTGGAGCAGTGAGGGGGTGTCCTAGGTGGTAGGGATAGGTAAGGAACCCGAGGGCCTTCTGAGCAACCCCAAGAGTTAGGATGAAGGCTGAAGCCAGGACAGAGCTGCAGCTCAACACCTACTTGGAGCTGGGACCTTCTCTGCGTTCCTTGCAGGGCTGGGCCCTGGGGCAAAAGGACTAAAGAAATCTATGAGAGCCAAACTAATGATGGGGTACGACCACTGCAAAAGAGGAGAGGGACAAAGAGACAACTGCATCAACCTTTAGGTGTCTAAAGGGGTTTGCATAATCTGAATCCTAAATGAGGATATTTGCTGAATCCTAATTAACTTTACACATTGCTCACTTATGATACTACCAGAAAGACACTGCATTTTGAAATTGCTTCTAATGAGGATCTGTCTAGCTATTAAAAGATCCTTGGAAACTAATATATTTTCTGCTGTAGATTTTAATTAAGCAGCAAAATATTTGTTAAGAATGCAATCTTCTTTGAAGGAACGAATAGAAGAGAGCGCATGCTCTGGACTGCCTAATGTACATTATTTTGTATTATCTGATTCAAAGGGTAAAACTTACTTTGCATGCATACGAGAAATATACTGCATTTCTTAATATTTTAAAATTAAACTAAGAGCAGAGTTCTCTTTCAAGACTTATTATACGGGAAATTGTTTTATCATCACGGAATTGTTTAAAACATCCTAACGTTTCATTGCAATCATTAGCATTTACTTAGTCTGAAAAAACCCAGAATACTAAAGAAAGATTGGCCACGCAGGGTGACACTGAGCCATGTTACTAGAAACAAGGACAAGCTGTTAAATCCTCTCCCAGAGTAAAGTGCCCTCTGTTGAAATAGAGGCATATGGATTTTTTGCAGCCAACATCACCCCCATATCCTGTGTAGCACAGCCAGAAGAAACAGACACTCAGAGAAGATGGACAGTCTGTTCCATACAAGTGACTCATAAGCACGCTCACAGATTGCCCTCAGACACGGAGGGTTTCACCATCGAATGGGATTAGGCCTCTTTCGTCCCTCCTTCCCCCCCACTGACCCCAACAGCAAAATCCCACCAACTTCAAAAGGGGAGAACTTGGTCAGTAGCCAGTAAGTTACAACTATTGCAGCTCTTGTTTCTATGCTGTGTAAAGGCTTCTTTTTTTTTTTTTTGGTTTTTTTTTTTTTTTTAAGATGGAAGGCTGGTAACAAAGGTTCCCATTATATTGTGAAATACCAGTCTTAGGCAGGAATTAAATGAATAACAAAATCACAAGCTCAGATCAAACAGTCACAACAAAGGGTAAGCAAAACATATAAATGTCATGATCAATCCTCTTATTCCAAGCATATGCTTTGTAAAGCACGATAAATACTGTTTAACTTCTCCCCAAATCCTCAAGCAAACAAAAACATCCAAGCAGCATCTGTCATTTATTCATATTGACCAAGAACACTAAAGCAACTTAGCCAGTATACTGGAAAATGAAGCTCAAAGCAGGTGATAAACCCAAAATTCATAGACATTGATAGCCCCACCTGACCTCCTGGACCTACCAGGAGACATTAACATCCCTTTTTGCCTCGAGCTCTGTTTGAGCCTCAGCAATCTATTCTCCACTTAAGGGTCTTCAATGAACTATATACAACTTGAACTTGAATACGATTTTGGTCTTTTTTTGTGTGTGTGTGGTTTGGGGTTTTTTTGTAAACTCCACAAAAGTAAGCAGTTAATTTTTCAAGCATTCCCCAGGGAAACATGCAATTAAAAATACAATATAACACAGGCAACTTCCACCACTGAATGCCAGTTCAGCTGTTAGCGAGCAAACAGCTAACAAAGAAAATATCAGGGTTTCAGATCACATCACCTGGGAGGACTGCTGTAACTACATACTTGAAATTCTTCATTTTAATAGGCAGCAATGGTATAAGCATAAGAGGAAGAAGTCTACCCTATATACAAAGGCTCCAAAGCAAGACTATATTACATGCAATTTTGTACAATTATGTTCATTATACATAAATTACTTTATCAAACAAAGCCATAGTTTTAGTCTCACTTGAAAACAGCCTTCCTCCTATCATCTAAGGATTTTCTGAGAGTAAATAGTATGTTTTTATAATCCCTGGGCTCTGCCCAGCAGTATCTGCCTCATAGATGGCCATAAGGACCTCCAAGCGTTGAGGGCCAGCAGGAAGCAAACCATCTGCACACGCAGACAAAGGGATGATCACCCTCATGGGAGAGAAAGCAGGGAAAAATCAACCAGGCCATTGGAAATGAGCCATTAAAAGCAGCATCCAGAATATTTGTTAAAATCTAGAACCAATTTATGGGAAGTATTAATTCCAAAACAATAAGTGAAGTACCTCCAGCTGAGGTGCTAGTCATGGGGCATAAAAAACTGTAACCAGTTTTTGAAAATAACCCAGAGACACAGCTGAAATAAACCTCAACATAAAGAACAAAAGCAAAACAATAAAACAAGAGATACACACAGGAACAGGCCATTGGAGAAAATGTTTCTCTAAATGTCCAGCTGATCTTTAAAATTTAATCACAATTCACCAGTCAATGCTTCCTTACATCTTTTATCAAGAGACACTTCCCTGTAAAGCCCTCTAGTACATACTGGTCATGTATTTGCAGGGGCCACTTAAGCAAATCAATTAGTCATTAGTACCTGGTGAGCATCCAACTTAATGAAATAGTCTTTTCATCCATTATCACAGATCTGAAACAATCCCTGCAGAGTAAATGATGCAGTACCTTAAAAGTCATGCTGTGTTAACAATTGAGATCGGGGTTAGAGAGATCGTTTTAGAGCTTTACATAATTTTCAGTTTAACAATAAAAATCTACATGTAGCTTACTAGGACAAGTTTGTTTGGTTAACTCCCGGGTATTAATAAGCTTACATTCATTTTATGGGATTAAAGTCTGTTTTAAGTTTTTTTAAAAAGTTACCCAAAGTCTTAACTAGTTAGGAAAGTTACCAGCTTTCTTAAAGGACTGAACAGATTTCAAAACCAGCGCAAGACACTTATTTAATTTTTTCCTTCCAGCTAAGTATAAGTTGAAAGGGAACAGCTCTCTTTATAAAGAACAGTTATATCATAACAGATAATACTAGCGAATCCAGAATCAGGTTAAATAAGGGAGCTCAGGAACCAAGCCTACAGCCTGTAGTTACTCTATTTGCAAAGCATGCGCTGGGCTAGGCAGCACAGAACAGCAATCCCAAACATTGGTTTTGCAAAACAGGGCAAAGCCAGCAGTAACTAATTCAACAAAGTGTGAGTATACTCACCTTCTCCAAAGCTCAGATGCTCCTATCATTGCTGTAAACAGAAAGCATCAGCTATTCAGAACACAGACGCTACAGCCGCCTTCTCCTGATGGTGGGTGCTTTCACAAATTGATTAAAATAACTGAGCAGGCTTTGTTTTCACAAACACTGGTGGGATCAAAATCACCCACTTAATATATTGACCAACTTAACTACAGGAATACTGACCTAGAAAAGAAAGAGAGCTTCGATGCCCTCTGCATCCCTGCTCATCAGGGCTGACAGAGCCAACGTCTCTTACTCTAGACTCTTCTAAAGCAAGGGAAGTGGAAGAGGTCAAGTACTACCTCACATACCATCTTTTTTTGAACACCTTTAAAAAGCTCACAGATTTACCATGTACCCAAGAGATACGTAATGATAATTTACCTGCATATTTGAATACAGTCTTTACAATACATTCTAATGCATGCTACAACGGTAATCCTACTTACTGCAATTAGATCATGGCTTCTGGAATTTATTCATTATATCATTTATACCATTATGAAAGCACCACTGGATATGTTTTATCTTTCCTCTCACACAAGAGTCTGTTGTCACCTCTTGAAATTTAAGACAGACAAATACTTAAGCGTCAGATATGTTTATTAGACAATTCAAAAAGTCAGTTTTATTAGACAATTCAAAAAAGAAAAGTAGAATATGTTTTAATTTCCATGTTTTAATACTTCATCACCTCAAGAACCTGGCAATCACAGAAAATAAAAATAGTGTTTACAAAAGTTACAAAAGCTGCACTGCATTCCGAATTACACAAAACATGATTAGTTGACAAGGAAGCTTTATAAAATGCAGTAACAGATTTTCACCTGATGATGAAACATAGTGATATTGCCATGTATATGCATTCACAAAATCAGCATAGTATCGAAACTAAGGCACTTTGGATACATAGTATTCACTTCCATATAGGAAAACAATTTCAGAGAAACCACAGTAAATTGCTACTGGTAGATAGTGACAGTATGCCCAGTACTGGCCATCAAAGCACCAGGTTTGTGTGAATGAGTGAAACTCTTGATAAAAAAAGCACTGAAACTTTTTTTTTTACCCTGACTATTTGATATCAAAGACTCATTCAAGCAAATTTAGTTTTAAGGAGGTCAAGGAAGATTTCCATGATTTAAACGCTGTTAAACACAATTTTTAGAAGGTAAACAGTTTAAAATAAAAGTCCATGGTGAAAACTGCATGAAGTTCACATTAAGGATTAGCGCATGTAGCTGCTTCAAAAGAAGAAAAAAAAAAGGCACTGACTTTCTCCATTCAATGTTTACCTGCCATCTCACGAGGTAACCACCAACCACAGTAATATCAAAGGAAATACGGCACAACAGAATAATTTGTCAGAGAAGCAATCTCTCTTCAAGACTGTACTTTCTAGTCCTCCTTTTCATTTTAGATTGTCATATGTTTACTGCCTGTATCCCAATCTGCCACAAGCACGTTATTTACCAATAGATCTAGAACAGATTCTACAAATAATGATTCTCTAAAGAAAAATTAATCTCAGCTGTTTTTCACACACCACTGTCTTGAAAGCAAAATTGCATCAGTAATTGAGTAGTTTTGTAGCCTTCTATTGCAGCCTTCGTTACATGAATTCTAAGGAGTAGAAATACTCAAGAACCCAACCCTGCAAGCTCACGAGTACTTTAACAGGAGTTAAATAGAATTGTTAGCAATGACTTTAGGCATTTACAGGATCAGGCACTTAAATTGTATATTATTGTTGCTGTTTTACTTCACCAACTTGAATGAAAAATGCCATGGTACTGGGAAAAAAAGAAAAGCAGGACTGATACATGGAAACTATGATTACTTTAAACAACCTCATAATTAGAACAAATAATTTCCACAGTAGTCCTTTACAAATCAGTAGGGTCCAACAGATTTCACCTAAAGTCAAGAAGGAGACACCATAAGAGAACTTGTTTATGCACAGCATCTTTACAAGTCTATTCCTGCTATGTCTTTGAGGAAGCATTAACATCCAGAAAAAGCTGTCATTTAATGTTAATTCTTCTTTTATAAGAATGACAGCCTAGACACACTCCAGTATAAAATACAGCTACTCAGCATTCCTCAGCACTGAACCATTCACCTTACACACATCTGAAGTTTAAATTTAAAACATGTAATTAACCTTTCTGAAACATGATATTCCACTCCTAGTTAAGTGATATTACATTATTTGGACCACAGAATGATTTCTGTACCCTTCTTCTAGGGCACTGAGCATGAACAAAAGACCCAGTATCAGAGCGCTCATGTAACATTCATTAATTTGTGAACCTTTGCTCTGCACAGCAAACCACAGGACACCATTTTGCAGTACATGAGTATTGAGAGAATTTGGAGAGTAGCATAAGTAGTTCCATACAACTTAGGGGGCAAAAAGCACTGCATTGGTGAAGCTGCCACATCTTGCGGGGTGGATTCCATTACCTCCTTATACAATGTCCCTCATACAGGGTGATAGCGGTCAGCTGTGCCCTAACTCACAAAGGGGGGTTGGAACTAGGAGATCTTTAAGGTCCCTTCCAATCTAAACCGTTCTATGAACTATAAAATATTCATTTGCAATCTGCTCATCTAAAGAACTTGCAATAGTAAAACATACCCTATTCAGGAATTCACCTTCTTACTCCACAGAGCAGAAACCTCTTTTATGTCCATTTTTCTAAGAAAGAATAAACTAAGGTGTCTCCTCCTTTGCCCCTTTGCAGATTACTGAAATGTCTTCTAGAGTTAGGGTTGTTTACAAAACTACATGCCGCCACAATATGCGGGACTCAGCAAATCAAAACAGTGATAAAGGCTACTTTTACAATTGTGATTATGTGAATGTTTACGAGGATAATGCCATTTAAAAATATAGTGTTTTAAAATAACAATCTCTTCTTACAGAATAATAAAAAATAGTAGTTGAATAAGTATGTTTTAAAAGCAATGAGGACTGAGGAGATAAGGAATCCTACCCAGCTGAACACTCAGTTCTTTGCAATTCAGGCATTTCACGCATAAGAGTACAGAGTCATATACTACATTGTGATTGCAAGTGTCCTGAGCGTAGTTTCTTCTTTTGTTTCTTCATAAGAGAAGTAATGTCAGCTCTAAGCATTAAAGCAGCATTAAAGTATATTATTCCCAAAATATATCCACAGTTGTTAAGTTGAATAGGGACAAAGTCTGAGTACCTTGGGGGGGAATTATTTTTTTAAATGAACACCATAAGTGGAAGGAAGAATGGATTTTTAACCACGGTTATTTTCTTTTTCTTTCATTAGGTAGTAAAAGAGTTGGCATGACCTATGTTTTTTTATGTTGTCAAGAAAAAACACTAAAGTTACAATTACTCAGATGAAAAGCAACTAGTCATTCATCCCTAATCAAAGCAGAAAGATCCATTAAGTTGAACAATACCAAGTAGGATAATCTTTATATGGGCCTATTTTGATTACATGGTTAAAAAACCCAACAGGCATGACGACCAATATCACATGTATCAATGATACTACTGCAATTAAAACAAAAGTTAATGTATATATAGTGAAAAAAATGAGTAAAACAACTTATGTTTTGTAAACTTATTTGGGGACAAATTTGCAACAGTGATTCCAGCTTTTACTGAATACATTAAGACAGCTGTCACAAGGGCCTTCTCCCTTTGGCTGAAATGCATTTTAAAAAAGCATGTTATGATCTGATAATGTAAAACGACATGCGTTTGCACATACATACATCTCAGCGTGCACACACACACGTGTTATAATATATACACATATACACACATAGAGTATACATATGGTGATGCATGCTGTAAAATATTACCAGCTTCAGAGCGATGTCCTACCACTGTTCCCAGCTAAAGTCATCTCCTCTACCAAACACAAGAAAAAAGCCTAAAATAGTAAGGAAAATGACTGCATTGCCAGCCAGCACCAGACCACAGGCTCCCCATTTGATCTGAAATGCAAGGAAATGAAACAATCAAAGTAGTTCTTATAAGACAGCTTCAGGCCAGTTATTTATATGCATTAGATAAACTAAACGAAATACTACAGAAAGGTGCTAAAAGCTTAAAGAAAAAAGACAAACAATAAATAATTCTATTTATGTGACTAATTATTCAATTAGCAACCACTCATATTACAAACACAACACTTCAACAGACAGGCTAATAAAGCTATGTTTTAGAACAAAATAATTACCTTGCTATACAAATCACTAGAACATACCCAAGTCACAGAAAAAAATCCGGTGAAACTAGTGCTCTCCTTTAATTGCTATGCAACAAAATAAAAGGTCGCCTTTCAAATAAATGCCAATATCAAGCATGGAAAACAGTACGTGGTCTTAAAGGTAAATAGCTTTCTTTAACGATCTGCCCGATTTTATTGAAACAAGCGATAATTAAGACCTAGCAACGAATTAGAGTTCCCCCTCGCGGTCACTTCTGGTTCTGCCTACTGTCAGATCCACAACTTAAAAACAGAACCGCAACATCAGGGAAAATGTGCATTACAAATAAGTTAAAACTAAGCACACAAGTTTTAAGCAAAACTGGAAGACTGAAGGGGAAAAACAATGCAACACACAACGACGTTATTGGGTAGTTCGGGAGACAGGACAAAAGAATTCTTTGCCTTGCAAACAAATGCGACAAAATCTCACCACTGAAGAGCAGTTCAGAAAGCAAAGAGAAAAGAAGCTAGCAGAATTTCCTTAGACTTTGAGGGGACAAAGCATGAGCTTGGGAAATGCTTTGAAAACCAGAAGGGCAGCTCAGGAAGTTTGGCCTTTTATCTTTTAACTGATAATGCTTTCCATTCACCAAGTTTTCAGCATCCTAAATGGAGAAAGCAGACATTCTCAGATAAAAATAAGGAAGGTGGCGCAAGAAGCAGTGCAAAAGGTGATGAGACAGAGAGGCATGAGATGTAGGAGAAAATAATATCTTGTACTGGACCAGAACAAAGCTGGAAAAAACCCAGCTAAAAACTTTTCAGTCATGCAAGTCCTTTGCTCAGGTCAAAAAGCAGCACAGACAGACAAAATTTCAGAGTGATTATTTCCATCAGAATCTAGAAATATCACAGTAATGAAATTAAAGACATGATTTACAAACAGCAACAGTGCACTTAAAGACTATACTCAGTAACTGGTGTCTTACGATAAAAATTAGGAAGCAGAACTTACCGCTTCAACCCGTGCAAGGATTATAGGAAATCCAAAAGCAGAAACAACAATTCCAGTTGTGAAGAAATATGCCAATTCCCTGCAGGCACTGCTGGCTGCATCACTGTCATCACTTACTCTTTTTGCAATGAAGTGGGGAATGGGGCAGATGAAGTAAAATATTAAGACAAACAGGGGCCAGTACACACTGGGGAGAGGGGAAAAAAAGGAAATACATAATCAGTTTCAGTGGATGCTTCAATAAAACATATCTTCTGTTTAGGAAAAGTAATTGCAATAGCTGTAATCCTACTTTATGATTTGAAAACTGGATTACATGATTTAACCACAAGCTTTCACCCAAAGGGGCAATCCTACCTCATTTTCCCTGTGTACCAGCACAAGCACCCATACGGCCTCGTGTAGCACAGGATCCACTCTCTCACACCACCAACATTTATTTTACATTTGCATCACCTCGCTGATTCAACTCACACCGCCACCCACCTTACGACAGCCACCACACAGGGAACAGGAAAAGCACGCAAGTGGGATGGGAACCGAGAGCTTTCCCAAATTAGAGGGATCCTGGAGTATAAACAAGCCGACTGTGAAGGCACACCCTCGCACACTCATCCCTCTGCAAGAGCTCTCATTAGCTTCACCCGGGTTTTTAAGTGTAATAGACACCCCAGTCGGAGTCTTGTGGCAGGAGGGTTGTTTAAAGATACAGGGAAGTAAGGGAAAGAATTGTGCGAGGTTAGAAGTGACTGTTTAGCAAGATGGCACCCCTTTTCCTGTGAAAGGATACAGCTGTTTTCAGTCAGTTTTTTACTGGAAATGCAAGTACTGGCTAAGGAGGAGGTATTTAATCACAACAAACTGCCGTGTGGCAAGAGCGACTGCTGGAAGATAACTAGAGCCAAGCAGCTCACTTAAATGAGATTAACACCTCAATGAACAGATATAAAGAAGGGGAAGTTTTGGAAACGAAGCCGGCCCGCTCACCCGTAGTACTCCAGGGCGCAGCCCAGCATGAGGAACGTCAGCCCGATGGCTCCGCTGAAGGAAAGCGCCACGAGAGCTGCAACGGCACAAGGCAAGGCGGTGAGGCGGGAGCCGCCTCACCGGTTACCGGTCACCCCTCCCCGCTCCCCCGCTGAGGCGATGCCTGGGGAAGTGGAAGCGCAACCCGGCCGCTCTGCTGCCTCAGAAGGCCCCGGCCCGCGGGCGGGACAGCGGGCCGGGAGCCCTCGGTACCTTTGATGCCCGCCATGTTGGGAGCTCTGAGGGACGCCCAGCTGAGGTGGCGGCGAGGCGACTTCCGCCTACCGGCCGCTTTAGCCCCGCCCCCTCCCGCACCACGTGACCCGCCGCCAATGAGGCGGTGCGGCCCGGGCGGCCCCGCCCACGCTCGGTCGCCATGGTTACGGGGCGGGGCTCCGCTGCTTCCAGTCAGGCCTCGGGGCGGGTGTATAGCATATGTACACACACAAACATACATGTATATCTTTATATATAGCGTATACGTGTGTAAATACATGTATATATGCGTGCCGCGATTTAAATACATAAATACAGTTTTAAAGAGCACCCACCCATCAGTCGCTGCCAGTTTGCAGGCTACTTCTGAAAACCCCCGTTTTCACCCCAAAAAATGGGCCCAGGTGCCTGCTTGTCTCATACAGTTCCTCCTCAGGATCTGCGTCAACCACTTTCCTGCTAATCCACACCAACAAGGGCACTTTTTTGGTTTTTTAGAGCAGTATTTTTCAAGCCTTAGATTTTTTGGGGCACCCCATTTTTGACCCAAGAACAGCCTTTTTGAGGGAGATTTTGCACAACCTTTCAGATGCACCTTCCCAAGGTTTTCTTTAGGTCTCTCCCATCTCAGCCTATCAGCCCTTCTTCTCATTTCATACCTTGTCTAATACAGATTGTGTTTTCCAATTTCATGATTAATTTTAATTACTTTAGAGCTGATGGGTTACAGGCCAAGATGGCCTCCTAATTAAAACAGGAGGCTTAGGTAACTAAATGCTCCATGCGAAAATTTTGTTAGGAGTTACAGTTGCCCTCTTGCTCCGCTCTGGCTCTCTGAAGCACAATGGTGTGAGAATAGCAAGTGACAAATTCTTTCCAAAATGTCTTAATTTGGGAAAACCACCTGGAATGCCAACCTGTGAATTACCGTACAGCATTAGTGACCACTTTAAAGAGGCAATATTGATACTGGCTGAGTATCGTGTGAGCTGGTGTATGATGTTAACCTTGTGGTCTGGTCACAAGTTGTGAGCAGCAGTCAAGCTCAGCATTTCTGGGCTTATTTTGAGGCACACAAACAGAAAATGATACGGAGACCCTTTCACTGTACTCTCCCACACTGCAAACCCTTTGGCTGTCATCAATAAGCAAAAAAAAACCCTAGGAGTTTTAAAGCTTACATGTTGGACAGTGGGATTGAATGCATCCTCTGCAAGTTTGATGACAACACCAAGCTGTGTGGAGCGGTCAACGTGCTGGAGGGGAGGGATGCCCGCCAGAGGGACCTGGACAGGCTTGAGAGGTAGGCTGTGTGAAACTCATGAAGTGCAATAAGACCAAGTGTGAGGTCCTGCACATGGGTCAGGGCAATCCCAAGGACAAATCCAGGCTGAGGGAGGAAGGGATGGAGAGCAGCCCTGACAAGAAGGACTTGGTGGGGGTTGTTGGATGAGAAGCTCAACATGAGCCAGCAACATGTGCTGGCAGCCCAGAAAGACACCCACATCCTGGGCTGCATCCCCAACAGCGTGGCCAGCAGGTCAAGGGAGGGGATTCGGCCCCTCTGCTCTGCTGTGGGGTACTGGTACCCACCTGGAGTACTGCATTCAGCTCTGGAACCCCGAAAGAAGAACATGGACCTGTTGGAGCAGGGCCAGAGGAGGCCACAAAAATGACCAGAGGGCTGGAGCCCATCTGCTGTGAGGACAGGCTGAGAGTCGGGGTAGTTGAGCCTGGAGAAGAGAAGGCTCTGGGGAGACTTTAGAGCCCCTTCCAGTCCCTAAAGGGGCTACAGGAAAGCTGGGGAGGGACTCTTGATCAGGGAGGGAAGTGATAGGACAAGGGGGAATGGTATTAAACTGAAAGAGGGGAGATTTAGATTAGATATTAGGAAGATATTTTTCACTTTGAGGGTGGTGAGATGCTGGTCCAGGTTGCCCAGAGAAGCTGTGGCTGCCCCATCCCTGGAGGTGTTCAAGGCCAGGTTGGATGGGGCTTGGAGCAACCTGGGCTGGTGGGAGGTGTCCCTGCGCATGGCAGGGGGGTTGGAACTAGATGATCTTTAAGGTCCCTTCCAACCCAAACCATTCAATGGTCTTGGTACAGCTGCTGCTAATGCAAACAGTTTTGTACCTACAATAAATATGTATACACACGCCTAAATTAACTTGTCTAAACAATCCAAAAGTAGAAGGAAGTTAAGTTACTATCTTCTGTTTCAGCTGAAGCGTTTTTCTCTTAAGCATGAAAGGGCGCATCTTTTCCCATTGCAAATGTTGTTTAAATTAAGCCCTTACTGTTCTTATAAATTTGCCTGCAGTAAGGGGAACTCGCTTCTTCATGTAGCTTGTTTACTCTTGAGAAAATAAAAGCTCTAGAAAAAAAAGTATTTGTTTTTAGAGCAAGTAATTTATGGTTACCTTTATGTGTACCAAACAGGTCCCACCCAACCCTGCACTAGAGCAACAGAAGTGTTGGTCTTGCATGTATGACTGTGTAGACAAAAGAAAGTTTCCATTTAAGATACATGGATTCAGTGTTGTTTTGCAGAGAAATTACTCTGAACTGTGTATAAAGCAAGAAGGTAAAGGGTTGGGGTTTTTTCCCCACAAGCACAAAAGATACCTGAATATGTTAATTTGAGCTTTTTAATGTATATACAAATGTTTCAGACCAGTCACAATTTCATTGAGTATATACTGTATTTACAAAAATTACAGTAATTTAGTCAAACAGTAAACCTGAACATTGATAACCTCTGTCACTACCAGATATGACAAGAAAATTTTTTTTAGTTAACTATTTTGATATACATATGTCCTAATACTTTCATGCATCCATAAAAACTTTAGGGATGGAAGTAATCAAAGCTTAAGTGGGGTAGGGTTTCTTTTGGTAGATAAAGTTTAATGATGGATTTGTATTTTGTGAACGTATGAGTATCCAGAGTTATGTGCCGTGACAAACTCGATACAAAGCTAATGTAGTTTTCATTATTAAAAAAGTACATTATAGTAATGAGATCCTTTTTATTATATAGGCATAGGTCACAATATCTACAAATGTGAATGAGAAACAATAAACCAACAAATCACAGGAACATGATTCACATTCCAGTTATCTCTTTAAATAAGACAAGCACATACTGGATCAAAACATTAATAAATAACATCCAGTTTGTTACTATTATCTTAAGGTCTTTTATATAAAAGGAGACCTATGTGTTGGTTTCACATTTCCAATTAATGGTAGTAAATAATGGACCAATACAACAAAAGGATGACTTTTATACAGAAAGCAATGTACTTTGACACACTGTCTTTGCAGTAAAGGTTTTGCCACTTGAAAATGTAAGTGCAACAACAAGTGGATTGTCTTTAAAAACCACCAGCTTTAAAGACTCACATCAGATAGCAACCTGTTCCTTAAGCAGTAAATACAAATTATTTTCTGCCCATTTTCATAATATACCTGCCCTTTCAAAGCTCAAATACAGATACAACATGTTGGTAAATAAACGGCTAGCTTTAGTTATTCTACAAAAGGAGAATGCCAGAATTTGGGGTGAAGAGCATAACTTGATTTTTTTAACTAGGAAAGATGCTTCAGCGTTAGCATCAGAGATACTTCCTTGTGATATTATTGCTTTGGTCCAATATAAACTTTTAAGGTAAATCAATTTGCACTGTGTTTACCTCAAAAATCAGACCTGGTCCACAGATGTCTACATGACAGCTTGTACACCGCAGTCTGAAAAGTGAAGTTGCAACAGGTTGCATTCTGCCAAGAGCCTTTGCCAAGTGCTCTGGAGCTGATAAAGGCATAGAGGTGATACAAGTGGGCTGGAAAAAGTCTTCGGAATCCTCAGGAGGGGAAGTGTTACCTACAGACTGGGAAGTTTCTAAAACTTTGCAGCAGAGTTTTAGTTTGTTGATATTTCTTTTGTTTGATGGTTTCAAGCTGTTGATGAGAACTTCATGAGAAACACAGTACACATGCTCATTCTTCACTTTTACAAATGTCACCCTTCCCTCCAATTCCCTATTCCCCCAGAACTGCTGTTTAGCAAACTAACAAGGTGCTGATTAACACCAATTACTTGTTGTTTGCTTTAAAAGACACTTGCTCCATAACACTGAGGAATTTCTTCTGCACATTTCACTGCTGGACTGTGAGGTGAAATACAGTATTAATGCGTAAAGCAGCAGTCAGGTGCCGCACTGATCTAACCCAGGATTCAGCTTTGTATCTGTTCAGGCATACTATACTACATGAGCAATTAAGCAGCAAATGGTGACTGTTAGAAATGTGCCTAAATCACATCTGAGCACTTAAATTTGATAAAGTTTGATCCAAACCTAGGAAGAAAGTACATCAAAGTTTGGGCTTCACCACCAGTTATTGAACTCAACTGAAGTGTTGCCATATCACATATCACAAAAAGTAGGAAATTCACCAGCTACACTGTGTCGGAGACAGAACAATTCCACCTTTTCCCAGAATGTGTTCTCTCTCGCCCCACTTGAATCCAAAGAAAAATATAAAAGTTACGAGAAACTGTAACCCCATGGCTCTCGTATGGCGAACCAGGTGGCTAGAGTTCCTCTGAGCTCAGGATTCTTGATACAAGTATAAGGAAACCTTCCTCTTGTTCTTCATGATAAGTATTAGGCTCTTAGTTTTCTGAAACTTCTGAATTTCCAGCCAGAGTTTGGTTGATCTGTGACATTTGTGACAAGAGACTATATAAGCACTAGCACAGGTCTGTAGTGGAGACTGAGAAAGTACCTAATACAAGGGTTTTTGTCCTTGGTTTTCAAATTCTGACCAGGCATCGTTTAGCTCCATAAATATCATCTTTGCATATTGTTCATATGGCTGTCCAGTAGCCTGGAATAAAAACAGAAAGAGGGATATCACATCTACCGAGTCATACTACAAAAGTTGACATTTGAGCAGCTAGATTCTCAAGCAGTTATCGTTTTCTTTCCACAAATGGTTTTCCCTTATTCTTTGACAAGAATAAGCTACTGTTGAGGGCTGCTTACCTTGTTTACAGCTTAAAAATTTCTTGGCTCTTCAGCTCTCCTGCTCCTCAGAGCTGATAACCCCTCAAGTGTGATAAAGCACCACAGTCCCAAGGGAAATAAATTTTAACCTAGGCTTTGCAACAGGCATTTTATCTGCACCAAATGGAGAGACATGCCACCTGACACAGTTTCTTGATAAAAGCAATATTCCTGCAAGCCTCTGGGCAGCCCACATCTTCTCAAGTCTTGCCCACTGCCCCGAAACTCTCAGGGCCTCCATGTCCTTAAAAGTGGAAGCCTCATCGCCATAGCGTTTCCCAGATAGTGTCATTGCACTCTGGTTGGCAACTGCAAGCAGCAAGACAACAATCTACAGACTGGATAGTCAGATAACCTGATGCTTCCATTTTAGATGTTTGATTTTAAGACCCTTCTCCTTTCATATGCCTTTATCACACCCTCCTCTCCTTTAGCAGCCACAGTATTCTGGGCTGTTGTTCACCACCAGTATGGCTTAGAGTCAAAGTGAGGGTGCAAAAGCCAAACATCTGAATCCCTGTTGCTCCGAGCAGTGGGTACCAAGCACAGTCTTGGGGCGGTGAGTGGTTAGAGTTCTCACCTTTCAGAAACCAGCAGAAATCTTGAACTACTACTTTCTACAGAGCTGTTTATAAATTAAGCAATTACATGTAATGCTTTATAATTAAGAGAACAGTTACAGTTTCTGAACAATGTGAAACTAGGAAAACCTTACCTTGTCAGGATGAACGACCAGCACTGCCCGCCGGTAGACCTTCTTCACTTGCTCTGGCGTGACAAGATCTGCCATACTAACAGGTTTCCACTTGGTCTCCCCTGCCCATAAAACTGTATGCATTGTTGACAGCAGGGCTCTTATATTTCTCTCCTTCCCTTCAATCCATTCCAGGATCTGGAAATGATAACGAGTCTCAATTTATGCCGTACATTAGATATTCCAGTAGGAAAAAGTTTCTTCATTTGAATAGCAATGACTCCAAGGAGCATCCTACATTTCTTTCCAAGCTTTAGAAAACCTTTGGAAGATATTTCCCAGTCTCTACTTTGTCTTTAATTTTTATATTACTGCTTGAAAGTTAAGCTTGAGTAACATCCCTGCTAAAAATACTGCTTATGAACAGTCATTAGATGGAATAGTCAAAAGATAAATGAAATGTTTAACTGCAGGGCTCTTCAGCAAGCTTAATGTCATACCTAAAATAAGCTCAACTGGAACTTTGCCGTGGATGTCTATCTTTTGTGCATGTCTAGAGTTAAGTCTTCTAGAAACCCACATTGAAGGTTGGCTTCAATACAAATCTTTTTAAGCTCTGAAGTCAGAAGCTTCAATTCTCTCCACATGCCTATTTGCTACCTGCAATCCAGCAGTCAAAGCAAGCAATAGGTAGGCCACATTCCTAGGTGATGCAGTCCCCCTTAGTGCTTGCCATCTTAGTCTACAGCTGGGGAAGCTGCCCAGAGAGGCTGTGGAGTCTTCTTCTCTGGAGATATTCAAAATCTGCCTGGATGTGTTCCTGTCCAACCTGCTCTGGGTGACCCTGCTTTGGCAGGGGTTGGACTAGATGATCTCCGAAGGTCCCTTCCAACCCCTGCCATTCCGTGATATTTAACAGTTCTAGGCTGAAGAAGTGATTCAATGACATTAAATGCATCAGAGCAAAGGGAATTGTGTTGGGAAGGGAGAATCAGCTGGGTGCTTCATTTTGCTGGGGGAGGAGAGGGGAAATGTTGCCCACATTAAGCAGTACCACATAAATCGCTGAAGTTGTACAGCTTATGAATTGGGGAAAGTATTGCCCACTTGATGGCCTGACAGCTGTCCAGCTTGGTTATGAGTGGCTGACATCCATATCCAGCATGGTTGCTGGCACACGCTTTCCAGAGGTTAAAACCTTTCCACAAGATCGAAAAAAATAATTAAAAAAAAAAAATCACTCATTCTGTTTTCTGGAAGTTTGCTTGGCTTTTGCTCTGGCTTTTCCTCTCAGCTCTGTATCCTTCTGTAATTGTAATTCATGGCTTCATATTTCAAATGTAGAGTGGGACAGACTGAATCTCCTTCCCTTCAAACAGACTTGTAGTTTGGCAATTTATTGAGGAAAGATGAGAGAATTCCAAAGCAGGCAAGATTAACAAGACGGAGGATTAATTCAATTAGCTGTGCCTGCTAATCAGGGCTGGAGTGATGTGGAAGACCAGTAGCCCTGAGAGTAACACTGAGCAAGTGACTGTTTCCACAGTCTGGTTTAGGAAAGAAATGTAACCTTGGAGTTTTAAATCTATTCCAGTGGATGTTCTCATCTCCAGGGAAAGCATGAGAATTTATTATATGAACAAACAGCAGGAAGTTCTCACTTTATACCCCAAGGCAATCTCATCATGGGAAGAACGTGCCTCATTTCCCCAAAACCTGGGTTTGGCGGAAGGACTGGCAGAGATGGTCACTGCTCTTACCTGATTTATTTGTAAGAAGCTATTTTGGAACAGAGATTTTACAAACTTACCACTTTTCTTAAGTAGTATCTCTCCGAGTATCATGCTGAGATTCTTCCAGATATTCCCCAACACCTGCAGTTTATGACTTTGTCTTTCTGCTAACACTATCTCTCTGCTGTCTGGGATGTGAATGGGGAGCACAGCAGTTTATGATGCTATCAGTTTGGACACCTACTTTACCGAAAGCAAGCATGAGAGATAGTACATGGTCCTTGGGATCCAGCGATGCTGTGGAGGATGCACACTAGAGTAAGTGCCAAAACAGGAGGACAGCTTCTGGCACTAAATGATCTGAAAAATGTGCTCAGCTGTCTCTCATACACAGGACAGCCGATGGCTTTCAGGGGCAACATTTTAAGCAGCCTCCAGCATGATGAGAAGGGAAGATATGTTGAATGATTGTAAGAGCATAAACAAGAACATCACTTACTTTTAGTTTTTCAGGGTCCATCTCCTTAGCCATTTCTTCTTTTCTCATCTCAGCTATTGTTTTGGGGCCCTTCTTGTCTTTGTGAGCATTAAAGCCTTGACCAGATAATAGATCTTCAAAATCTGCAGACACTTTTGGTTTTGAATCTTAAAACCCAAAAAAATTTGAAGTTATCACAATACACCTTTATTTAACAATGTTTTTCTACCCAAGCCACCCCCCCACACTTATCGCTACAACAATCTCCCAGTGCTGATGAGTGCGTAGATTCTCACAGAAGAGGTGTAGGCTAATGCTGCCTTTGAATTATTATTGAAGCCCATTTGGAACTCAGGATTTCCTAAATACTAGGGTGTTTTAGAGTCTAGGACAGGACAGCTAGTGCTGAATTTAATATATCCCCAAATGATCAGCATGACTTACTTGCTCGGACGCCAACCTGTTAAGGTGTTTGAGCATTAAAGCAATATTAGAAGGAGGCGACCTTTTGGATGCAGAACTCTGAAAAGCTTACCAACATTAGCTGGTCCTTTTCCACGTTCGTTTTGTGCTCCCGGCATTGCTGAGAAGCTCACGTTGTAATTGGGCTTGTTCTGGGGAGAGGCGTGAGGCATGCTCGGCTGGGCTTTGGGTTGTGCCTGCTGCCAGCCGTAGCCAGCTCCTTGCTGCCAACCGCTGCCACCCATGGGCTGGGGAGAGGGTTTCTGTGGCGAGGGGGGAAATCCTCCACCCATGCCTGTCGGTGTGGTCGGTTTGCTGGCAAACGAAGGGCCACCTGCAGAGTACGGGGAAAGGAGTGACAGTGGGCATTAGCAAACAGGATACCAACTTGCCTTCCAAAAAGGGGAGCCCAAACAAAATCCCCCAGGCAGCTGGCTTCTATTTTCAGCTCTGCCACAAACTTATTTTTGCAACATCAAGCAAAGCCCTTCAACTTCCCCGTCACTGCTCTGTAAGCTGCTTAAGAGACAGCACCTGCCTTTGAAGATTGCACAGGAATTGGAGTAGCAGCTCCTTGGGGAAAGGCAGGGAACACTGCGTGCAGGTAACTGGGATCCACAGCTGCTGTGTGCTATGGTGGCAACATCAGGTTAACATATGTTGAAATAGTATCTCCTTACGCTGTGCTGATGTAATACTATCCCACGGAGTTGTGTGTTTCAGCACCTTATTGCTTTAGGGGATGCTTCATTTGTGGTGGGAGGTATGCAGTGTTAATGTTTTATTATTTAAGACTAACATCCACGCTCAACTTTGAGCTCTGAAACATGTCATGGAAACTGGATCAAGTGCTTTTGACTTAGTGATGAACAACAAAAATGTGGTTAAATATCCTGTGGATGCCAATTAATTTGTTTTTAAACTCCACAACTTTGCTACAGAATACATGTTTTAACAGCACCTCGATGGCTCTGACATGAGTCTTGGCATACTTTTTATTTTGCTCCTGCAGAGCAGCTAGTGATCCAGCAGAGGGAACTGGGAAACCTAATTCCAGAACCATGCTGGTACTGACGCAAAGGAGAAAACAAACATCAGATCAAACCACAATGGCTTGCAAAGAGCTGAGGGCAGTGACAGAGAGAAGAAAAATCTATTTACCAGAGTTAGAGAAGCCGACATGCCAGGCTGTAAGGAAAACTTAAACAATTTTTCTGATCTGCCTTTTTAACAGTGGGGTCAAGGGTTTGCTGATTGTTTTCTGAGATAAATAAAAAGGAGAAAACGCTTGTCTAAGCAGTCAAGCAAACAGTCCTTTGCAGCCAGGTGCAAGTGAAAATGGGTTCAGACTCCACCTTTACATAGTACTGTAAATTAGAGGCAGATTAGTGAGGTTCCACAGGTTTCTTCACAAAGGACGAAAATGAGTCAAGTCTAGAAGGAAACAATTCCTCAGGGACCCCAGTAGCTTTGAAGAGCCAAAGGCTGCTCCCAGGCACTGCTCCAAGGTCTATAGTGACAGCTCTATAGTCAAACAGAGCATCCTTAGCCAGAGACTGTTTAGACTTTTGAAATAAATATTACGCTTTGCAATCCATATAGCCTAAGAGGTCCTAACAAGTTGTTAACAGGTTTTTTGATGGAGGATCAGTAAAAGCACAGATTTATGAGAGCTTACAGAAGATCAGGCAGAAGAGAAAGCTTGAAAGCAGCACCGGCAGGCACGTAGGCTGAGAGGACCCATAGAGCTCTTTGTCACATACTGGGCTGTTCATCCTATTTCTCTAAAACAGAGCTGGTAATTTTTTTTATTTTTTAAATGAGAGACACAAACCTGCTAAACTTGCTCCAAGCGTCCCCAGGTCAGCAAACGGATCCAGTGTTTGGGGTTTAGCTTGATGAGTGGGAGTACTATGGAGGGATCCTGTAGGACTGGTGGCAGCTGACTTACTTCCCACACCTAGGCCACCTTAAAGGGAGAAAAGGAACAAAAAAAGAAAAAACATCAGTTTTTATCACTATTTTACATGCCTGCAGCTCTTACCCAGTGCTCAGTCACATGATGTTAGAAGACTTGTTAAAATTAAGCGTACTATTGTCGGGTTCCTGAGCAGTCTCAACTCAGCGTTGGCCCAGACTAGTTGCACACCCACTCACAATTAGGCTCAGCAACAAGAACGTTCCCTAGACTGTCTGCAGTGACAGAGTAATTATGACAAATGGATATATTTTAAGAACTAGAAGCCTTCAGGAAGCAACTTTTGGTAGGACGTGTATACTCTCCCAAGATGAGAACAAATCATGCTATTATTTAGTGGCATCCCAGGAACACATAGTGCTTCCCGAGTCCTCCTCATGGCTCTACACTGGAATGAAATGCAATTATGTCCACCAAGCATCTATCCTGCTTCAGGCCCTGGTTTCTCATGGAAAGAAACTCAGATTATTTTTTTTCTTTTTTTAACAGAAAGTTTGGTAGTCTTCAGTGAGATCCTCACCTGGATGACTGGGAGACGAGAACAACAGGTACAGATGAGACTAACTAAAATCCTGATGGAAGTTTTGTTATATTAGTCAAAGTGATAAGCAGCAGAAAGAGGGAACGTGTTCTCTGTAGTCATTGGTAGCATTTTCCCTCTGCTTCTCCTCTCTCAGGGCTCCTTAAGGGTTTTTTAAGTGTCCTGAATTTTTATGATACATACCTGGTTTGTTGGGCCAGTCCCAACCACCGGAAACATCTGGTTGTATGGAAACCGTTGGTGTGCTAGAAGCTAAGCAGAATGATTGCATATAAATATCTCAAAGTAGTAGAGCAAAACCAACATAATCCAGCATCTAGGAAGAGCAGGGAGCAAGGAGCAGGAGAGACAGTATTGTGTCCACCTACCATTTGCTAATTAGAAGTGAACTTCTCCCTCACGATGGGCATTACAAATTTAACTTTTATTTCTGATCTCATACCACACAGAGGTAAGTGGGGAAGGACACAGATTTACAGTGTTCATTTTATGGTAGCTTTGGTCAGAGCATCTATATACTTATTTATTAAAAAAAAAAACACTTTACCACCAGAATAACACAAGGTTTAGTGTTTCTGAATACATCTCAACCCAAGGAAATATTCTACATGCAGAAGGCAAGGATGGAGAAAACAAATATAGCAAAGAAATGCACACAGATGTAAACCAGAAAGAATACACACAGTCCTTCCTTTAACCCTATATCAAATAAAGTCTGTACATCTATGCAGTTCACCCTGCCAGCATTTCATTATCTGTAGACACTAGCACTGTAATTTAATACCTCATCATGCTGGGATACCATTTAAATCCCTTTCATTAGTGCAGCCAGCTCCAAGTGTGACCCAAGCATCTTATTCACGGAGTTAATATCCAGTACCCGAGCTTGGCAAGGCAAGGATGCAAGTAGTGCCAGCAGCACACTAGTTCCCTCCTTTGTCATTTTGGCTCTCCAGTGAGACCATTGCACCCAAGGGATGTGTTAAATGATCAGACACAAATTCGTATCTGAATATGTTTCAGAGAAGGTTACAACATTAAGTTTTGGCATGGGGGGAGAACGGGACAACTAAAGAACATTTCAAACAAAGAAAAGAAAAAAGTCCAATAACAAACATAAATCCTACTCTTCAAATAAGAGTCAAATTCAACTGTGAATTTGGCTGGGATTATCATCAGATCTAAAGAAAGCAGATGCCTGTAACTAAAATCACCAAAGGACATGTGTTTTCTCTAGCAGGCTTAATATGCCATGCTCTATTTAGCTCAATTAATGGTAGTTTGGTTCAGACGAGACCTCATAACCACAGGGATATGCAGGCAGACATTCTTCATGGTCTCTTTTTTCATGTATACAAATAGCTTATTAATTAAGTATAAGACTTGAGCAAAACTAGTCTCATCCTACCACATTTCAAATTATGAATATGCTTTAAGTCAAGAGATAAAAAGCTCTTTCCTGTTTAGTGGGGTTTCTGTGGTTTAGAGTCATTTCATGGTAAGCATCAGTTTGTACTTAATGGCTCCATCACTATTTAAAAGCAGCATTTCATGTTTACTTAAATACACTAGAAAAGCCTCACTTTCTTACCCATATGAAAGGGATCGCTGTGCACAGTTGGTGAAGGACTTCTTGTTGCTTGAAGGAAAGGATCACCAGGGACAGCTGATGAGCCAAGAAAGGAGCCCAGGAGGTCTGGACCAGTTTGCTTAGGGCTACTTCCAAACGGATCAAAGGCAGTGGCTGTAAAAAAATATTTGAGAAAACAAAGTCATTAACTTGTACAATGAATGTGCTTCAGGGAAAAGACACTGGTGTGTGGAGAAGAAAGCCTCATACCTGCAGCTACCAAGTAGGAGGCAGCACGTGACTGTGGGAGAGCAGCTGGAAAGTATCAGCACCCTAGCTAAATTCTAGGGGACCTAGAGATCCACATGCCTTAGTCATGGCAATACAATTGTTGATCCCATCTGTCTTTTCCAAAGAGAGGAGTTGAATTTAGGAGCGGTCAAAGTGAGTACTTAGACACTTTGGATGAAGTTTCAACTTGCAAATACTGCCAATACATAAATGGCTGGTGAGGGACAGCCTGGAGCTTGGAGTTAGTGCCCTGGTGCAATTCCTGCCTCCTCTCAAGAGCTGAATGCAGTCCAAGATGACTTTAGGCTGTCAACGCTTATACATACTGAGGGTAAAAGGACCATCTTTTAGAAATAGCTTTAGAAAATAACTGGTATCCTTCCTGCTTAGCATCACTTGTTACAAAAATCCAGTTCATTCTCAAACGCTATTTTTGATCAATTTGTTTAGCCTACTGTCTTTCATGTGAAAAACAACAAGGCCAACCAACAAAAGAAACCCCTATGAAGTCACTCAAATTCCTACTTGCCAAAAAGTTTAAGGTAAAGAACATCCTGAACAGAGGTGCAGATATACTACTATCAGAAAGATACAGTCCTGAGAACCTATGTAGTGTTAACGATGCTACTCATTACTTACATTACTCGTTGTTTAGGATACTTAATAAATTACTACTCTTCAGTTATCTCGCAAGCTCTTATTCTTGCTTTCCTGGTTTGGGACAATTTAGCTGTGTGATACTTTTCCTTTCTCTTTCAAGCACTGGTCTGGCTCTGCAAAGTTTGACAACAATAACCAGAGATCTTTTCCTGATACTGTTGCTGCACCTCTGCCTTGTGAGGTGAGTGCCTACACAACCTTCCCACTCTGGGCAAAAGCTCTCGGACCGAGCATACAACAGCCACAGCAAGATTAACCTTCTCCATATACAAGTGGCCCAATTTCTTCCACTGAAACTTGTGTTCTTCCCCCCTCTCCTGCCTCCAGTCCTCAATCTCCTCCTCTTCCCTCCTTTTGCAAGTTTTGGTGCAAGGAGATTATAACTGCTCCTGTCCCTTTTGCTTCAAAACACACTGCCAGCAAATCTGGTGTTTGAGTGTACTAGCAGACAAACCTCCCCAAGCCTGAGGTTTTTTTTTTTTTTATTCTAGCTGAGAAAGGAGGACTCAAGAAGAGTCTTCAGAAATTGGCTGCATGGCCATCCCATGGTAGGTGCTACCATTGGCAACCCCAGCATTGCCGGAGCCTGCACCTCCTTCACAAAATTAGAAAATACCATTTCTGTACAAGAAAGTTGGCAGGTGTTGCAAATGCTTCAAGTTATCAGTTGCTGAGAAAAAGTTCAGTAAGCATACCCTGCTCTTTGAACCTGGTACATGTTGACAACATCAGCTCTTAAACTGTGGCATAAAGGATGAGGCCAAACCCAACACAGGGTGGCTGTGCAGCCCAGTGCAGTGCAGAGACCTGCTGTCAAATCCAACCGCTTGTTCTCATCCTGCCTTTGGCAAAACTGAGCATCCCTCAGCGAATCTCCGCAACCTGGATTGGGCTCTTCACCTGTTCACTTACAACTGGTTTTCACTTGCCCTCCTCCATTCACTTAACCCTCCTGAAGGTCACTCTTTCTAAGATCTACTGAACCATTCCTTCCACCAGCCTGATCTCAGTCTGGCTTTGAAGAAAAAGATCTTGTCTGTGGAAAAGCCAGAACCAGAACTGTGCAGCCACATTTCATAGTCCAGGACCAGCATCATAGCTCCCAACCCCCTAAAGTTAAAAAAAATTCAATTCAAACTACTATGAGTCTACCCAAAAACCTAAGAGGCTTTTATAAAAAAAATGAATACTTATTCTCCTCATATGCATTATTGGACACAGAGTAAGAGCAAAACTGATGATCTCCAGTGGCTGTCAGTGTAAGGAGCCAGCCAAACACTTGGGTGAGCTCTAATAAGGACTTTAGGGAACAAACTAGATCACAGTCAAGAACGCAAACCAGGTTAAGATGCACCAGCTCCTGTCTCAGAACAGAGGAGCTGGCTGGCCTCTTGGGATCTCTCACAGCTCTTAATTTTCATGAAAGAGTGTACCCAAGAGGAATCCAACAGCTCAGAGCAGATCACCCAGGTGGGATTCTCAAAGCACGTGCCCCACCAAGTCACACACTAGGCATAGCCACTATTACCTTCTCCTACCCTTGGGGACGGGGATGGGGACGCTGAAGCTGCGGAACGGCGAGGAGTTGACTGCACAGATCCAGGTCCCCCCACATGGAAGACCTCCTCAGCAGCAGGCTGTCCACTTTGACTCTGGGAGCTTGGCCCACCAACCCCAAACAAATCATTCAGCAAGTCTGAGTTGGAAGGGGCAGCAGTGGGCTGCGAGGGAAAACTCTTGCTCATAGGGCTACCATCCAGGCCCAGCAGGTCCACGTCTTCAGGCGGAGGTGGTGCCGGAGGCTCTTGCTGCTTTTTGCTGTGTTTTGGTGTCCCGTGAGGCTTGTCACCGCTGGCATTACTGTGCTGACTGGAAAGGGACAAGAGTTCGTCATCTGACTGTTCGCTTTCCTCATGCACCAACGCTGCTCGATCCTCTGAGGTGGGGTGAGAGCTACTTTTGTCAGATTTCTGATCTAAATGATGATTAAAAATAAAATTAGGTAGCTGTTAGTTTTGTCATCACAAAAGTCCCATAAAAGTCAGCTTACATGCAGAACAAAAGGCTACTGAGAAAACCACAGTGGCATTTTGCTGGATTTTAAAATAAGAGTCCTTTGCAAAGATTGACTTAAAGTCTTTGCTGGTCTGCATTTTAAGAAGGCAGCTGTATTGATCAGGGAACACAGACAGATGGTAATTGACTCTCCTTCAAGCCTGAAGAGCCAGCAAGTGTAAGGCCTACAGATGCAAACCAAACAAGTTTTGGGTCAGGACCAAGCATCCAGGGTGATCTCCAGCCGTGCCTCAAAATCCAGGCAAGACGAGGGTCACTGTGAAGGACTAGGGACATAAGACACCCTCTTCGCTGTGCCCCCAAGGGTCACTTATGTGGGCTCCTACCCAGCACGGTGCTGATGCCAGAGGAGGAACGCTGCGTTCAGCAGCGCCATGAGATTTTTCAAGGCGTTCAGCCCTATTAAATGGCCTCTCAGACAAACACTCTCAGCGCTACGTCCTTATAGCACTCTATATGAAGCGCACCATTAGGAAAAACCAGTTTAAATTTGGGTTTAGAATTGAGGAGGCCTCGTGCAAAGCTTTACACTAGAACAATGTCAAAATTTGTCATAGACAGCACAAGCAGGCAACATTTGAAGAGGACATTGTTGGAAGTTTATTCCCCACTCTGTTGCAACATAAGGGTGTGACCAGCAATACACTGTGATCTAATGGGAAAGACATGTTACAATCAGATCCTTCAGCCTGACTCTCTGCTCCAGGGAGGGGGAGAAAAAAAAAAAAAGTAGTTTATCTCGTTTGAAGCAGATTTTACTTTGAAGACTAAGTCTGCATACCTTGCCAGCTGAGAGATGAGAAGAATGCACTCTGTCCAACGTTTCTTATGTTGTCCTGGGGTGAATCAGTGGGACCTCTACCTGCAGCACAGAGCACCAAATAAATAAATTCAAGCAAAACAGAGTTCAGCATGCAGGTGAGCATGTAAGTTGAATAAATCTGTGCAGCTCCTACCTGCCAAAGCAAGAGTGTCCTGGTGCTCCTGATGAGAGGAGAAGAGAATGGTTGGATTGATGTCTTTTGTCGTGAAGTTCTCCCATGGGGGAGTTAATTCGGTTTGTCTGTCGGCAGATTGTATTTCTATCTCCAGTATAACATGAAAGAGCTGAGGATATTTGTCTGGAGAATCACAGGCATCCAGTTCAGGCCTAAATGGGGACAAGAGCTGCACAGTTAAAAAGGGAAAGGATATTTCTGCAAAGCTACATGAAGTCCTTCAATATGTGCCTGCACACAGACTTTTCCATCTGTGAATATTCTCCTTCAGCCTTCATAAGGCTTTTATGCTTCAGGTTTGATTAATGTTCAGCTTAAAATACTCACTTGGTGAATTTTAGTGTGGTTGTTCCCAGGGCTATGAATCCAGTATGAAATTGAATTTGGAATATTTGTGTGTTGGTCATCTGAAAAAAAAACCCACAGAGCATCAGACTAAACAAGTGCTTAAATTCATTAAATTAAAATATTTCTTTATAGCACATGCAGACAGTTAGTTAAGTCTACTTTACTACCAGTTACTATATAGACTAATTATAGCTGCTATATAAGCTAATTCATTCTGCTTGTTCTACAGAAAGCAGAGCTTTTCCTTCTCAAGCCCAAATATTTCCATCTGCCTTAAATTCTGGTGCTGCTGCCTCCACATAGTAAAGTGCCTTCACAGCATTCAGGAATACGTCTTCATGCCCTGCTTCCCTTCGTTTCTGGGATCTACTTGACATTTTAGCTCTTAAATGAAAGAGATATCTGTTTCCACGGATTATACTGGAGCAACAGGTTTGTACCCCAGGAAAATGTACGACCATTTCACTTGCAGTAGGTGTTTCAGTAAAGCATCATCTGTACAGGAAAAATCACCAACAACAAATTAGGAAGAGAAAAACATTCATTGGTGACTCTGCAGCTTGAACACTAAGGTTTTGAACATATCATCAGGAAAATTATCAAGATCTCATATTAAAATATCAGAGGAAAATGTGACCATCAGAATGCAGGCACCACACCCAGCTAGTTTTGGGAGTCCGGGGGCTGTTCTGCCTGAGCAGCCATGCAGCACCCTTCTGCAGGGAGCATGTGAACCACCTCAAAGCAGGTGGGACAAAACTTGGTTCTTCCCTTACTCTTTGTGCTTTAAGTCACTACAATTGAGACAGGTTATTTCACCAAGTGAGCCAATCAACCCACGTCACTACAAAGGTTAATCGAGCAACTTAGTGTACGACAACTACCGATTCAGTTTTTACAGATCCAAGTTTTCCAGGCCGAATAGAATACATTTCCAAATAACCAGCCTGCAGGTCAAATGCTCTTTCCCATCTCCATGTCTGACCAATCCACCTAAATTGCCTTTTTTGCCCCAATGACCAAAAAAGGTGAAGGCTGCTCTCGAGCAAGCAAAACAGACACCACACAGGAATGATGGCTCAGTAAGTCATTCTAATTTGAGCAGAAGAAAATCTTCTTTCATCTTCTTAGAGCGCGTAGGTAGAGGCTTTGGTGGTGGTTTGCCCTGAGCTGGTTACTGATGTCTTCTACATCAGCCGGAAGGATTCTATGCCCCATCAGTAGACACAATCTCCAGATACACATGGACTTCTCCAAATGGAACTTTTTTTTTTTCCACTTGACAATGCTCAAATTTGTGTTATATCTATTGTCAAATAAGGAAACTTTCTACATTACAAAGTGAGTGCCATGTGCATTCTTAGACCCCATATTTAGTCATCTCGGTTAGCTACATTGCCTCTATCATGCAGGAGAAGTTAAACTCCTACTTTTGCTTGAAGGCGTCCCCCGATGGTTGATCTCATATGGTAAGCAGAAACAACAACATCTCCATGGACAGTGGCTCCCAGTGGAATTAGAACTTTCCCTTCTTGCACACGGTATTCTCTTTAAGGGGAAGAGAAGGAAATCCACAGTTAAGCTCCCTTCCACAATGCCATTACCACCCGTCAACAATGTCAACATAAAAGCTATCATCTTATTCAGGCCAAGCACACAGAAGGTGCATTCTGTGCTCTGCTTAATGTTAGGCTTAGTTGAAATACAAACATTTCGCAGGGGAAACCAACACAGCACTGAACTATCTCTATGGAGGTATCCCACAACATGACAGCCTTCAACACAGGGCACCAACTTTCAATTAGTAAACATCATCATTTATCAGGCAGTCTGGCAATGATTGCAGCACAGCTATTAGCCACGTTACCCAAAACAAAATCCTCCTAAGGATGGGAGGAGATCACAGCAACTCACTTCATTCTTTCATACTCCTGGGAAGTGGTAAGGATTCTGGTTTCTCCGCTGAGAATGTCGCAGAAGGGCCGGCACCCATTCCGTTGCTTGTTGAAACAGGGGACTGGACTGAGGGTGACGGACTTGATAGTAAGTGGTTTGCAGTGAGGAATGATGGGCTTGTCTGCTATTAGATCACAAATGTATCCTATGTATCTGCAGACAGAGAAAGCCATTACTGAAATCTCCATCCCAGGTGACTAATTTTCATTCTGAACTTGAAGTCTACCTTGAAAGCATCGCACTTCCAGGACTGGAGTTCCCATGTACTCCAGCATCCTTGCAGCTGGCCCAAAATCTATGCTTCTATTTCTGTTTAATTACAAGAACAAGAGCTCAAGAGGATGGAAGTTGGCCTTTAACTCTGAGCTGATGATCATTCCTCTTCACCTTTTAGGAGAGAAGGTGCTGGGTAATGGTTTTTCTGGTTTACCAGTAGAAGTTTGTCTTTTATTTTACGTGCATATAGCAGGTGAATTATTTCGTATGTAATAACAGTACTTCAGTAGATGACTAACATAACACTAGATCTTTGGTTTGCTCTAAGAGGCAGCTTTTCCTCTGCTAAATGGAAATTGTGAAAGAGACATTTTTATAGCGTAAACTCATGTAAGGATGAAGCTGACATAGGAAGAGGGATTCACCTGGGCCCTGTTCACTACAGGGCCTGTTCACTACATAATATTTGATTTTGTTCCTCCATTACTGTTATATCAATGTGGGTAAGATGGAAGTGACCATAAACATCAGTTATGACCCGTCAATGCTAAGTGTTGTGGTTAGTGCGCGAGTACTGCTTGGGCAGTTTCTAGTGTAAGGAATAAAACACACTCGCCTAGCATTTTGCTGGTATACTCTACCTCCTGTGAGATGGCCACAGTACAATTCCAGGTCGCTTTGTGTTCAGCAACTGCATTGCAGGGCCTGGATTAGAGAAGAGGTGACAGAAACAGAACATGGCGCTGACCAGAACGGCTGAGGCTGCACGGCCATCCTGTTAAGGAAAGAGATGGGGCGAGAACAACATATAAATATCAGAGACATCCTTTAAATTTCAGCAGAACACTCCCTGCTCTTCCTTAAATCACATAAAAAAATATCTCCAGAAAGACTAGGTATGAGACCGCATGAGAATGAGGTATTTTCCAGTGCTGTGTCATTTGCTTAATACCGAGGACTTCAATGAGCAGCACTGACCTGGATCAAAGTTAAGATAATATCCAGTAAGCAGCCAGAGCTGAGGATGGTTTAGACTCATTTTGCAAGCCCAGAAGTACATTTTGTCTACAAACGTTGGTGTTTCATGGCTGCTCCCAAGCTGTAATATTATAATTATTTCAAACATAGGTCTGGAACTGACCACAGGGGCCAGAGTACACCTGTCCCACTGCTGCAGGCAGTCATCTCATAGAACTTTAACCTAGAAGAGCTCACAAACAAAAAATCCAGCCCAAGGTTCCCTCAGCCAAACAGCTCCACAGCCCTCAACCTACACATTGCTCCTAAACAGGTCTACCTTTTATTTAGGGTGATGATGAAAGGAAGTGCATTTGCCAAGTCAGACTGACACAAAAAGATGAAAAAATACAGAAAGAGCAGGAGAGAATCAAATTATCCCCAGTGCCCCAGGTCCCTGCGATTCCCAGGAACATATGAAGTGATGAGCCATATGAGCCATACCCCTACTCTGGTGAGAAAAAGCCCTTCCACCAGCTTCCACCAAAATCCGGGTCTGATGCCTGCTTAGTTTGGGATGCACGTTCACGGTGCAGTGATGGGTACAAGAGCCTGCTCAGTGCTACCGAAGTGCCATGCCACCAGCTCATCTCCCACTTGTCAGAGGGAGGCAGAAGACCCCAGAAGTCAAGGCTCATTTACAAGGAGTGGGACACCTACTGCGTGCCCCATCAGGCAGTCACCCTCAAAGTCTGAAACACAAGTTAGAAGTTACACATGCTCCTTGCAGTTCCTTATTTCAGGCACCTTTTTGGCACTCCAGCCATACTGTAGCATTTGCCGTACCAGGGCTGACCCCAGACCCCAATAACCTGCTGAGCCTGAGCACGTGCTCAACGTTAACTGGTTATTTGCCTTTTTAAGGTTTAGCCCCTGCTAGTCGCTCTGAAAAGATCTCTCAAGTTCACATAAACTTAGTGGGCTCCTGTAGACTCCTTAGAAAGTGTTAAAAACGACTCCCTGTCCTTTACATCATTATTCTGATATTCATTGCTCAAAGGACAGTAAAGGAATTTGATTCTCGAGCTAGATTTCCAGGACTGGAGGCATCAAGTGCATCTTCATCTCTGTTTGAGTGGAATTTATATCCCATAGCCTCTGGCTGTGCTACACAAGGCAGAAATGCCAGACTTGTATGTAAGGTCTATGCATTTTGGGGTCAGTCATTTCCCCCATTCCTTCCAGTTTATGCTGATCAGGGCTGACAGCCTCCTGGATTTAATTTAGGCTCCAGGAGCTAACCAGAACTCTCCTTTGGGGCATACTGTCAATATTAAAGGTGATATGATGTAAATTATGAGTTAGTCATACAGACTCACACCGCTCTCGTGCATCCTATCTACACATTGCCCAATACCGAGTAACCTTTACAAGGGATATAGCATCACATCAGCTGTGGTGCACAAAGAGGAGCAGAAGGCAACTGGACTTCTTCATGCAGGCCTGACAAGTAGCGACCACAAGAGACTTTGCCAATCTCAGTTTCACACTTTGACAGAATCCCCAGCTATGCATTTTCTCCCCAGCATCCATCAGTAACCTTCAGTCTAGAGGCTGCGTTTTGTCCTCTGATTTCTTTACAATAAAATGCAAAGCCATAGCAGGCTGACAACCTTTATGGTCAGTTCTTGGGTGAAATTCAAACCTTTTTGCTACTTATCACCTCTAGTAGCTCACCGCTAGAAGGATTGTGACCTCTCTTGCTTTGCATCCCTGCTTCTCATTCAGTGTTAGGTCTTCCAGCTTAGCTACGTAGCTGCACATGGAAGATGAAGCCACCTTCTATGGGGGTCCATTTTATTACATTTCTTTTTCTTTTAGAAAGCGTCACTATCCTTGTACAGAGTCCAGGCATGCGATGTGCAATATGACTTATGACTCACAGGTCTAAAAACATGGTTACTTTCTGGTGTACTTACCATGCAGTGGATGACACACACGTTTTTGGGGTTCTGCTGTAGCCAGTTGTGCATGTTCTTACAGACGGCGTAGAGGTTGTGCAGACTGGGCGCTTGTCGTACTGGCCAGCTACATTCGGATACCTACAGGAGTTGCACAGTGAACAAAAGGCAGCTTCCCAAGAGCATTAAGCAAGGCATGCTTTTACAAATGCTTTCTGCCAAGAAACGTACTTCTCTTTTACAACCTAGAGGTAATGCGCTTGAAACCTACTCCATCTCTTCTCATGCATAATCCTGCTTTGTGACTTTCATGAATTATGAGGAGGCAAACAAAAAGGAATTCTCAATTGAATAACATAATATTGATGTATTGTCACTGACTATACATTTAAAAATTACATTCCAAGTCAGATTATCTTAAGTGGCCTTTCACGACACTCCAGTCTCACCACAGCACATTGATTTCTGCTCTGAAACCTTTGTACAACTTGTCCCTAAAAACTATGGCTCTGATTTTCAAAGGATACTGAGCATCCGTTGTTCTCAGTTATTTTGTGTCATAGGATTTTCAAGCCCTATTTGACAGATATTAGGCTGATGAAAGGAAAACTTCTGTTAAAAAAAAAATCATATCTGAATATAGTTAAGATATGAGCCAGAAAAATGAATGCCTTCTTAGAGCTGAAAAATCACAAATCCTAAAGTATGTCTAGTTACTATTCATTGATGTACTAAGTTCTAAGTCATAACGCTTATCTCCAGAACAGTTCTTGCAGTCCCAAACAGCACATCAAATAGCCTTCTACAGACATCTGTTTCATCTGGTTTTAATTGAAATATCTTCTTAAAAAAGGCATTCCTGGCTAGCAGAAATTTAAAGGAGAAGTGTCATGAGGCTTGTCCTCAGACAAAGAATTGGTTCTCTCTTGGCTGAGATTAGGATCCTGCTTAATGAGAACCAGGGGTAGGAAGGAGATGGTTTGCCCAGATGTTCTGAAATAGCCATATAATTTCCATACCTGACCGTTTCATCTCTGAGAGGAAGGAAGTGCTCCAGGTTTCATAAAACCTGAATTTAAGGTTCTCTCTTACATGCACCTGCACAACATCTTATAGCAGAAACAGGAATCCCGACTCAAACCGGAGAACTACCGAGCTGTGTTTCATCTCAAACCACAGCTCCAATGACACCCAGAGGATACAGGGACAGAGCAAGCAGGCGGCACTGCCTAACCCGGCACATCCATGCCACTACCAGCCTTCCTGAGCTGGTGGACCTCTGCTTAACATTTGGGAGTTTTTTGTCTAATCCAATATCTAATTAGATATTTGTCTAATCACTTTTTAGACTTATGGAAGTTTTTGGCCTCCATGATATCCTGAAATTCAGCTGTGCATTTGGTGAGCAAGTGCAGGTTTTGCATTGTAGAAGCTACCCAACAAGTCCAGCCATGCTCAAGCTTTGGAAGGCAGCAAACAACCATTCCCTATTTACCCTCTCTACAGCATTATCCTCATCCTCTATCTTCTCCTGTCGAGAGCTATAGTTTATTTCATTCCTTCTGTTTTATACACTTGATTTTTCCCTTGCCTCTACCTTTTCTGTGCCTACTCAGGAAAGGCTAAGGGGGCACAAAACACCCAAAGTTTCGCTACATGGTAACCCCCAGTGCAGCATTAGCTTTCTGTTCCATGGACCTGGCAGGGTATGCACTGCTGCAGTCACGGGACCGATGTAAAATCCAAATTACAGAGTGATCATAAACATTTGTTCAATTATTTAACAGAGCCAGAGTACTGATGCCATAAATTATGTATAAGTTATTTTATATTATCACACCAGTTATTTTATTATTTTATATCAAGCAAAAGTCGTCTCCTCCCAGCCCCGAATACTTTTGCAGCAGGCTTCTGGAGGCACAAGATCCACTTGCAATTAGATCACTAAAACACAATTCAGATTCCAAGTGGCTGTTAGAATTAATATGACCAGTGACCCTTCCACTGATGAACTTCTGAACAGACCTCATGACCACACACTGTCAAGCATCTGGAAAAGCCATTATCACTTATCAAGTAAATAATATACATTTCCCAACAGTTCATAATTATATGTTTACTTTGCCTGTAATTACACATCTGCCTGCTGGTTCACAATTAGGAAGTTAAATACACACTATGTAGCGTGGCATTTATTTCAAATATAACCTCGCCACCACTCATGAAAGACAACCTGAGAGAAGAGTAACAGGAATTCTCCTAGAGTTTTGGAAATCAGCAGCCAGTGCTTGTTTTACTTCAGCAGTGGAGCAGCAACAGCCAAGAACGTGACCCATCGGGGACTTTGAAGTTTGGTTTTGTTTAACGTTATATTTGAGTTATATGTTTTCAAACTGCTCACGCTTCCTCGAGCAGCCGTGAGCTGTCCTCTCCCGCCGGGGAGGCGAGGCAGGGAGGAGAACAGAGCACAGCCAGATTTGAGCAGCAGGTTTTAATGTTCATAGTCCCCTCTTCTCCTCAATAGACTGGGCATTTGGGGCTTCACAACCCACAGAGCCACGTCAGGGCAGGAAAATGGCCCAGCTGGACATTGGCTGTCATCTCCCTCCTGTGCCACTACGCAGCAGAGTGACCTACTTTGATCTTAGGAACAAAAATTTTACAGACAAAAAGGAATTAAAAGGCCTTTCACCTCAAAGAACAAGTGTGTATCTCAAAACTTCAGCTCAGCTGGCATCCTCATCCAAAGCAGAAAATACTCTTAGCATGATTTCACCTCCTTGATAACCCCAATAATATTTTTCCCAATATATATGAAGTTCAACCTCGTATTTATAATTGCTTCATGTGTCATCTGATTTCATGCATTCTGTTCTGCACATTTCATTTTCTTGAATAATACCTGGACTCAGTATTTCCTAGCCCATAACCTGAAAGTACAATATTTTATTAAAAGATGCACCTTGTGCACCTGATGTATGTCAAGGCAATAGCCTACAAAACACCTTGTCATGCTTTGAGACCAACACAGTCATCTGTTAAGCTTTTGGGTAGGGTAGGACATAAAGCAGAGGGGATGGAGGAGTTATGGCCAGGTCAAGCGATATACCAACAGATGTTAAATGATGGGCTTTCAAAAGTAGATATGCCTTTCTCCTCCCACCGACAGCAACAGTGATGCACCAGAAGCAAGCGAGACCAAAAGATTCAGCGCCCTTGATATCTTTTAATTAGTCTTCCCCCTTCATTTACTCATATTTAAGTCATGGGTGGTTAGTGATTGCCACTGAGAAATTTGCTACAAGCGTGAGTGAGGGATTTCTGGTGATCAGAGCAATTGCTGAAGATAGATTCAGCTATACCTCAAATTAAAATGAAATGAGGCTTATGCAGCATGAAATTTGCTTACCCTGACCGAGGGTTAAGCCTGGCAGCGCTGTTGCCTTTTTCGTTGAAGGCAACAAAAAAATAAGAAATTTAAAAAAAATAATTAAAAAAAATCACTCCCTTGTGGGAAAGGGAAAGAACAGGAAGATTTCTGAAAGATTAGATCTAATATTTCATTTCAACAGCAGTATTTCATAGAGATTTCCTCCAAAAGCCATTAATGAACCAGAGCCTCGCAATGCTCCCGTATGCTGTTCTGGTTTTAGAGAAGGAAACTGGGGCAGAGAGTGGAGGTGGGTTTTTAAAGTCATACGCTACTGGAAGAGCCAAAGTGCCCCTTAGATCCAGTTTTCAGTCCTGTGCTTTGCCTGCTAAGGGCTCCTGCTTGATGAAAGCACAACTGAAGGATTGTTCAACGTGAAAATAATCTACCTATTTTGTTGGTAATTTCTTGCAAAGCGCTTTCGTTTTGCTCCTTATTTCTCTGCAGCAGCTTCTAACAGGAGCCAAGAGCAGCACAGACTCAACTTAGTGCAATGCCACGTACTCTCACAGCCTCCTAACACAAGCATTATGCCCTGAACTTTCCAGCTTTTTAATCCCTGCAGCCCCAGGCATCAGCCAAAACCCAGAAGTGACCACAGCAGCTTAGAAATATCTATAATTCCTTTTTCCTCTTCTTACATTCTGCCACTCAGAATAGACGGAAATGACCTAGTGCCCCTTTTCCCAAGAAGTTTCCCCCCCCGCACTCGTTAAACCTCTCGGGAGACACTCACCCGGTTGTGAAACTTGGCACTGCGATAATACTTGGGTGACAAGTTGAAGACGGTGTAGTGGTCAGGATGTCTGGAATCCAAAAAAGTCCGTACATCTTCAATGTGGTTCCTGAATCCAAGCTCAACGCCCTCAGCCGGAAAAGACATCACTAGAAACAGAAGAAGAAGCCTGGCTGAGTGTGCACCATAACGTGTTTATGGACTTCTGAACTCTGGGATACGACAGGTTTTATTTATCCAATGAGCAGTACTTACCTATGATTCTTGAGGTAATGTATGAAATATCTAGCTCCCCCTTGGTGTAACTGAAAGAAGACGAAGTAGAAGACAGACATTATGCACATGTTTACAGCCCATTACAGGAACCAGAAGAGCATTTTCCCACAAAGATCTGCTTTTGACACAACAAAAGAATCATCTTAAACTGGATTCTTTGTCCTTTATCATTATGCCTTAAGAAGAGGGTACAAATAGCTTCCTGCAGACAGTGACCCAGCCTTCCCTTCCACATATGCAATTAACTGGATGCAGAAGCTTGCAAAAAAGGTCCCTTTTCCCTTTTGTCATTAATTTTCAGTGCCAGTTTTTCAGGAAAAATCTCTAGCAGTTTGGCACTTTGCAGATCCCTCAAAGTCTCTGAGGTCTTGCCTGCATTAAGTTTCTTTAATTTATCGTAGCCCCATATCGCTCAGAGGCAGGTAGAGTGCCAAGCACAGGGGACACCACCAGCAGAGGCAGCCAAAGCAAAGTCACCTCAGCTCTTTCCTCAACTCAAAAAGTGGCTATAGCAAAGGGAACAGTTACATCAGCAAGAAGAGTCTCCTCGCGCACCAAAGGGAAGGCATACAACATGAGCCAGTTTTCAGTGACAGAATATTTTAGTGGTGGCTGAGTAGGACCCCACATGGGACAATGAAGGAATCGGAGACCAAGTGCTCCATTTTCACTAGGCAGGGGGGGATTTTCCAGATTTCAGGATGTTGATGCTTACTTAGTATGAAGCTTAGATTATTTTTTTTTTTTTTACTTTGGTTTTCCCACTTCCTTGAGGCCAAATACCAATTATGAGACAGAATGAAAGAATTCACTTGTGATTCTTCACCTCCTTCCTTCATTAGGTTAGCTGGAAGTTGTGCTGTGCTAGTTAAGATGGCAGCTCAGACCAGCACTTTGCAGCTAGTGATTTTACCTGTGTTAGGCAGCTTCAGCTGTACTGTACCTGGCAACAGATTGCATGACCTTTGAAGATGTATCTTTCAGGGTATCCTTCAGGTTATCCTTCAAATTGCTGAAGAGTCTCCCTGCTCCTCCTTTCACCATATCTAGCAAGCCTCCCCCATAGCTGGACTCCATGTCTGGTGATGAGGCACCTTCAAGTACAACAAAACCAAAGCCAACGTCACTTATTTGGAACAAATCCACAGAGCCAAACCCACTGCTCTATTCAGACCAAATGTATTCACATGCACTGCTGCATGTCAAGCGTAGGGCAAAAGTAGTTTTCAAGTCATGACTTTCCAGAGATGAGAGAGCACATTCTTGCCAGGTGGGCTCAGAAACCCTCACTGACTCTCAGCGTTGTGTATAGGTTGACTGTTTAGTATCAGTACAGTATGGACAACCACCACACAAGCTCCCTCACCTCTCAACCCAACCCAAAGCAAGACCAGCTCTTCAGCATGCAGCTAATTTGCTCATCATAACCAAGACCAAATCAACAACCACCGCCACAGGGGTAAGAAAGAGGCACTGGTATATACAACGGGTCTTCAGCCTGACTGTCCCAGCTGCCAGTTTGACCACAGATGATGACTGAAGGTTGTCTTTATCCATTTCTATGGATATAGGAGAAGTCAGAGTGATTTTAAGTTAAAGAGTCCAGTTAGATTTGCCCGAGTGGAAGAAGATAAAAGTTGGGGTTTTGGCGAGAAAAGAAGAAAAGTTCAGGAATTAAAGTTTCCAGCTGAGAACGGGAACCTTTTTGGATATTTGTATGTTTGCAGCCTTAGTAGAGGACTCAGCAAATTGCTAAGACTGAGACAGAGCAGGGCTGACCTCCTGGGTAAGCTTTTCCTTCACAGGTTGAATTAGCATGAAGCTGCAAAGTCAGTAGGAGACTGACATAGAGCAAAAGCCATTTAAAGTGTTATTTTGATGGACTGTGACATGGCCTTACACCTCAAGTGTTTGAATTTGGCAATTAGAATAACTATTCCACCGTCTTAACCAAGAACTGATTTGTTGCAGCCCTCCTTATTATAGGAGTGCTGTGTTAATAGCGTCAGTCATTCTCAGGAAAGTTAAGTATAAATATATAAATTGGATGTAGACCTGAGTAAATGTGGTTCTGTGTTATTGCAGAATTGAGTTGTTAGACCCAAGCCTAGTAAAGTGATATTTTAACTGCTTATTAGCTATAAATAAAGCTCTTGACTACTTACATTGCTTTCTGTTCACTAGGCCTAAGCCTAAACTATTCTGATCTTAGCAAACTTTAACTACATTTGTGTAATTATACATTTGTTACCTCATTATGTCAGATTAGTCAGAAGAGCTAGATCCTCTAGCATAGCAAATTAAGCAACAAGCAACCCATGTAAATGCATGCCACGCTCTCAGGTAGTCTCATAATCAAGATGGCATCTGCTAAGAGTTGCCTTTCCCAGAGCACCCAGAAAGTCTGAGAACATTTGTCCTGCTGTAGAGCCATGGGACAGCTGCTTTGTGAAATGAACACGCTGGTCATTATTAATTACTCCAGGACCCAGAAACAAGGAAGATTTATCACCATTAAGGCAGGCTGGTGGCATTGCTAGTGCTCGTTACAGATTTTACAAAGAGATCTTTCAGCTACCACTTCTCTGGTTCTATAGCACATCCATGAGTAGTGTTCGATACATACTATTGAAATATTGCTGACATAGTCATCATTACCAAAAAAAATATTCCAAAGGCACTTAAACTATTGAGAGACATGACAAAACCTACATCTAAAAAAGCTCCTATGATTTAGTCTGTAGATTACCAAACCCATCTAAATGGCATTTACTCTTTCAAACCTGGAGTGAGCTATCAGTAAATATATCTTTAAACTGGAGTCTCCATTGGTAAAGTGATGCTATTTATTCCCCTATGCACAGAGGGTGCTGAATGAATTCTGATGTGGTCATGTTCCACATGCACAAAATCCATGTGCTAGACTGGTAAAAATCAGAGGCCAACTCTTCTCCCCTGCACTCTGCCAGCTTCAGAACAGAAGATGCCTTCTCAAGGCATCTTTTGCCAAACCACTTGCAAGTATCTACTTCAAGTATGATTAAAAAAACAAACAAGAGAGGAAAAAAAAATAAAATCAAAGTAGCTCGTTGGCTTCCAAGTATTGAATCAGTGTCTCATCTCTCTTCAAAAACTTTGCTTTCATATTACTGTGCTAGAAGAGCCGGGGTGGAAGGGGGAGGTAACGTTCAAAAGGTACTTTCAGTTCTGCAGGTCAACTTTTAAAAGAAAGGAAGGCAGAAAGGTGGTAACTCGGAACAAGGAAAGGGGGGCAAAGGGATTAGAGGACAATTTTTTTTTTGTTGGAAATGCTGTAGGAGAGCAACAGAAAGGCTTCAAGAGCATGGAAACCTGGAATCTTTGGAAATCAAGCCGAGGCAGGGGAGGAGAAACAGAGAGAATGAGAATTTCACTATATTTCTGAAAGAAGCAGCAGCAATTGATTCCAAGTTTACAACGTACACTCAACCAGAGAGACAGAAAGGATGGCTAATGAAGAAATGCAAACTGGTGCTACTTAACCAAGAGCACAAAACTTGTATTTAGGATTTAACAGGAGGCAAGTATTACTGAGCTCTTGTGAAGCTGATGAGGAAGCTTACAACATAGCAGCACTTGGTGCTATGCTGGTGCGGTAATTTGCTCGGGTATCTTTTAGTCACTGGATGAGAGCAGCATCCTTGGCTTTCGCAGTCACTAGGAACGATACAGTCTTCAACAGACTGCTCATAGAAGAACAAAATAAATACATTCAAAGGCTCCTCTGCTAGACAGCATCTCCTACAAAGCATAAAGATCTATAAAGGAGCAGAAAGGGTTACTGCATTAACACACAAACCTGGCGATATATACAGAAACCTGCAAGAACAGCCAAAAAAAAATTTGATTAGAAAAAGGTAGCCTGTCCCTGCATTTTTTGCTGAATAAAACATTTCCGTGCTAAGTCCCTCTTGTAAATGGAGACCTTCAGAGGTACTGCAGACCTTCCCAAAGGACGGCTACTGTACCTTGGGTCATATGTAACAGCTGCTGGAATGGGGCACCAGGACAGGGAGGGCTGAGCCCCACATCCGACATGTCTCCTGTAGAAATCATCACCACCCAGCCGAGCATCACCTACACATCCTTGAACCCTGCCCAGAGGCAGCTGTCTTCATAGGCTTGCTTTTCCTGAACATATAAGTCCTGGGAAAAGAGCAATTGAGTTTTCCCTCAAGCACATTGGCAGAGGACTACGACCTGTTCTTGTGGCAGAAGAAGGATCAAAGACACTCGCCAAGTCTGAAGGATGAGCCCATCGTTGCTCCCTCTCAGAGCCTGGCAGGAAGGAGGTTCAGGTTTCAGCCTGCAGATAAGGTGATCAGCACTATCTTGGTCAGGATATTGAGTTAGCGGCGTAATGGTATTCCCTTGCTCAGAAAGATCTTCCTTCCAGAGTCGGTTGGTAAACCCAGAAGAGAGAAACAGTTCTCTCCCTTAGCACAACAGCAGAAGGGACATTTTGTATTAAAATGAAGTGCCTGGGGCACATGACACTCCCTCCATCCCACCAGGAACTGTGTCCCGTGCACACATTTGCTTATGCTGCAGCCAGAGCCAAGATTAACACTCACAGACCCCACACAAGCCCCAGAAGCATCTTCTGGTACGGCAGAAACAGGAGCTCACAAGCTTGTCTGCGTAGAAATAGTTTGCTGCAAAAGAGCAACGCAGGAGCCTGCCATGTGGCTCACACCCCAGTTTTTGGCATGTTGTCACAGAGCAGTTAACGTTGACCATGGGTTGAAGTTGCTGTCCAGAAGTCTCATTATGGAGAATTAGTCTCTATGTGTACGAGATGCATCTTGCTCCTTCCGTGGCAAGAATTCTTTATTAACCCAGTTATTGGATATTCCCCAAAAGGAATCAGAGACGCGCTGCTGACCTGTATTTGTAGCACAGGTTTCAGAGGGATGGCTTGCTCACGACAGCCTTTTCATTTCCTAATAAAGGGACTTTTAATGTAGCAGTTTTACTGCTGCCCGTGCGCTGCAAAGTGTGCCTGAGATGCATGGGATGGCTCTTCTTGAATAGCTCCGTTAGGTGATGGCAACCTTAGTGAAGTGCTTCAAGTCAATGGAGCAGCATGAAAGAGACAACTTCATCCATTTGGCTGACACGGCGATGTCTGCATTTGTTCTGGCTGAAGGTACTTGCCCTGAGTTAACGCCTGCTCAAGAAGAGACTATTCTGCATTCAGAATAAACCTCCAGCAGTCACCAAATACAGCAACAACCTGCTGCATCTCCTTACCAAACCAAAATATCTCACACAGCAGCATTCCTATCACAGTCCTTTCTCATCATCAGCCAAAGGGTGGGATTACAACAGAAGGAGCCTCTGCTGACAGCACCAGCCTTGTGCTGTACAGGATGGAAGCTGGAGAGTGTAGAAGTCTTAATTAAAGCACTTAAGCACTCTTCTAGTTAATTTTACAAAGTACCAGGAAAAGGATGTGCGGTGCAGGAGGAGAACTTCTCCCAAGGCACAGAGACTGATGAGACAGTGCAGTCCCTACAGACACATAGAATCATAGAATGGTTTAGGTTGGAAAGGACCTTGAAGATCATCGAGTTCCAACCCCCCTGCCATAGGCCGGGACACCTCCCACNGGAGGAGAAGTCGATCAGCACACCCAGGTCCTTCTCCTCAGTGCTGCTCTCCAGCCAACATCCCACCACAGCGGGTGCACAGCTTCGGAGGAGAACACTGTGATCACCAGGGAGGTTCAGAAGGATGCACTCCCGTACAGGAACGGCTGAGCACAGCTTCTCTGTCTGCTGTCCCACCATGACCTCCTCACCGAAGACACAAGCATTACCCCAGAGCGACATGGAATGCTTTAGGACAGCTTTTGGGTGTTGGGAGTTTGCAGAGAGACCAATACTCATCAATACTGTCAAAACAGACCTGCTGTCACTTGTCTTCCCTTAGTAGATCAAAATCAAAGTGTATATATTGGCCAAACTCAGAAACTCATCTTCTGCACATGGACAGAGAAAGAAACTGCGCTGTATCCAGAAGGGAACCACCACCTGTATCCCCATGAAGGACCACTTGTCCCCTGTTGCTGCAGTCCCACAAGCAGTGTTTGTGCCTAGTCTCAAACGCAAAGACACTTAAACCAGTCCAGCTTGAAAGACTGGCTTTTGGGGCCCAAAATGGGCGAATGAAACAGGTGTGACCCTGCGTGATGGGCGCACCAGCCACCATCACCTCCAGCCGGAGGTTTCGCAGGGGACCACGGAGAAGCCAGCAACAGAGGGTTCCACACTACCACCATCTGATGGAGATGCTCACCGGTTGGGACAAGTGAGAAACGCCCGATTTGGAAGCTTTCCCTGCAAGATCTGCACATCATGGCCCTCGTCTGCCTAGGGGGTCCCTGAGCAACAGCCCCCCCCAGGCAACCCACAAACCCTATAAACCACAGGGCATGAATTCCAGTCTCCAGAGAGCTAAGGGGGAAATGAGCTGACATTTAAAAGGCATTTAAGACTGTGTCAGTCTGAATATTTATGCTGATGAAGCAATACTTAGCTTGAGAGCGGGGAGGTGAAAGCAAGACGTCTAGAAATTGCAGATCGGGCAGTGAAGTACTGCGTTTCATAGGTTACTTAGCAAGAGCAAACAGACCCTTTTTGCCTGTAAAGGGCAGACAAAAAGCAGACATGAAACCATAGGAAAGGAAGCAGGTTTACCTCCGTCTGCCCAGACTATATGTAATAGTATCTTCAATGTCAAACTATTTTTTTATTTTATTTTATTTTTCTCTCAGAGAGCTACTGCCTGTGCTTTCTCTGGAGATGGAAGACCTAAACCTTCGGTTTTTCTCTAACAAAGCATTAAAGCCTTCATCTCCCACCCTTCCAAAACAAGGGGTTAGTTTGGGAGTATTATAAGTATTCCTCTGTATTCTTTTTCTACGGTACCACTAGGGCCTGACACTATGATGAGGAAAAAACCCAAACTTGTGAGCTGCTGCATACATGTCCCAGATTCCACATTTCTGGAATTTTTTAGCCACTTGGTATGGCCTTTTCCCTCCCCACAAAGTATTTCAGGGGGGGTTGTTTGCATTTCTCCCACCCCCCAGACTATTACCAGGGCATGGCACGAAAGGGGAACGAGGGACACGGTGGAAGCTGCCCTGTGCCTCGGTAGAAAGGGCCCTTTTAAAGGTCCCCGAACTGAAAGAAGTTGAGCTGCTGTTGTTGTGGCTTCGTCAACAAAGCCCGAATTGTTTTTAAGGAACACTCAGCAAAAAATGATACTATTTGTGCTTCTGCCTCCCCCCAGCAGCTCCTCCAGCTCACGTTCCTCCCACACGCAGCTCTCCCAGCAAAGCCTGTGTAATGCGGGACGCAATTTCACACCAGCATTAAGGGATATAAAGCCAGGCTGCTGTGGCCCCATCGTCGTATGGATGGGCTTCACCTCAGCATGGCATGAGAGCCCTCACAGCGTGCAGAGGGGAGCAGGAGCAGCCCTGCTGCAGGCACCCCTGCCACAACACTGTCAGAGCATCCTCATATAGGTATGCCACATATGGAGTGGTGTATGTGTACAAAAAATGGACAGAGAACCAAACCAGCCCAGGCAGAGCCAGGCCCCCACATGCCTGGGTACCCTCAGCATCCCCATCTCTTGCCGTTCCCCACACTGAGTCATAGAATGGTTTAGGTTGGAAGGGACCTTGAAGATCATCGAGTTCCAACCCCCCTGCCATAGGCAGGGACACCTCCCACTAGATCAGGTCTATCTTCCATCCTCAGCACTTTGTCTTTCAAGGGATTGCAAATCAATTTGCAGACATTACTGGAAGAGTTTAAACTCCCCTTTCAAGGGGGAGGGCGGCAGGTACTCCTAAATGAAAATCTCTGGGCAGGTGGCTCCTTCGCATCCAGCAATAATCAATAGTGTTTAGATCCAAGTGCTTCATTTGTCAACTACATTTTAAGAGCACAACCTCAGCACACTGAAGCCCAGTCCTCCCTAACTGTTCCTTCCAGCATATAGCTCTCTTCCGGACAGCTGAGCTTTATCACATTTAAGGAAAGACTCCAAAACATCTATGCAACTATACGCACTTATATCCACTCTTAGATCAGACATAGCCCAAGCGTCATAATTGCATCAACTTTTTAACAGGCACCAAGTGGTGGTTTGCAAAGGTGCTGGGGAGAAATCAGCAGCAACAGGGGCATTTAAAACAGCGGTAAAGGGGCATTCGCAGGAAAGGAGAGCACTTCTACCTGCAGAAATTACTTGAGAAGCTCCTCAGACTTACAGACCCTGAAGACTGATTTTTTTTTCCTTTTTTTTTTTTTGCTACCAGTCTCATCTCGCCCCTCCTCCACTGCTGTCCCAGATTCCTGATAGAGACAGATTCCCTACAATGCTGAGCACAGATATCTTAAAGTGTTATTCTATAAAAATAAACAGCAAAACACGTGCAGAGTGGAACTGCAGGATCACGGTAGCAGAACAGGCCCCTGCCATCCAATAATGCCATCGCCGAGACCCCCACACCCACAAGGTTTTGCTTGTCCTGATGCTTTAAAACACATCATGGAGGCACGCAGGCTGAAGGCTTTAGCAAGCGTAATCCCCAAGAAAAGAGGTTAAAGCCCACGACAGTGACTCCAGCGTGGCCAAAGGGAAGTTTAAGACCAGGCTATGAGGATGTTTGGACTCTGTAAGGGCAGAGGGAAGCAGGAGACGCGCTATGAGCCAAGGAGCCTAACGCAAGATAAGAGCTCATCAGATCACAAATCACATGAGATTATAAACCAGTATTATCCCTCACTCCAAAACCTGCGCAGTTTGGCTATTTTGCAATAAGCGTATTAACGATGAGACTGCTCAAGACAAACCCCAGCGATTCTTGAGCAGGAGGGGAGAGCTGGATTCACCAGAGGAGAGTTGGGGCCTGACTACCCAGAGAGAAGACATGGCTGCAGGGAGGTCCCCCTGAGCATGGCCAGCTCCAAAACGTGGGGGGAAAACCAGAATATTCCTTTCCTAAGCAGGCACTTTGTCTAAGAGACAGAGGCAGTAATACAAACTGCAACTGTAGAAGCAGTACTAGGCGAGGTTGGGAGAGGATGGGCTACAGGAGATGAGCACAGAAAGAGCTTCCAGCTTTCAGGAGGCACAGACAGGCAGCGCAGGCAGCTGCCAAAGCCACTGCTCCCCAGGCAACATCCCCCCTTCCACTGTAAAGAGACGGGTTCAGTGCACGGAGGGTTCAGCACAGACCCATCTCGCAGCACAGGCATTCTGAGCATTATGACATCTTCAATAATTTATTCAAGTGAGAGAATAGAATCACAGAATCACAGACTCGTGGGGCTTGGAAGGGCCCTCTGGAGCTCCCCCAGTGCCACCCCCTGCCAGAGCAGGGGCACCTCCAGCAGTGGCACAGGACGGCGTCCAGGCGGGTTTGGAATGGCTCCAGAGGGGGAGACTCCCCCACCTCTCTGGGCAGCCTGTGCCAGTGCTCTGCCACCCGCACAGGAGAGAAGGCCCTCCTCAGGTTGAGATGGAACTTCCTATGCTCAAGTTTGTGCCCGTTCCCTCTTGTCCTGTCACTGGGCACCACTGGAAAAAGACTGTTCCCATCCCCCTGGCACCCTCCCTTTAAGGATTGATAAGCGTTGATAAGATCCCCCCTCAGTCTTCTCTTCTCCAGACTAAAAAGCCCCAAGTCCTTCAGCCTTTCCTCATAAGAGAGATGTTCCAATCACCTCATCATCTTCGTTGGGAATAGTTGGGGTTTTCGTTGTTGTTTGAGTTTGTTTCTTTGGGGTTTTTTTTTTACTGCAACTTTCCTGCAATTAGCTGGTACCACACCTATCAAGGCCTTTTGCGTGGAATAGATAGAAACTGCCTGAAGACCCAAAGTTGCATTACTACGTGCCCAAGAACTTCTCATCAGCTTTACCTCTAGCAGAAGGCTCACCCCATGTTTTTCTGCCCTTCTCACTCCCAAAAGCATCCTTTTCAGAAGGGAAAATAAAGCCATTGTAAGCTTACAAGGGGCTCATATACTATAGGGATTGGGAGGAAGGAGAAGAGATAGGAAGAACCAAGAAGCTCCCGAAGGAGCTGCTTTGGATAGGAATAGGTTTGGGTCCATACCTTAAGGAATCGCTGGTGCGGGGAGATTTCTGTGCCTTTCTGCTGCTGTTGGGCAACGCGTGTCCAGGCAGGCAGCGCTGCCTCCCTCCTGGAGAACTGGTCCGACTACAGGGAAAGCTGTATTGCCCCTCCTGCAAGAATTCACGGTCCCTGGGCTGGGATGGGGTCCCTGATCTCCCCTGGGAAGCACTCGTAGCCACCAGCAGCACATAGCATGCTGTAGGGTAGAGAAGCTCAAGACCTTCTTGTGCTTTTCTATGATAAGCTGCTAGAACTAATATTGTATGAGCCCAAGGCTTTTCATTTGAAGGTTCGTTTGAGACTACCCATATGTAAACTTCACAGAAATTTGAAGAATTAAGATGTTTGTACTTTTGCTTGAGAAATAGTAACTAAAGAAAGCTGTTCGAACCATCAGCTAACATGTAGGATTTCCACAAAGAGGGGTTTTTGTTTCCTTTTTTTAGAAGAGTAGTGATGGGGGGGAGTCACCCCCCAGTACTGTGCTAAATTTGTTTCATTTGTTACATACTTTCCCTTATGAAGCTTGTAGTACAGTGAACAAAAGGCATGTGAGGCTGGAATACCGAACTACTACCACAAACCATGAAATCGGTCTTTAAAGTTGATTGACATTCTCCCCACTTCGCCTCCCTGTCAAAACAACAAAAAAGAAAGGCACTACTGCCAACACCAAACCATTCAAGTGTCCAAAAAAACACCAACAAAACAAAAGAGTTATTAAACCGAACCTCCCCGTTTGAAAACGCAGCTAGAAGAGAATACAAGACAACATTGTCAGCGGCGGTCTTTGTCCCCGTGCCAGTGACATGGAGATGTCTCTCTTCTGACTCAGTGAAAAGGAATCGCCAGAGTACAAGAGATTATGTTTGCGAGTGTAAAACAGTTCAAGAAATCTCAACTTCAACACTTGCAATTTATTTAAAACGCTTTTCTTTTGCAGTTACTCTGCCTGAGGAAGCACGTAGCACAAGCAAGTCTATCCCCTGAGTGTTTAAAAGCTATTTTGTTGATTAGCTAGTTTATAGACACCACAGAAGAGCACAGAAAGAGGTTTTTTCCTTTCGTAACATGTATCCTTGCTGTTACTTTCATATCTTATTTCCTAGAACCTCTTCTTCTTTCAATGCTCAGCCAGCTGCTAAGAAAGCATTACTGAATGCCACAGCAAAAACCTAAATAAATTGCTTCTTCACTGCCTGCTCCTCATCTTGTGAGCACTTTCAGCAACTCAAAAATAAAGAGACAAAAGAAGTACTATACTGATGCTCTTCTTGGAATTTGTTTTTTGAACACGCAGTGTTTTGTGTCCTGCCACCTTCAGCTCAAGTCTCCCCTTATCTCCACCCTCAGACTTCCAACCCCAGTCCGGCAGAGTTTCTGGAGGAACTGGCAGTCAGCAGTAACATATAGGTCCTGTTGGAGTTATGCACTACGATCATGTCACAATATGGCATCTAGCATATTCCATAGGAGTTGCTTAAAACATTACATCAGGAGCTGAACATTCAGCAGTGGAGGGCACGTGCTACGGTTGCACAGAACTTTAATGCCCATCCAAGGCGTCGCATACCTTAAGCATAACCCTGTATGAACAGACCACAATGCGAGATTTAAATCTGAGATTTAAACCCCATGCTGACCAATACTTTGTTCTGACTGGTTTAAGTCTGGCAAAGCTTAAAGCAGCCAACGACATAAGCATCATCAGATACCAGCGGTAACCAATACAGCCAGCCTACCTGAAATAAAGCTTCTGCTCTGAGCTCCTTCGAGCTAACCCCAAGCCCAACAGGGAGACACTCTCCATCACTGCAGGCAGGAGCTTCCATTTGTGCTGCCTGTGAGCACACAGGTACCCCAAGCTATACTTTGAGCAACTTAAATTGTCACCACTTCAGTTAAACAGCTCACATTAGCGCTCCTCTGTGTGGCATGGGTGATGGTGGCAGAAGAATTTTTAACCACCAGAACCAAGAAGCACTTACCAGCCCCAGAGACTTTGAAAAAATCTTATTTTTCCCAGGCTCAGCCACCAGACACAGCCTGGTCAGACCCTCCATCCCAGTGCTCGCAGCCCCACCATGTCAGCACAGGGGCATGGTAGGGTCGAAGAGCCCCTCAGGAGCCCATCCATAGCAGCTCCCTTTCCAGCCATGGTCAGACCCTGCCTTCCAACAGCAACCCCCTCCCACACACACCGTGCTCTTGATTCCTTCCCCCCCCCCCTTTTTTCTTTTGACACTAAGCAATACCAGTCCAAAAAAATATTAAGCCAATAATCATAAGTACTCAGAAGTTACAGCAAAGCTGTAAGTGCTGATTATTTTCATTGCAAGAAGCGTTTATGATATTGCAAGCCCACATGGAGAGATGATACTTTAAGATCTAATACTTTGAATTAGTTTAAAAAAAAATTAATAGAAAAACCCAACAGGGGCCCACTTTCTCAACATATGTGAGTTAGTGGCATTGCAGCAGTAGCAAATACCGCCACGCTAGCTAAACCGACGGCAATTTGCCCCAAAATTGCCAGCACTTTGCCTTCAGCACAAATCCTCCCCTGTCTAACTTCTATAATTGCTTAATATCAATCTACACACGCATCTCCCAGAGAGCAAAAGCCATTTTTCTGTGCCCAGAGTGCACTGCTGTGGTGCTGGTGAAACTTAGTACCTGAGGAGAGAGGAGGGAGGTTTGATTCTCCAACTATTTAACTTCACCAAAGATGCTATTTAACTGCACCCAGAGACGCTCGGCTCCCGTGCAGCAATAACCCTGCCAGACGGAGACACCAGCCTGCTGCACCATGTCCCAAATTGCCTGGTGACACAGAGTCGTACCTCAGGACTGTTTCACTCCTCCACTGCAAACAGCCATTTTGATAACTCAGGCAGCAGCTGGGCTGCCACACATGAAACCATTATTTAAAACCATGGAAAAAAAAGCAAAATACCAAACCACCTGAAACATAAGGGAGGTCGGGTGCGTGGGAAGTACCTAACAAGCTCCAATTTGGCCAGGGCAGCTGAAGGATTTCACCTTCAGGGTCTGCCACCTAATTAGGCAGAAGAGAGTCTCCCCTGCCCCACTGAAACCCAGAGCACACCTCCCTTGCACCGTAATGTCACCAATTTATCTCACCCATCTCCTCCTGAGGAATTTGGGTCTCTTTTCCCCCAACTGAAACACACTCTACCACTGCCCATCTTGGGAATTTAGACTTTGGCATCAGTGGGAGAAGTCTCAAGAATTTATATATGAATATATTCTCTATTTAAAAAACCCACAACACAGAAGGTGGGTGGTGGCTTTTTTCCTTGCTTCTATTAAGCCAAACCCCCAACCACCTTATTTTCCTGTCTTTCTCTTACAGCGCCCCCTAATCCCCCACCATAACTGTCCATCTTCACACTGCATTAAAGATAAATCACATCCCACAAGTCATGAGCAGCTTCAATTACCAAATCAGTGGAAATCACACGCACACCTGAGGGGTGAATATGGTTCTTTAAGCTTTTGTAATTTCATAGTTGGCAAAGAAAAATGTCTTTGCAATGAACTGATAAAAGCTAGGCATTTGTCAGCATCAAGTGTTCAAATGAACAAGGCAGATACAAGACTGGACTTCAGGTTTAGAACAGAGCACCCCGCTCAATACAACTCTTTTTAATTTCATGGGAAGATTTAGAACCACCCACCAAAAAGCCCTTATTAAATGGATAAGGTATTAAAGAAAAAATTAATAACAAGCCTGTAAACTCAATTCAAGGGCCATATTAAGGCCTGAGGTTTGTTGCTGCCTAAGTGTCAGGTGTGTCATTTATAATGCCTGTAAAATTTAGGTAGCAAGAGTACCAAAATGAACTAAAGGAAGCAAACTCTGGTTAACACAGATCTCTTAACCATTAGCTTCCAAATCCCAGAGACGGTCCTTGATCAAGCCCATGCGTTTGAGGGGAGAACATCCTAGAAACTGACAGAGGGCATGAATACAATTACTGCTCTGGCATGTCTTCAGAGTTAGTAGCTGAATTGTTGAAATGGCTGAATATTACAGAAAATCTGTAAATAAAGGTATTGTCTAGCTATCTGTGAGCGCTTCNCCCCCCCCTCCCCTCAGCAGGGAGCAGAATGGCTTGAAGAAACCAAATAGAATGATGGCAACAGCAACACTCAAATAATACAGAGAACTGACGCTAGACAAAAGCCATGACTTGACGCGAGCTGCAGCACGCTCCCACACCTGGCCGGAGGCAAGTGCCACCTTCCACAACATTAATGCCTTTCATTCTTAAAGTTCTAGGAAACTCATTCAGATAATTGCTTTAACCATAGATATTAAACTGACCGCAATATCTAACCATCTCAGCAGATGCCAATGTAAGAATCCAAATAACTGTAACACAGCAGCTTACTGTGAGTAAGAATCTACTGACACATACTATGATTACAGACAACTGTAGCAGAGATATCATAGCAGCAAATTCAAATACGTTTCTAAAGCCCAGGAGTAAAAGAAGTTAAAAAAAACAAAGAACTCTTGAAAGCAAATTCAAATGGCAAGGGGGAAGAGGAAAACACGACTCTTATTACATCAGAGAAAATGTGAAAAAAACCCAACCAAAGTAAGACTATCCCCACCCAAGTCCAGACATGGGTCATTAGGGGTTTTTCTCCCCACCGAAGTCCAGACATAGGTTATTAGGGCTTTTCCCCCAACTTGAGAAGAGGTTACCACATTAAAAAAAAAGGTGATGTATTTTAAGTACTTGCTGAGCACCTTGAGCCCACCCCTTTCTTTCATGGAACAGTACAGGTATTGTTGCAAGATCACCCTGCTGTAAAGGGCAGACATCAAATTTGGTCCCCCACAACTGAACAGGGTATTTCCCTGCACAAGTTTGCGCTTGAGAAGTTCCCTGCAAAGGCTGTAGATGTTCATTGTGATGGGCACACCTAACCAACCGGAACCAGAACCAGTTCGTTTGGAGAGATCTTTTAAAAGCCATGGCATGACTACTCTCGATTACTGGTGATCCAGGCAAATTTGAACCTGTGATTTAGAGGTGGAAAGCGCTCTATCCCATTACCAGTCATAAAGACCATCTGGTCCCCTACTCCCTGATTAAAAAAAAAAAAATGGTGCATCATCTATCAGAATTAATCCAACTCAGTTTGATGAGTGCTTTTTAGAGGAGGGGGGGGAAAAAGAGAAAAGAAAAAGTAAGGATGATTCTGGGAAATAAGTCAGTTGGGGAAAGATCCCCAAACACTCCATCCATTTTAGCTTCAGAACAGCCTTTGCCTCTCCGGGGCTGCAAACAGTAGCCGAGCGCCAGGACTTATTAGCCGCCTGATTTCCGCGGCGCTCCCAGCCTCGGGTGGATTTCCTCCATCCCACCGCCCTCCCCATGGACAAAGNTAACCCCCCCCCTCCCACACCCACGCGTGTAACGGGGACCCCCGTGGAGGCGCCGGGCCCTACCTGAGCTGTCCATGGTGCTGCCGCCCTCCCCGCGGGGCTGATGCTGTTGTTGCTGCTGCTGCCGCACCGGGCTCCGGCCACTCGCCCCCGTCGCCACCGCGCTAGCCCCGGGCTTGTCCCCACCGCCTTCAGCGTTGCCGTTGTCCACCAGCTGTAAAGATTCATAGCCGTCACTGCACGGTTTTTTCCGGTAGCTCCCGAGAAGGCTCATGGGTGAGGGCGGGAGGGGAGAATTCTCCTCTGGACGCCGCGGGCAGGGAGGGGAAGGCAAGTGCTCCGGCCGCCCCGAGGAGGGGAGGGGAAGGACGGGAGGGGAGGGGAAGGGCGGGACGGGGACGTCCCCTCCCCTCCCGTCCTTCCCCTCCCCTCCCCGGCCCGGAAGCAATCACGGGCTGGCAGGATTTCAGGCCCCCGAGTAGAAGCATCTTCAAATTAATGCGGTGATGGGATGCCAGGAAGGCTGCAGCAGAGCGATAGTGGTCCACGCTGCTTCATTTGCCCCCCCGACCATCAGCTGCTGCAAGCCGTTAGTTAGCAAAAAGCACTGGATCTACACTGTTTCTTTCTCCAGGGCTTATTATTCACGCATTTTGGCAAACTCATCCCTCTCCCAGAAGAGGTCCGCTGTACAGCTGGCATGAAGACGTCCTCAAAATAGCAATCGGCGTTAAGATCTTTCTCACACCAGGGAAAGGTGCATTCCTTGGGAGCAGGCCAAGGTCACCGAGTTAAAGGCTGACAGAGCCAGTTCTGCAGTCTAAAGGAGGAAGGATGGCACAGCACTTCTGTACTGAGCCTCCAAAAACCTAAAGAGCATCTCTGGTTCAGTGTAACACCACGTCTGTCTGGGGGCAAGGAACTAGAGGGGGTCCCAAACCCTGTGTCACAACAGACAGAGTGGGATACATTGGTTCTGTTGGACTCAGTGATCTTAAAGGTCTTCTCCAACCTAAACAATTCTATGGTCAGCATCCCAAGCCCCTGCCTGGGCAACTGCTGGCTTAAAACTGGTGTCACCCAGCTGAAGAAGCACTACCAGTGATTGCCAAGTCATTTTTGTTGTTAGGTCTCACCAATCTGTTTTTAGCTGTTCACAAGTAAACAGACAGTAGACCAACACAAAGCATGTCCTTGAACAACTGATGAGCCATACCGTGCTCAATGCATTTTGCAACCACAGCTACTAGATCATAATTTCATTGTACATGGAGCAGAGGAACTGAGGGATGCTCCAGAGGAAATGACCACTATTAAACTCTTCTAAATGGATTACTCTTTAATTTAAGGAAAAACAAAGGCAAAAAGAAGCCATACCATCCAGACACAAGTACGCCTTCAATCTCTTACAGAAAGGACAGAAAGTACTCTGCTTAGAAAATTAGTGTGGGTTTGCTTCTAAAGCTATAACGTCAATAAGCAGTGCTGTAGCAATAACCATAACTTGAAATATTACTGACACTTGGCTTAAACTTTCCTCTTTAATGCTCCAGGGCAGTGGACATCTGGTACAGCCATACCTTGTCACATGCTATTGTTTATATAATTCCTGCAATTTTATATTACAGTGCAGACAAGGTACATCTGTGACCCAGAATTTTCTCAGAAAAATCCAAGCAGATTTACAAGCAGCAAACTAAAATGAACTAACCTGACGTAAACAGTTCACAGTTAGCAGAGGTAACAGCTTGAACTCCAGGTTAGAATTGTGTATTTTCTACCCCCTCATTACTCGGCTCTTCATACATCGGTCTGTACGGAGCAATACATAGATTGCAATGCTCACCAATAGGAATGGGTCCCCCTCCCTCTTGGCACCCATATGCAGCAACTTAATAAAAGAAAAATTAAAGCGCAGGTATATTTACTGTTAGTCTCTCCTAGTCAACCTAGGATACAACAACTCCTGTGCTCTAGGATACAAATGGGAAATTTAGGGGGGGGCCAAGGTGGATTTTCATTTCATTTGCTTGCTCAGAAGACAGCCCAAACATGAAAAACCAGGCTCTCAGGTGAAGGGGGCACATTAAGGCTACGTAACATTGCCATGAGTACTCAAGCACACTCGCACAGGAGGCAACTGCAGCCTGTTAGAGGGAACAAGCTGGGGAACCTGGCACAACACCCCACCCTACACAACCTATCCTCCATCTTAAACTGTCACCTGTGGTCTCCAGCCTACTCTGCTGCCTTTTTTCATCAATTCCAGAAGCTCAGCTTAGATGACTTGATATCCTATACCCAGAATTCATCTCTCTAACCAGTGAGCAGCAAGGGTCTCTCTACATCAGGCAGCAAAAGGAAAGTCCTACTGAAAATGTTTTCATGGAAAAAGGGTACAAGCAAGCGGAGAGATTCACGCCAGCAGGAATTATAGCTCGCTCTTCTCCAAGTACCAGAACAGGTCCAGAATTTTTACTTCCCCAGCAGCTGTCACTGCCCACAGGAGCCTCACAGCACGTCTTTGGCTCAACGTTTCCTACCCAATGTTGATGCCGCTGTCACCTCTGCAGAAGCACGGTACAGTCATACTTAGAAAGAATAAAAAATAATTACTCCTCCTTGTGGAAAGAAATGAATTAATAATGGATTCAACATTTGTCCCAGAGTCTGGGGCATCATAGCTTGCGTTCCCTCCAAGGAGTCCCAAAGGGGAATCACCACCGTACCCTGAAGCTCCAGCCTAGAGAAAGAGGGTTCTGCAAAGCATCAGTGAAGGAACCAAGCTGGGACAGAGCAGCCTCTCCAGGAGATCTCGAGGCAGAGGAGGGAGGAGGAAACGGACTTCAAAATCCCATCCTTGCTTGTAATTACCATTGCTACAAACACAAAGAGATGGGTTTAGGGAAGCGTGTTGTGTGGGATTTGGTGGAAGCTGCACTTATCCATGCATTTTCCAGCCCTATGGGAAGTTTAGCTGAACAGAACGTATAAAGTATTATTCCCCTCTCCCCCGATTCTTCCTTTATGTTGGGCTAATGAAGGGCTACGTGGTTTTCTCTCTTTTTGAGGTCTACAGTATAGAGAATGCTATATACCAAAAAAAAAAACCCAAAATCAAATAACATGCTAAATTGCACATGACTTTCAAAAGTGAGAGTAAAGAAGGAAGACCTAGGGAATCAGCTCCTTAGAAAGACTCGTTAACATCGTTGCAGATTTATTGAGCAGTGGCTAATGATACTACAGAATATAGATGTATTCTGTTTGAATGGTAAGGCAGGCAGGTGCCATTAAGGCTGTAGGAGATGTTAACGACATGCTCAGGAGGATTGTCTGTTGCTCAAGACTCAAGAGATACAAACTCTCCCCCTGTTACTGACCTTGGAAAAGTCAATTGATTTGCCAGCCTCTAACTCTCTGTTTTTCTCTGTCTGGGTTGCAGCCTCTCCTGGGTAAAGTCTCTTTCCGCAGCTGTAATCAAGCACCAGCTACGCTGAGGTGCGGTTTCATTTTTTTTTTCCACCTCTCCTCCAACTAGGTGAACAGTTAAAGTGAAATATTATACTCTTAATTCTTCATGAACGCATTCAAACTGTGGAGTGTTGGGAGAATTACAAATATAGCTTGAAAATTAATTTAATATCTGGAGCAACTCCTTCAAAATGCAATATATTAAACATTTTTTCCAAAGTTACTCCACTGTGAACAATAGGCTCTCCCTGCACAAAGTGTACATACTCTAGAGAATTAACATTTTTGCCTTTTCCCTCCTCAAAGCACTCAAATCCTAATCAAATAACCTTAATTCACAGACTCATGAATTCAGCATTCCAATACCTTCAACATTCCTATAGCAAGTACTCTATAAAACAGGCTTTCAAAAAAAAAACCAAACCGGCACAAGCTCTTTAACTCTGCTTACCTTCCTTGAAACCTCGCAAGGACCACCCATGGCATTCAGCCACAGTGGCGTTCTGGAGAACCCTTTAGCAGCCCAGTACCCCTCCCCATCACGCATCACCATGTTATCTAGGATTTGAGCTGTGCTTTGAGTCACCTTGCCAGCAGAACAGGGCTCAGACGCCTGTATAAACTGAAGCGGTTCGATAAACTTTTGATGGTCTGAAAAAATAACAACCACCTTTTTTGTGTTTGTTTAGTACCCAGACCTACAGTACAGCCATCGCCGTACACACTAGGTAGCAGGGTATTCCTTGAGATGTTGACACCTAATCTAAGTTGCCATCAAAAATTTAGTACAGCAAAATCATCTATCCTGCCCTAAAAACTAATTGGGGTGTAGAACTGACAACTGTGTCTATCTCCGCATCACATTTACTCCCAGAAGCCCCACATCCTGATAAAAACACAGACCAAACCTGAACACTATCCCTTCCCCAGCCACCACTCTGAGCCCTGGGGTCACAACCCTGCTCACAGCAGCTCAGCCCCACCAGGCAGGGAAGAGTATGCTCCACAGGCATCAGCTCTGACCCTAGTACCTACAACACTTTTCCAGCAGGAAAGCAAGAACATCACCACCACCTTCTGTTGGGTCTTTCCTCCTGGACCCACCCCATAGCAATTTTACTTTGGCAAGTGCCCGTGTCCATACCCTTAGGAGAAGGGTCTGTCCCACTGCCTACCTCCCCATGGAGCATTGACACCAACATCTCCACCCCCAAGATGCTCAAAGCTTCCACAGCTGCCAGCACTTTAAATAAGTGGTCAAACAAACCTGATTGAATTGGTTACAGCCAGCAAGCTCCTCCTCTGGGCTGGGACCACCCCAGTTACCATCAGCGAGCAGCACAGGTGAACTGTAAGAAATAATGCCACTGCATCGTCGGTCATTACTGCCACAGATAAAGAATATCTTAATATTTTTTTCTATTTTATTTTTGGCCTGGTGTGTTCAAACATAAACCAAAGATCTTAAAAACTTAAGCCATACAGCATCATTTGAATTAGCTTCAAGAAAGTGTTACCTCTTGATTGCATCTACTGCTCTCCATTCAACTCACCTGGGTTTTGTCACTTTAGACGCGTATTGCATTTCCCTCCTGATGAAGGCTTAGTGTGGTGAGGAACAAAAGCAAAGCTCTAGTGAGAGCCAAAACAATTCCACTTCAGATGAGGGTGATAGGTTTTCTGTGGTTTTTTCTTTTTTTTAAAAGGCACCCATTCAGAAATCACAACAGCTGACTAAGGTCACCAGGAGGCCATGTGATACCACCCTTTTTGCTTTACTTCTTGCCCTAAGAAAACCAGGACCAAAGTACCTCCTCCCGCCTCCCCGCCACACCAGCAGCTGTCAGTCTCAGCCTTTACAAGAGGCAATGAATAAATTTTTACAGGGTTTACCTTACAACTCATCTCTGAGGCCAGCTTAGAAAAAACGGTGTCTTCTAAACAGTCATTTTCTCTAAAAATAGCCAGACCCTCAGTCTGGGACTGCCTTGAAGGTAGGTGGAGTCCTACCCTGTTAGAGTGTTAGCCAGAGCCTCCCTCCCTCCAGCAGGAGCCTTCCCATCGCTCTTACGTTTCATCTATAGGCATCAACCTCCGCTCCTGCTGGCTCTGAAGGCATTGAGGCGCTGGGGAAGGATGCGTCAGGCTGTCTTTCCTCACAGGTCATTGTCATAGCGGTGGTGGTTGATAGCTGACAAAATAAAACCTTGGGAGCCATCCTGTTGCAATCCCTACTCCTGTAGAATAAGCTCTTCACCTTTCCATGTTCAGCTGAGATCTGAGATGTGGCACAAGCACAAATGACTCTGGGGTGTACGTGACCTCTACGGCAAGGATCACACCTCTTGCCCTCTCATCTGGAGGCTCCATTCATTACTTGGGCAGTGCCGTGGGCTGGCCAGGAGCATCGATTCCCATGCGCCGCTCTGGGAATGGGAACGTGATAGCAAAATGGGTACGGGCTCTCGGTCCAGAGCCAGAAATATAATTTCAAAGCAGTACCCGGGCTTGTGCTGAGGATAAATAAGTGGTATTTGGCCTGGAGTCAAGGATGGCCATGTGGTTCCTTTCTCTGTACGTGGGAATAGCGTGGCCAAGCCTGGGTTTGCTGGAGAAATAAGGAGCTGTGACACAGCCTGCCCACAAGCGGTGGCTACACACGGCAGTGTAGCGTACGTTACCAGTGTGGGATGTGGTGTGCCATGGGCAAATTGGGCTGCTTTATGGGGACGCAGGTGGAGAAAGGGGGATCGAACAATCTAATTCTTTGTTAACCCCCCCTGATATCCAGGAACTTCCAAACTGACCGTTCCTGTCATCTTCAATGAAAAGCAAACATGGCCCTCAGAAAGTTTCAGAGTTGTTTTGAAGTGTTAGACTCAATTAAACCTTTGCTTTCCTTCCTCGGAGGAAGCCTTGAGCCTCTGGTGTAGTGAAACCTACCTGCAACACTCCGCGCCTCGCTGACAGCTGGAGCTTCAGCCGCTGAAGCTCCAGTGAACGTGTTCTTCAGCGGGTGGACACTGAAGAACATATTCACGAGCATTTGTCAAGCAACAGCCATAATTTCATTTCAGAGGTGTTCATGGTCCTCATGCAAGCATCTGTAGAAGGAAAGCCTTGGTGGCGGGAGCACTGATGGCAGAGAAAGCATCACAACCACTCCCACAAAAGCGTTCCTTCTGGTCGTAGTGCCAAAACTTGAGTATAATTATGCTGAGAGCATCTAGGGAGTTTGAGCGGGACAGTTTCACCACGTGCTACCAAGAACCTCAGCAAGGCTGCGCCTGCTTTGTTTACCTGCCAAATCAATTTGGGCGCCCCGGTGAGCCTGCACAGCTCCTTATTATTATTTTGTTTTCCAGTGACACTAGGATGTGACTAGTGTTTGGCTCTCTTATTATCTTCTTTCCCATCCTTTCCTCTCTGTGATAGCACATGCCATTAAGTGTATTGCTGTGTCTGCATATTTTTTATTTCTTGCCTTTCAGCCTTGTTAAAGTGCTGTCAGGGATGATACACAACTTACTCATTCCAGCCCAAGACTTTGTTTCAGAGTATTTAAGGATTTGACTGGCTCCTCAGCAACACCGAGCCTGGGAGCTGCTTGCCAAAGGCTGTTGTAGATGCTAAAAATGTACATGCTTCGCAAAGAGGGTGGAGAAATGTATGGGAAAAACAAATCTATAAGGGGACATTCTGGTAGCTCAGGAAGTCCCCAGCCTGCAAACTGTTAGAAAATTGGAAGCTGTACAGCCATCCATACAATTCCTCAGGCCAAAATCAGGTATTTCGGTAAAATTCAGATATTTTGCTGCCTAACTAGTGTTCATTCATCGCTTCCCATTCGCTGTGAGGTAAGTGGCTAAATACCGAGAAAAATCTGGGCATAGCCCTCCCAAAGCCTGTTTGCAAGCCTACAAAATATGGATACGCGTAATCCCCGTCAGAATGAACGGCACGAGTTCAGAAACGCACAAACAGACACCTCCATTAGCAAGAAGAGAAGTTCTACAGTCATTAACCAAGACAGAGGTGGGCCCAGAGTTGGTACCTCAGAAAAATCTCAGCTTTGTATTAAACCTGGCTGCCTGCAACGAGTTACAAAGCTGAATTACTCAGCTCGTGCACTTAGGATGCATTAGCGTTAGCTTGCACTAACACCAGCGTTTAAAACAATATGATGCCCAAATCTCTGCTTTTTTTTTTTTTAAACACATAGAGAAAGTCCAAAGCGTAATTTTGAATTTCTTTTCAGCGGGTCATCGTTTGCATTGGAAAATGGCTGATGGTAAAAATAAGGAGAAAAATTATACAAGCAAGTGAGTCATCACTGGGAAACTTCAGCTACTGCTGCCATGCTCAGGGTTGGACTCCAGCAGCAAATAATATAATGAAAATAGTCAGGTCATTGCTCTCAGGTAGCTCCAACCAAGGACCCCTCAATGCAGTCTTGCCATGAAAACAGAAGAGAAATTACAGCTGGCACTGCCAGCCTGTGCCGGTGGCTGTCGCCCATCTCGCCCACTCCCATCGCTGCTTCATTTTAGGATGTATGGGATGAGGGTTTCCTTTGGGAGAACAGACCAGGGGACGAGTATCCTCACTCCAAGCTTCAAAGGGGCAGTTTCTCTTGGATGGGTATGTACATGAGGTCTGGCTGATGAAGGGTAGGAAGGTACAGGTGGGCCTGATGGCACAGGAAGGTTTGCCAGAATCCCAACACGCCCCCATTAAAGTGGTTCTACCTTCTTACAGATTCTGGCAGTGTATCTTTTATATAATACTAATAGGAAAAAATATATTATTAGAGCGTTGTTGTTCTTTCTGCTGTATAAAACATCAAAAAATGGTGTCTATCTCAGCTCACAGTATCTACTGACTTACAGGTCCTGCATCACACCTAACTGATGCAGTTTGGGTTCAGATTTATAACTGCTCATCATCCCAAAGTAACACTCAAGCAGACGCGACAAGGCTGCGTATGCTCTCTCCCCCGATGCTGTTTTCAACCCGCAGGGCGCTCTGCAGCTTTGGAAGAATAGCTTGGACGTAGTTCAAGGGGAGAGACACCCAGTAGCGTTGGCATGGGAAGAGCTTGCAGCGGCTCATCGTGACTTTGGATGCAGGCTGTAAATTTGGTGGTGCAGGAGCCAGAAGTCTGGTCCTCGGTGACATTACAGCCCCATTAAGCACGGCAGGGAGCAGGGCTGGATATGAACACCCTCAGCCCTCTCCTGGTGACCCACGTACACCATGAAAGGTAACAACCCCCACTTTGGTATTCCTACAACACTAACTGAATTGGCCGTTTGCGGATCCCACAGCTTTTTCGCGTGTCTGGGACCGCGTCGCTGGGACACCTTCGAGACTCCAGGCAATAGAAAAGCTCCGTGAACATCCAGACAAAGCATGCTTGACTCAGCAGAAAGGATTCAAAGCAATCTTCCTCTCCCGGCAATCTTCCTCCCCCTCCTGCGCTGCTGTAAGAGTTCAGGGGGAGCCGCTCCGTGCCGTGGGATGCTCCCCCCGAAGGCTGCGAACAGCCCTGAGCGAGGGGCAGGTGATGGAGCTGGGGGAAACTCACGGCTCCACCCAGGTCCACCTCGGGCTTTCCATACCGTTTGGGGCAGGAGAGAATTTATCATCACGTGTGTTAACTCCGAAAGTAATATTGCAGGGGCTGGTGTATACCACGTGGCTTTAAAATAATTACGCCGTGTGGCTCCCAGGCTGGGAGTTTTGTGTGGAAGTGTTTCAGCTTAAATACCTCAAAAAAAAAATAATAATCTGTTGGGGTGGAAAATTAATGGCAGGCGTAAACGTGTGCAGAGTCTGCCCACGTCCTGCCCTGCGGTGCCATGAGAAGTGCCCCCGCGCCGGGGCAGAGACCCGTGCACAGATGTCGTACCGCAGAGAAACCTTTCCTAGCTAGAAAGTAAATTGCTCTTTCTGTAAAGTTTTCCATGAAAAGTATTACTTGGAAAAGGAATTTAAGTGTTTGGGTCATTTTTTTTTTTCTGCTTCCAAACACGGTCTAGGGAAGGGAATAAACTTCGCAAGTTTCCTGCATGGCAAAACCCCCATTTCAGAGGATTTGGGAGAAAAATCCTGGCCCTCACCTCAGTCTGCCTACATGATTTCGTTCTGCACACCCAGTTTCTCCCCCTCTCTGCCTCCCAGCCGTGATTCAGGGATGTAAGTGATACCATTTCCCATCCTTGTTATTTCTGGTTCCTGAAGACAGGAACTTATTCAGGAGAAAGAAATCCCTGCGTGGTTTACAGTGCTTATCAAAACAGGGCCTCGTGCACTGTTGCAAGGTAAACTACCATAAGAGTTCATAAAATATTATTCATAATTTAGTATAAATAATAAAAAGTAATATTTATAGCATTTTAATGTTGACAGCTTCCCACGGCTGCTTTATCCACACCTGAAAAAGCCTCTATAATCTAATTCTTACGGCCGATGGATTGACAGCATCCCAGTCCGGTACAGCCACAGCTGGGATTTCCAGACCGCGTTCCCTACAGCCAGAGGTTTTTCTTCTCCAAATCTGAGCGCTGCGGGATGCCACACACCCAGCAACGACCGGACCCCCGTGAGCAGCTCCGGAGCATCCCAGGAGAGGAGCAGCCGCCCCTTTGGGTCCGGCCATTCGTTATAGGAGCTGGGGTTATATCCTTTCCTACATCCCTTGCGCGCCGGTGATGCTAATTCCCTTTGCGAGGTGAATTTCAGCCTCCCGGGCAGAGCTGGGGGTGCAGTAAAACACAACCCCGTGGTGTCAGCACCGAACCCGCACACACCCCGATAGCCCAATTTTGACCCCAAAACCTGGGTGGCGCATCTGGGTACCAAACTCTCCGCCGCTACGGCCCAGCGATTCCCTTTTCCGCGCGGCCCCCGGGGGCTCCCACCATATATTTGCAGCAAAGCGGGCCGGATTTTAGCAAATCCTGCCCCCCCAAAAAAATCCAGCTTTGGGGACTCACAGAAAGCAAGGCGGCGGGTGCAGCAGGAGGCCCCGGGATTAATCTGCAGCAGGGCAAAGCCGTCCGCGAGGCGGATTAGCCGGGTCAGCAATTAAACGTTGGCGCTTACGCTGCCGGCGGTGGCGCGCAGGAAAAACCCGGCGCTCAAGGACAAAATGCGGTTCCTCCTTAAAGGCTGCGGCCGCTCCGAAATGCTGCATCTATCGGCTTGGGAGCGTTTCTGGGGCCATAAACAAGCCGGCTGTGTCACGGCCGGCTAAATATAGTGCAGCCCGGGTTGCCTTCATGCTGCCTGTGCCATCTGAATGACTTGGAACGCTGATTTTATTTTATTTATTTATTTATTTTTCCCCCCTCAGGGAAGGCTATGACTAAGAGAAATCCACAGTTGGAGGGATATCAGAAGATGGAGGCCCTAGTCCAAATGCAGAAGGTGGATAAAGTCTGTAGTTTGCAGTCCTGGGGGCCTGTCCAAAATATTCCTCACCCTCCTCCTCCTCCTTCTCCTCCTCCTCTTTCTCCTCCTCCTCCCTCACCTCCTCCTCCTCCTCCTCCTCCTCTCCTTGGCAGGACCCAAAACAAGACTGCAATAAAGACAGCCACGAATACATCAGCAAAACATGAAATATTTCCTGATTTAAAGTTGCGGTGCTCCCGAGGGGATGCCGGGGGGGGGGGGATACACACCTTCCTGAAGTGGTGGGACAGTGGGGAGCCGGCAGCCCTGCCGCCCCCTCCCGCAGCACCCGCTGGGACCGAAGCAAATGCAATGATATATGCATTTAGCTATACATATATTATTTTTTTTCCTCTTTTCTAGCCTGAAATAGGGTTTTTTTAAAGGGAATGCAGCTCTGTGTTTGTCTTGGGGGGGGGGAGGGGGGGTTTGAAGGTCAGCTTCACAGTGGATGCACTGCAAAAGGCTGGATATCAGTATTGCACAGCAGCATTTATACACTCATATATATACACCTAATTACCCTTCCTGTAGGAGGTACAGCTGTGTTCGGATATCAGCTACAACTGTTATTTAGAGCCTGAAAATCACTTGGTTTTTCTTCATTGAAGGTAATATGCCCAAATAGCTTTCACGGTCCTAAAGCAGCCAAACACCTATTTGGGGGTGCAAGAAGCGATGCTCATATTCTGCGCGGAGTTATTGAGGTATCCAGCGCAGGAGGCAGCTGGAGGTTATTAAACGCTATATGCCCGGGTATACATTGCTGAATTCCAGCACTTTAACTTGCCATCAGACAGCAAGATGTGCTCCGCTGCCAAGAAAAGCAGTTTTCGGTGCAATACCTTCCCTCAAACCCGTTATATAACAAGGCTTTAAAGCAGGATTTATTTTTTTTCCCCGCTTTACCCCAAGCGCACCTTCCCGATGATTACTCAGCACAAATTTGCCGTAAACAACATCCCCTTTTTGATCGCGCACCGTCTCGCTCTTCTTCCACCGCCGCTAAGCTTCCCTTACCTTGCTCTTCAGATGCGCGCATCCTCCTCTCCCGGCTCCTGCGGCAGAGCGGCGGGGAGCCCGGCTGCGCTCCCGCACGCCGGCTTTCCGCTCGTCATTCGGCGGCAGATCCCGGGTCACGGGGCGACGGCCATGGGCTGGGGCGCTGCTGCCTGGGAACTGCGCGCCACCCGCGTTATATTTGGGATTACAGAGACTCAGGAAAGGATGAGGATGGAGGCAGACATATCACATCTTCTAAAATGTGGCATGGAGTGGGATCTGGAGTCTGCAGGGCTGATCCAGCAAGTGCAAACCTAAGCAGTCTTTTCTTTTTTTTTTTTTTTTTCCCCCCTCCCCCCCCCCCCCCCCCTCGATTTTTTGCTTTTTGGAGAAGGTGAAATCCTTCGGCTGGACTCAGCGGGGATGCGGCGTGTCGAGGCTTTGCAGAGCTGGGGACGGGGTGGCGTGCTGGTCGAGGCACTTCCCCGGGTGCCCGGGAAGGTTAGCACTAGCTGATGCTATAAACACGCTATTAATTACCCCCAAACCTTTATCATAGCATAACTACAGATGCGATGGGGTTACGAGCTGTCAGTGCCATTTCTTCCAAGCAGTCATCGGTAATTCCAGTTATCCTCCTTGGGTATCCCCCATCCCCACCCTATCGGAGCATCCCAGGAGCTTTAATCTCTCCGCGCAGCGCCCAGGGGAAGCGGAGGAGTGTAATGGCTGATGGGGAAACCACAGAGGAGTTCAAGGCACAGGTCCCCGGGGGCAGATATGCGACAGGACAAGTTAAAATAAGCAGGTTCTAAGTAAGCAGCATGGAGTAGAAAGCAAATAGAGAGTAATGTACTGCACACCTTACACGAAGGGATCGATACTGCACAGTATATGTGAATATAAGAGAAAGGTGGGAATTACAATGCTTTCGGCATTGTTCTGAAATTCAAAGAAATATTGAGCAGCCCCGCAGGGACAGGCTGCTTTGGGGGTGCCGGCGTGCTTTGCTTGTGTCCCCGGCCGTGACGGGTTTGGGTGCACGTCCCCCGCCACTGGGGAGAAGCCCCATCCCTCCCCGTTTTGGGGGGCCAGCGGTGCTGTGGCTGCAGGGACAGGGACACCCACCCTTGTGCCACCCCGGCCCCCCGATGGCACTCGGGGAGAGCCAAGGCTTTGCTCTCAGCTTGATTTTGGCACTCCTCACGTATTCCTCTGCTTTTTGACCTCCAAACTTTTGTTTTTAAAGGGAGTTCATTTTCCAGCTTACGTAGCTCTTTTTTTCCTCCTGATATTTATCTGCCCTTGCACCCTCGGGCGGAGCTGCACGGAGGCAATACATCCCTTCTCTGCCTCCGGATTGCCAGCACCCCGAACCCTGCCATCGCCCGCAGCCCTCCCGACGGCTCCGGCTCCTTCGCCCGCAGATGCCGAGGCCGATCCGCAGCCGTGCCTCTGCTTTCTCACCTCCCGGCAGTGGTTTCGCTGCTTATCACCCTTTTTTTTTTTTTAATTTCTCCCTAATAATTTCAGAGTCTTTGCTTATGCCAAACTGGGGACCCAGGGCCCTGAAGCTGCTGTTTGGGAATTAAAGAAAAAAGGAAAAAATTATTGTAGCTGCAACCTGGTAGTGATGGGTAGAGGCACCTCAGCTGATGGCTTTTAATTCCCTCTACCAAAATACATGTGACGGATGACACGGGGCACAGGCAACAGCCAGAGCCTCGCTGTGCCCAGTGCTCTCCATTACTTTTATTGGGGGAAGTTAAATAGGAAAATAGAACCCACTTCATGTGCAACAAGGATGGGAGGGCAGGAGCAACCGGCTTCATCCGCACCGTCAGAATTGGCTTTTTAACCAGTATTTTGGACTGTATCAAATAAAGGAGTTGTAAGACAGGACCTAAACAGCAGTATTGTGCCCAAGCCCAAAATCTGGGGGACTCCCCTTTAGCGAGGGATTTTCTGCTGTGTTTAAGTGGGGATGCTCTGACTCCTCTTCCTCCCCCCTCCGCCTCCTCCTCCTCCTCATCAGCTCCTACAAAAAAAAAGGGGTCAAAAATGACCCACTACCTGCAGGCACGTCCCACGTCCTCGGCGCAGGACAAGGGCTCGTGCAGAGCCCGGCTTTCAGCGGCGGTCGGGTATAACTCACGCACAGACGCTGCCGGCACAGGGATAAGCAGGAGAAAAAAAAAAAAAGATTTATTTACAACTTTTGAGCAGTAACACAGCTGCAGCGATTCACCGGGAAGAAACTCCAGGAAGAAAACTCGGGGTGACATGCCGGCGGCGCCCCGCGGGCGGGGAGACCCTCCTCCCGCCACACAGTATCTTGGGTCGGTACAAAATTGCGGTCGCTTTAGAAAAGGCGTGAGATTCACAGTAAAGTACCAAAGGGGAGCGCGGCGGGGAGGGAACGGCGAGGGACACGTATCGCTCCGGCACCTCATCCCTGCCCCTATTTGGTCTATGAAAACGCACCGTACGACAACTCTTGTAGAAAAATCTATCCCAAGGGCTCGATGCATGCAGGGTCAGGGGGTTTCTACATCTACAAGGGGCTCAAAGCCTTTAAAACAAGCGCTCGGGCGGCTCTCCTGGGGAAAAAAAACCATCTGCGAGCCCTGTCCTGCTGCTGGGCGCTGCGCGGGGCACGGCTCTCTGCAGGAGGCGTTCTGCAGCAGGGGAGGATGAGACACAAGAATTAGGCAAGGGAAAGCAGGGAGCATCCCCCCTGCCCGGCACTCGGCCCCGGCAGAGCTGCCCACCGCGGCCAGGCTGCTTTTACAGCCTAAACACCCCCCCCCCCCCCNCCCCCAATCATCTCCTCCCCTCCTGCCCAACGCTGTTAGAAAGAGAAGAGCACACACACACACATTTTGGCTATTTCTAGATTTGTGTGTAAAAACAGCCCAGACCTTCGTCCGAGGGTCATGGGAAAAATCTAAAATCTTTCTTAAATAGGATTTCATTGCAGGGTGGAAGATATGCCTCCTCCCAGCCCAGGAGGGCCGGGGCTGGGGGCGGGTGGAAAGGCCCCCAAGGACAGCAGTGAAACCCTACGGTCCCTCCGCTCCCACCCGGGAAATTCCCATCCCGGTGGGATGCGGAGCCCTCTCCTGTTGCCGCCGCACCGTGGCTTTCACCCGCAGGCAGGCGGTGAGCGGGCAGCGCGCGGGCAGATCCCGCTCGGCAGATGCCCGACAGCTTCTGGCCCCATTATCAGGACAGCACCAGGGCAAAGCCACCTCTGATGGAGAGAGCAAATATCAGGGGCTCCTCTGACAGCGCGAGGATGTGGGTGGCTCAGAAGGGATAAAAGACTCCCGGAGATGTGCTGAAATTCCGCACGTGGAGCCCATGCATCCCTAAAAACACCAGCCAGCTCCCCCTCCCCTGCCGCGGGGCCACTCTCCAAGCAGAAATAAAAACAGTGACATTTCAGCAGCAGAAACTTGCCCAGGCTGCTCTAATTAATCAAACAGGTGTCGGGGAGTGACAGCTTTTCTGCCCTCCCGCTGAGCCACCCCTGGCAGACTGCAGCACGCTCTGCGAACGCAAGCGGCTCCGTGCAGAGTTCCCAAAAGTCGATGCCAAAATTCAGCGCTTTTTTTTTTTTTAAACCTTTAAAAATACACATCTTGCTTTTTTTTCTTAAATATATATTCTATAAAATAAGGCAACTCGAGGAGACATAAAGAACATCCCCATTGCTTAGGTACTGCATCCTACCACCAAAGAGAGTTACAGTACTTCCAGTTTAGAAAAGCCACCCCACCCGGCTGCAAAGCTCCTTGTGCGAAAAGAGGAGCGACGCGCTCAGATGCTGCTGTAAATCTCGGGGAAATGCCTGGGCATGGCCCTCGGCAGCCCCTGCACGTGTCCCAGGGAACGCTCAGCTCCTCCCTCCGGGAGTTCATGGGGAGAGAGCCGCTTTCTGCCGGGGATGCTGCAGCCGCAGCGGGAACCGCGTAGGGAACACCCCCCGTCTCCAGGGGACCTCAGGGACAAAGGCAGCACGGAAGATGGAATGACTTGATTTCTCCCCAAAACTGAAGCACACATCAAAATAAATCTTCGGGAGAAACTCTTATAACATGACTGTAGCTTATAGTAGGAAAAGCTATAAACAAGGTAAGCACAAAGGAGTGCGACTCATCCCCAGCACAGATCCTGCTCAGCGTCACAGCACCTCGTGAAAACTACACTGTACAGCAGCTTTTCATAACAGGGGTTTCATCTCTCTCTATGGAAGAAGCACAAGTGCACGCTTTCCCTCCAATGTTTTCCCCTCTTTTACGTGTATTAACACTGGAAACGTGATCTTCCCGTTTCTGAGCTTTGCAGAGTAAATGTTTTCCACGTTGCTCACCAATTCCCACTGGGCTAAGTCTTGCTTTTCAGAGGCTTATTTCTCTGAGAAGTAAATTTAATAGAAAATAATCTATATTAAAAAAAACAAACAAACAACCTAGAGAGTAATCTGCAGTAAATGGCGCTGTGGAGCAAGAGGATGGCACACTGTAGGCTCAAACAGAGACTGGGGGTTGTCTGGGGGTGGCAGGGACATCGTGGCAAGCTGTGTCAACCTCCTGTGATCATTACGCAGCTCTGCATCACTGATCTGTGTGTGTACTTGGCCCGTAGGCAGGAATACTTTATAGCCTCAAAAGAGAAAAGAAAAACCCTTATTCTAGCAGACTTGACCTTGCAAGCGAAGATCTTTTCACCCTGATACTGGTTGTAATGGTGTATCCACCGATGTCACCCAGTACAGCCGGGGAAGGGACTTTAGATACCGCACAACCACCTAATCTGAGCACAGCCCCTGCACCGGCCGAGAAACCAAATCCGTGACGGCGTTAACTCTTGGTCCTTGGCACAAGCTGTTTAGTTCTCCTCGTCCGAAAGAACGGGTGGGATCTTGCTGGAAAGCAGGGTGTATACGTAGGGCCAGATCTTGTTGGTCTCTGTCCCCGAGAAGGAGTGAAGGATGCCCCTGCTCCTGGAAGAGAGACGGGAGGAGAAGTCAGTACCAGGGGTATCGGCAGTCCTGGGGATGGGGGCATTTGCAGACAGGTTGGCTGTTGGAAGGAGACAGCACCGTCAGGCTGGAAGCTCACTGATGGCTTTTTGGGCAAGAGGAGGGGGATAAAGGGGACGAGCGATGGCTGCTCTCATCCACAGCTGCACTCACACATGGACAAGCCAAACCCAGATAACCACGAATTACCCACGATGACAGCTCACCCCCGTCCACTAAAAGACCACTCGCTTGCTAAAGCACTTTACACAATCACAGAATGGTCAGGGTTGGAAGGGACCTCTGGAGATCATCTCGTCCAAACCCCTGCCAGAGCAGGGTCACCTACAGCAGGCTGGAGTAGGAACGCATCCCGGCAGGTTTTGAATATCTCCAGAGAAAGAGACTCCACAGCCTCTCTGGGCAGACTGTGCCAGTGCTCTGCCACCCTCAAAGTAGAGAAGTTTTTCATCATAGAATCATATCATAGAATCATAGAATGGTTTAGGTTGGAAGGGACCTTGAAGACCACCCAGTCCCACCCCCCTGCCCTGGGCAGGGACACCTCCCACCAGACCAGGTTGCTCCAAGCCCCATCCAACCTGGCCTTGAACACCTCCAGGGATGGAGCCTCCACAACTTCCCTGGGCAACCTGGGCCAGAGCCTCACCACCCTCAGAATGAATTTTTTTTTCCTAATATCAAATCTAAATCTCTCCTCTTCCAGTTTGAAGCCATTACCCCTCGTCCTATCACTACATGCCCTTGTAAAAGTCCCTCTACAGCGTTCTTGTAGGTGCCCTTCAGATACTGGAAGGCTGCTATAAGGTCTCCCCGGAGTTTTCTCTTCTTCAGGCTGAACAACCCCAACTCTCTCAGGCTGTCTTCATAGGAGAGGCGCTTCAGCCCTCGGATCATCCTTGTGGCCCTCCTCTGGACTCTCTCCAACAGGCCCATGTCCTTCTTATGTAGACATGGAATTTCCCATGTTCCAGTTTGTGCCCATTGCCCCTTGTCCTGTTGCTGGGCATCACTGAAGAGTCTGGCCCCATCCTCTTGCCACCCGCCCTTTAGATATTGATAAGCATTGATGAGATCCCCTCTCAGCCTTCTCTTCTCCAGGCTGAACACACCCAGGGCTCTCAGCCTTTCCTCAGCAGAGAGATGCTCCAGTCCCCTGTTTATCTTCATAGCCCTCCACTGGACTCTCTCCAGCAGTTCCCTGTCTTCCTTGAACCGGGGAGCCCAGAACTGGACATGGTACTCCAGATGTGGCCTCCCCAGGGCAGAGTGGACGGGGAGGATGACCTCCCTCGACCTGCTGGCCACACTCTTTTCAATGTACCTCAGGATACCATCGGCCCTCTTGGCCACAAGGGCACATTGCTGGCTCATGGTCAACTTCTTGTCCACCAGGACTCCCAGGTCACTCTCTGCAGAGCTGCTTTCCAGCAGGTCAACCCCTAACCTGTACCAGTGCATGGGGTTATTCCTCCCGAGGTGCAGGACCCAACACTTGCCCTTGTTCAACTTCATTAGGTTCTTCTCTGACCAATATTCTGGCCTGTCCAGGTCTCGCTGAACGGCAGCACAGCCTTCTGGTGTGTCAGCCACTCCTCCCAGTCTTGTGTCATCAGCAAAACACCATTTATAGACGTAAAACAGCAGGATTTATTCATGTGCGAGTGGGAAATTCAGGGCCCCAATTCTCCCCCTCCCCTGCAAGGGCACTTTTGGCCCCCCATGGACCACTTCTGCTTTTAAAAACGCTCCCAGGCGCTCGCTCCCTTTCAGAGGTGGATTGCCACCCTACGGCAATCCATCTATTCCCAACTCGGCCAGGGGACTGCCCCAAACTACCAGTGGTGCAGAACAAGCCCTGAAACCCTTCTGTCCTCACAGGTTTGCAAACACCTTCTGCCACAGCAAAAAAAATCCCTCCCATCACCGGCACCGGCAAAGCCCTTTGTGGAGCCCGGCGAGACAAACAGGAGCTGTGAATTTCTTTACATCAGCCTGCTCCCTCCAAACAGGGCCAGGGCTTGGCTGCAGTGAAAGCTGGGCTTTGTGCTGCTGAGCGCAGCCATCTGCACCCCAAAAATCTGTCGGGGGCCGTGCCGGGGCTCCTCGGGCTGTCGGGATGGAGGCACGGGACTGGCTTGGTGGAAACCGCACTCGTGCCTGTTTTTACAGGCGCGCTGTGATTTATTCACACGGTCCAACTCACTTGTACAACTCTATTACTGGCTTTGCAGCATCTTTGTATTTTCTGAGCCTGGCAGCGACGGCCTCGGGTTTGTCGTCCTCGCGCTGGACCAGCGGCTCGCCCGTCAGGTCATCCACGCCCTGCGGGAAGGCAAACACCGTCAAGGGGATGCAGCCACCGGCCCCATCGCCCACGCTGCAGCTCCCCGCCACGCAACCGCTGCCGAATGCCTCGTCCTCCTCCGCATCGATCGAGCATCCTCGGGCGGCATTTCACACAAATCCCGTTTTCCTAATTAACATTTAGCACAACTCCTTCAGGCTGGCTCCCCAGGGCAAAGCCCTCCGGTGCTCAGCGCTTACTACCTGGGGTTTCTTCCCCAACCCTTTTTTACGATCTCAGCTCACACAGAGAAAGGCTTCTCTGATTTTTTCCTTCTGTGAATTGCTCCCCGATGCTACGGGCTCTCACCTGGACGTGGGGAGGGTTGAAGTCCATGTTGTACACCCTCCCGCTGGCCGGATGGACCCAGCGGGCGCTCAGGCGATCCTTCAGCGTCTCGAAGGGTATGTTCAAGCTGATCACCAGGTCCAGCTCGCAGATCCTGTCCAGCGCCTCGGCTTGCCCCAGCGTCCGAGGGAAACCTGTGCAGGCACCGCAACAGAAAGGGGCTGTCAGGAGAGGCAGGAAAGCAGCACAGATGGAAACCAAAACCACCCGCCCCACAGCCCCGGAGCTGCAAAACCACCGCGGCTCCTCGCTATAGCACAAGCGGTGTGAAAGACAGGCACCCACCATATGGCTACAATAAAAAATAGCTCCTACAGCACCGGCTCCTGAAATACAACACACGGGCTCATGTTTTGGAACTCGATGATCTTCAAGGTCCTTTCCAACCTAGACCGTTCTATGATGTTTTCCTGCAAAGCCGTGTCTGGTGCAGGGCCGGCGTCCCTGCACAGGGGCTGGAGGCAAGTAAGAGGGCACAGGCAACTAAAAATGGGGATAAATGCTGGAATTATGAAGCAAAACCTGAAGGCAACAAAAAGCTGTGCACAGATGACTAACGCTCTGCTGGTTTATGTGGAGGACATCAAGGATACTGCGGTAAAATGGTTCGCACAGCCATCACCCAGCCCTCTGAAGGTACCAGGTGGTACCTTTTCTTCAGAAAAGCCAGCAAGCCGGTGGGAGCATCCGCTCTTGCTGCTGGATTGCAACAAGGGGGGACTCCGAGCTGGTCCACTCTCCAGTTTTCTCTGCTGATAACACCCTTTTTTTCATTTTTTAACCATTTTTTACATCCGTAGAACCCTCTGAGGCCTCCCAGGAGGAGGAACGTGGCACCGTAGGGCTCTCAGCATCGCTGCTGCCTGCATTCAGGTTTTAGCTTCGGGGGCAGCCCATCCCTCAAACATCTCGGTATAAGCGGAGGTCGGCACACAAAGCAGGCGGCTCCCAAAATCGCCGTTACCAGCCCACGGCCGGAATTGCTTCGCCCTTGCGGCACCCTCAACACAAAGCCCTGATGAAACGGGAGCCGGTGCTCGGGCCAGGCTGCTGGGGGTCGAACCGTCACAAATCAACATCCCGAGCTGCAAGAACCCACATCTGAGCATGTCAACGCAAACCCCCATCAATGTGTTGAAATGCCAAAGTTTTAATACAATGAAATACGCACTTGTTTACGCAGCGCTTGTTGCTGTAATATTCGTTAATCACCATGTTCCCTGATGAATGAAGTGGCATTATGGTAAGAATAATGAAATTTTAATAGTGGGGATTCACAAGCGTCTTCAAGGCAGCCTGAAACTACAGGTTTGAGGACTCTGACATCTTCCCTGCGAACCCAGTGGGGCAACACTGCCAGAACACCGGTGCCAACGCTGCCGGATCCCCGGTGCCCACTGGGGTGAGAAGAGCTCGTCCAGAACCCAAGCCCTGGCACAAGCCACCCCTCCTCTGGGGCCACCCAGGGCCACATGGGGAAGAATCATGGAATGGTTTGGGTTGGAAGGGACCTTTAAAGGCCATCTAGTCCAACCCCCCTGTAATAAGCAGGGGCATCTTCAACCAGATCAGGTTGCTCAGAGCCCCGTCCAACCTGACCTCATCATAAAAACCATAAAAAAGAAGTCCATCTCCACCAGCCCTCCAGTCCATGGCACCAAACCGCAGACTTATTTTAGTTGTAAACTAGTTTGTATTTTCCCTACCAGGAGCCTGAGAGCTCTCTGAAAGCCCAGGTCTGTTATAAATCCAGAGGGATTTATAAATCCAGGTCTGTTATGCCATCCAGAGGGACCTGGCCAGGCTGGAGAGGTGGGCCCAAGCCAACCTCATGCAGTTCAACAAGGCCAAGTGCAAGGTCCTACATTTGGGTCAGGGCAATCCCAAGCACAACTCCAGGCTGGGTGGGGAATGGCAGGAGAGCAGCCCTGAGGAGAAGGACCTGGGGGTGCTGATTGACGAGAAGCTCAACATGAGCCGGCAATGTGCGATCGCAGCCCAGAAGGCCAACCGCATCCTGGGCTGCATCAGAAGAAGTGTGGCCAGCAGGGCGAGGGGGGGATTCTGCCCCTCTACTCCACTCTCGTGAGAGCCCACCTGGAGTACTGCATCCAGCTCTGGAGTCCCCAACAGAAGAAGGACATGGACCTGCTGGAGCGTGTCCAAAGGAGAGCCACGAGGATGATCCGAGGGCTGGAGCACCTCTCCTCTGAGGAGAGGCTGAAAGAGTTGGGGCTGTTCAGCCTGGAGAAGAGAAGGCTCCGGGGAGATCTTATTGCGGCCTTCCAGTCCCTAAAGGGGGCCTACAGGAGAGCTGGGGAAGGACTTTTTACTGGGGCATGGAGTGATAGGACGAGGGGGAATGGCTTCAAACTGGAAGAGGGCAGGTTTAGATTGAACATTAGGAAGAAGTTTTACACTGTGAGGGTGGTGAGGCACTGGCACAGGTTGTCCCGAGAGGTTGTTGAGGCCCCATCCCTGGAGGTGTTCAAGGCCAGGCTGGAGGTGGCCTTGGGCAGCCTGGTGTGGTGGGAGGTGTCCCTGCCTATGGCAGGGGGGTTGGAACTCGATGATCTTCAAGGTCCTTTCCAACCTAAACCGTTTTATGATTCTATGAAATGAGCTGGCTCAGTCTTATCTACATATTCACTGACTCTTTCACAGAGCTTCAGCAGACTGGCAAGGGAGGGTTTATCCCCCTACAACAGCCACGGCCACACGTCCCCATATGCCACACTTGCCTGTGTCCAACACCGCAGGTAAGTGCGACCCGCCGAGCCCTGCCCCATCCCCTAACCAAGCCCCAAAGCCATTTCTAGAGTTGCCGTCGGCACTTGCCAGCTCCCAGGCCACCGGCAGCGATGCACCACCGCTGCTGGCACGCAGCTTCACCGCCCTGGGCTGCAGGACCTCCTGGCAAACCCTCTGCTGCTCCTCTCACCGCTTGCCTCGTCGGTTTGCTCTTAGCGTCTTCTCCACCCGCACCTCAGGTGGCTTTCGGGTTTGGGATGAGTAGCTCCTTCGCACACATACGGAGGTGGTAAGAGGTTTTTCTTGGCTTGCCTCCAGCCCTGCTCTGCTCGTCGGCTCCACTTTATGAAACACCCCATCTCCTTCCCCTGCCTTTCCCCTTCCCCGATGCGTGCCAAAGGCTCAGCTGGACACGCACGTGCTGCTGCTCAGGGCAGAGGGAAGAAACACCCGTGGGCAGATGTCTCTGCCAGAAGGTCACCTCCTGCCTCTCCTCCCGCCACCAGCAAAGGCACCTTCTGGTTTTTCTCTCTCCTGATGCTGCCAAACCATTAGCAGCAAAATAATGTTTTAAAAGGGGGCTGGGATGTTCCCGTCCAGAGGGGAACACCGGCAGCGCACTCACCATCGAGCAGCCAGTGCTGCTCTCGCCGCTTCTCCAGCTCCGTCATCATCACCCGCGTGATGACGTGGTCCGGCACCAGAAGGCCTCGCTCAAGGTACTGCTTTGCCAAGACACCAACTTCTGTTCAAGAGAAGGGGGAAAAAAAAAAAAAGGGAAAAAAAAAAAAGCATGACATTTCCGCTTAAAAAATATCGCTCCCCCTCAAATTCTGCCCATCCTCCCAAATCGCTCATCCGGGAGCTTTTCAGCAGCATCCCTCGGCTCATAGCTGCTGCTCCTGATAGCCTGGGGCCAAACGGTCCTTTTGGTGCTGTAGAAATGGAAATGCCTGAAATACCCGAGAGCAGGAACACAGCGAGCACCGGCCAAGCCCTCGCAGCCCGGCATCGTCCCTGCCCTGCCGCACGCGCGCTCCGCGTGCTGTGCACAGAGTTGCTTTGGTTTTGGGAGACGGCACCGGTGTGGTTCCAGGTGACACTGGCAGGGGTATTAAATGTCACGAAGGCGCTGGACCAGCTGCAAGGGATGCAGCCAACCTCCGCGTCCCTCCGACGGCAGGATGGTCACCCCATCCCGAACCGCAGATCTGGCCAAGACCCCACTGCCTGGCTCACTCCTTGCTTTAAAGCAACGTCAGCGCCAAATACAGGATGCTAATAATGCCTATTCCTACATGCACTGAGCCACAGCTGCAAATTCATGTGCTTTGGAGGAGGTTTCCAGTAACGCCAGGAGGACAAATGCTGCAAATTTGAGCAATGCCTGCAGATCTGGCAGCTTTTCGCTCGTAGGCACAAAGTTTCCATGTGCAACCATTGTGAGGAAAAGCTGGCGTCATCATTCATAAACGATCTGAGGAGGGGCAAATTCACCATTTCACACGTGAAACGCGGCAATAAACAGGCATCACCGGCGAGCCCACACGCAACCCAAACCTCAAAGCGTTTGTTAAATCGCTGCCGAAAGCAGAAGGCGGTTTCCCATCCAAAGGGCTTTAAGACTTCAGAGCCTCAACTTAAGATACGCTCAGATAAGAAAATTAGTTCCAAGATCAAATCCTGGAGAGCATAATTGCGGTGTAACTGCAAGGTAAATAACACCTCACCAGGCTCCTGCCTGGGTCTCCCCCGCATCACTCAGCTGGAGCCGACAGCACTGGAGGAGAAGCCAGCGGTGGTTTCTGCACAGGTAACACCATGTCTGGAACCACCTTCACGGCAGCCTGGCGTCCCCCGGGCAGCCGCTGCCAGCAGCCAACGTAATAAGGGTTTATTCCACTTATATTTTTATGGCAGCTGGGGAAAAGCAGACGTTACTTCAAGGAGATGCAATAAACTCACTGGCTTCTTACATTACAGTTTGCCTGCGATTTTCTTTTAGCCGCTCGGAGACAGAAAGAAACCGTTTAGGAAAATGCAAATATTCTTTGCCACGTGTGACGAGTCCTGATGCTGCCACCAGAAGATGCTCAGCCTTTTCCTCTTGGACCACGACCCACTCCACGACTCTTCTGCTCTCTTCCGACAGCAGCTCAAATAGCATTTGTCACCAGAAACGAACAATTTTGCAATCAATTTTTGCTAAGGACAGCACATTTTAGCCCTCCCAAAGTATGAGAGCCCTCTCTAAAAAACAAAAGCCACAGGATCCTGCATTTGGGGGGCAGGCTCCGGTTTTCCAGACTGCAGCCAGATGTCAGACCAGGCGGGCACATGCATCTGGCCACCGGCTGAATTCCTGAGCTCCAGGAGGGTTGTGGGGTTTTTTTTTTTTGCAAGATATACAGTTCCTGGAGAGGGTTCACCTGATCTAACGGGGGAGCCTGACGCAGCCTGCACCGATTCCCCCGGGGAGCGCGGGGCCGGGGCGTGCGCGGGAAACCTCGCAGGCTCCCGAAACGCTCTGCGGATGATGGCCGGCAGGAAAGCGGGGCAGGTCGGGGCTGCCGGCCCAACCACGCTCCCCGCTTGGAAACCTGCCTCCGAAACGGGGCAGGCAGTGGGCACTGACTCACCAGCCTGCAGGGCTGAGTCACTGCGGAGACGGGGACCACGGCGCGTCCCCCTCCCTCCCTCCCTCCGCTCCGTAAAGGCATTTCGGCTCACCCCGCTGAGCAGCTCATTGCTCGGAGCCACGGCGGCTGCCAGAAAACACCTTTTTTCAATGACAAGTTTTTTTTTGTCGCTGCCCATACGTCGCCAGCGCTGCCGGCAGCTCTCCCGCTTGGGGAAGCAAAGGACGCGGGGATGGAAATAATACATGATGTCTTACGCAACCAGCACGGAGACCTGCTAGGGCATAAATATTATTGCATCCGCCTACATTTTTTTAATATTTATTCACATGGGCTGCATGTTGCCACAGCCTCGCAGGGAACGCGGAGCGCGGCGGCCTCGGAGGCCGGCGCTGCAGCAGAAGGTCCCGCTGCCACCCCGAGGAGGACCGGCCATCCAAGGGACCGGCTGCTGCTCGGTGGGGCTGCTGGAGCCGGGCCTGCTGCTGCAAATCAAAAATACACCGGCGCCGCAGTTGCGACGTCTGGAAACAGAGGGGAGGCCCACAGCTCTGCAATCACGGAGGCTGCAGTTTTCCCATGCCCCCGATACGGGTGGACGGCTCTCCGGTGCTCCGCGATGGATGACTCCTGCTGCCGGGGATGCTGCTCCTCCATGTACCCCCATGCGTGCCGGGGAGACGCAGCAGCGTGGGGGGCAGGCACCAGCGTGGGGGTGCACGCACGGGCATGGGGTGCACATAGCAACATGGGGGGCAGACACCGGCACAGGAGTCGTGCCCTGGCGTGGTGGGGGTGAACTACCATGGGGGTCCACGCACCAGCACAGGGCGCTGACTGCTTCCACACAGCTACTGAAGCTCCTCCAGCCTCTCCCTCCCTGCTCAGCCTCCTCCAAAACGCAGGCGGCACCGCCACCCCTCCTCTCGCCGAGGAACAGGCATGGATTTTGCCTGAAGGACCTGCAGAGCTGCCCCGTCCCCTGACCCCACAACACCAGGGATGCTCCGGAGTGCCCCATCCCTGCAGCACAGCCCCGCTCCCGCGGGGTTTCCTCAAGGCAGCCTTTACCTCCAATTTTTAGATTTGCCATCCCCTTCCCAGCCCCAGAGCCCAACCTGCTCCACGCGAGCCCCCCTGGCAAAGCAGGGTTTGGGCACTCCTTCCCGAACCGGGTGGAAGATGCCGGTCCCTGCCCAGCAGCTCCCCGTAGATCCCAGTCTCCTCGCGTGAGGATCTGGGGCTCACCCCTACTGCGCCGCACAGCACCTACGGGAGCACCGACATCCCCCTTGCTACAGCGGGGCGCCGAGGGGGGCCACAAGCTTTCCTTTGGGGTTTCTCCAGGTAGCAAGGGGCTCCTTAGCTGCTACTCATGCTGCCTGAGCTGGGCTGGCGGGGGCTCCCGGCGGTGCTGAGCTCCGTGCAAAACAGCCTCTTGACTCACACGCTTAATCCCATTAATCTAATGACCGTGGGTTTAATCTGCCCTTTAACACACAGGACTTGAAGCTCTTTGCGGCTTCCCCCCACGCGACCTTGATCTGCAGCCGTCCCTCCTTATCAAAGCAACACGGAGTTACAGCCCCGAGGGAGGTGACCGTGAGCGACAAAACAGCCGCGCAGGACCAGGCAGGACGGGCTGGAGCAGAGGCTGTTCCCAAACACAGCGCTTGGCAGCCTCCAGACCCTGTGCGATAACCCCGCACCTTCTGCCCCGCAGCGCAACCTTCTACGCGATTTTATTTAGGCTACAGCAACGCCACCAGGAGTTAACGGAGAGGAGAAACCCCGGGTGGTTAACAGGGCACCGACCGCAGCCGCCTGCGCACCAGCGCAGTTAAGATGCAACAACCCCAGGGCTAGCTGGGACCAGATGTCACCCCAGTTTTGGGACCCCGGGACCTCTTTCCCTCAGCCTTCCAGTCCCTAAAGGGGGCCTACAGGAGAGCTGGGGAAGGACTTTTTACTGGGGCATGGAGTGATAGGACGAGGGGGAATGGCTTCAAACTGGAAGAGGGCAGGTTTAGATTGAACATGAGGAAGAAGTTTTTCACTGTGAGGGTGGTGAGGCACTGGAACAGGTTGCCCAGAGAGGTTGTTGAGGCCCCATCCCTGGAGGTGTTCAAGGCCAGGCTGGACGTGGCCTTGGGCAACCTGGTCTGGTGGGAGGTGTCCCTGCCTATGGCAGGGGGGTTAGAACTCGATGATCTTCAAGGTCCTTTCCAACCTAAACCATTCTGTGATTCTATGATTCTATGATGTGGTGGAGCCATCCAGGGCCCTCGCTCCCACCCCATCCCTGCTGGCAGGACATCACCTTGGGGTGCTGGAGCCTGGTGCGGCCCCAAATTCCGGATCCTATCTGCTTGCTGGATGGACAGTGGGGTCTGTCTGCGGGGCAGCAGTCAGGACCGGGGGAAACCCTGGTGCCAGAGTATCGGCTGCTGCTCCCGCACGTAAAGATACAGCACCCCAAAGGGCTGGCAGGCTGCATCTCCCGGGCTCGGTGCGTGGCTCCGCCAGCGAAGACCATCACCCAAGGGAAGGGTGGGGAGAAGGACCGCCGGGCTCGGCCACGCACAGCCCACAGCCCCCTTGGCCTTTTTCTTTCTGTGCTTACTTTGGTCGATGCTAACAAATGAAATTTGTCACGAGGAAGGGACAAGGAGCAACTTCTGCCTCCAACGAAGCACATTAAAGGGAGCGGTGGGACGGACACAAGACCGCGTGTCTCTCAGGGGACGCGGAACCTCAGCCAAAGCCACTTGGAAAAGAAATTAAGTTGTACTGCAAATTAACTGCTGGGTCCCGCGAAGACCCCAGGATGCTGCCAACACCAGAGACAACCACCTGGGCAGCAGGGCAAGTACCGGCCAAGGAAATAGCTCACCGCCCTCCAGCACCCCTGCCTAGAACCAAAACCACAGTTTCTAAGTCTTCCAAGATCTTAAAAAAGCCCTTTCCTACAGCGGAGCAGCCACTCGCTAAGCGAGACGCTAATTAACAGACAAATGTGTGGTAGGGGATGTACTTGTAAAGTTGCTGTAGCAAAACTTCAACCAATTCAGCAGCAGCGGTGCGTTCAGCCGCTTCGCTCGGCTGCAAAGCCAACTCCTGGTTCCCCGAGACTTCTGACACCAGTGGTGAGCCGGGCATGGTCTCCATGCCAGGCAGATCGGGCTTCCTCCGGTGACTGGAGTCCTCCGTGCCGCCCGAGCCGGAACCCCACAGCCGTGGCTACCGTGCATCCCGCAACGGGCAAGCAGGAAAATCCCCTGTGCATCGTCACCCGCCTGCCCCCCTGGGACCGAGATGGCTCCATGAACACCGGACTGACGGGCCCCTTCGGGACGATTCCATAAGGCGGCTGTTTGTACCGAAGGGCCTCAGCTGCCCGAAAAGGCACAGCCAGTTGCGCAGATGATATAAACTCAGGCGGGGATTTGAGTTCCACCTAGCTCGCCCCGCAGCTGGCACGCCGCAGCGCCGTCGTGTAAGAGCTTGTCCAAAGCAAACAGCAAAACAAAACAGCAAATAGCTGCAGCTTAGTGAGAGCTGTAACCAGAGCCCGAGTCAAAGGTGGGACCCGACCGTTCCCGCCAGCTGTGCCGAACTGAGGCCGATTGACTTCCGAGGAATTTTACCCTCATTTCTCAGTGTTGTTTCCTTTGGGAAACTGAATTTGCCCGACGCGCAGTGGGCAATACCTTCACAGCCCCTTCTTCCTTCTCCGGCGTCCCCCGAGCAGCTCTGCAGCGAGAGTATGAACCGAAATGTAAAATCTGGGAAAGCCACTTGTTGAGCCGGTGGAGGTTCCAGGGTGGGCACCCAGTCTCACCGCGCCGCCCCGCTCCCGCACGCCGCCCCTCTGCTTGCTTTTCGCCCAGGCGTTGTCCTTCAGCCAAAGCAGTCATCGGGATGTTCCTAATTTTGAGCCTCCCTCCAAAGGAAATATTATGGCCCTTTTTATTTATAAAAGGAAACGTGGATATTTTTAAACGAGTGACCAGCGCAGTGTGCGCAATGCCCTGCCGGAGCGCGCAGCTCTCCAAAACTTTACTCTCCCCCCCTTTTTTTTTCCTCCCTCTTTTCGTTACCCTTCTAAAAAGGGAAATCGCTTCTGGGTTCTCTCGGCTTGTTTTGTATCTACGCCGTTTTACCGTTCCTCTGCCCGGTGAGTCAGCTTCCCCTCTGGGTCGGTCTTTCACACGTTAGCAGAGGAGAGAAGGAGCTGCCGAAAAAAGAAATGCGCCGGCATTGCCTAATGGCAGCGGCAGAGGAACCCGAGCGCGAGCCGGGGTGCAGCACCCCCGCTCCCCGAGCCGGGCCGGGGCCGGGGAGCATCCCACCAGCCGACAGCGCTGCCCGGGGCGCGCGCACAGCAGAGACCCCCAGTTTTCCCAAGGGCTCTGGATCTGGATGCCAAACACGGGACGGGCAGGAGCAGAGAGCCGCCGCGGGGAGGCTGCCCGGGGGCTGCCCGCTGCGCTCTCTGCCGCAAACCCTAAAAAGCGAGGTCTTGGGGGGTGACCTGTGCAGGGTGGGTGCTGCCACCCCCTCCACCTCCCCGCTTTCTGCAAGGGAGCTTCATAAGGAGCGGGGGATGCGCACCAGCGCCCTGTGACACCCCACTGTCCTCGCCGCAGGGGCTGGCACGGCACGGCGCGGCACCCGGCTGCAGCACCCCACGTCCCGCAGCAATTTTCCCGGCGGGGTTTCCCCCGTGGACGAACGCACGTTCCCAATCCATCCCTCCCCCTGCCAACACTTCAGCCATCTGCCATCCACTGCTTCGCAGTTTTTACCCCGTTCCCGCACAGCCACCTGAGGCGGGATGAAGTTGTTAACAATAACAGGCGACCTGCGTCCCCAGGCGCCGCTGTTAACTGTTGCTGCGTGAACAGGTTCCGGCTTCTCCGGAGCCGTACCCGCCCNGGTTGCTGCGTGAACAGGTGGGTTATTCGTTCCGGCTTCTCCGGAGCCGTACCCGCCCGGCGCAGGGATGAAACTATTACACACCCACGGCTCCCCGCGGCATCGGACCCCGCTTTTACCGGGCAGCTCCGTGAGCCCGGGCTGGAGGGAGAGGGCGGTGAATGAGCTGTGCCAACCCCAGGGGAAGAAAAAGACCTGTGGCGTAACCAGGAGGGGGTTTCCCCATCCCCATCCTCTCCCCATAACCATCCTTTCCCCCTCCTTATCCTCATCCTCATCCTCATCCTCATTCCCTCCCCATTTTCATCCTCATCCCCTCCTCATCCCCACCTTCATCCCTTTCTCATCCTCATCCCCTCCTCATCCTCTCCCCATCCTCATCCCCTCCTCATCCTCATCCTCATACCCTCATCCCCTTCTCATCCTCATCTCCTTCTCATCCTCATCCTCATCTTCATCCCCTCCTCATCCTCATCCCCTCCTCATCCCCTTCTCATCCTCATCCCCTCCTCATCCTCATCCCCTTCTCCTCATCCTCATCTTCATCCCCTCCTCATCCTCATCCCCTCCTCATCCCCATCCTCATCTTTTCCCCATTCCATCCCCGTCCCGCCGAAGATGCCCGGTGCTGGGGCGACCCCCGGTCCCCGCCGCTCCCCCCTCCTCCCCTTCCGTCGGGGCATCCCCGCGGGTCACTCACCGCCGCCTCCTCCGAGACTCTCCCGCAGGAACTGCCCGCTGGAGAGATGCTGGAGCCCGAAGCTGCGGGCGATCCTCTCGCACACCGTCCCCTTCCCCGACCCGGGGGGTCCCAACACCACCGCCCGTAACAGCTTGGAAGCCATAACCGCTTCACCGCAGCCCGTCACGGATCGCGAACGGGGGACACCACCGCAACGCCTCAAACGGCCCCGCCGAGACGACACCGACGCGAGAACCCCCCCCCCCCCCCCCCCCCCCCCCCCCCCCCCCC
>VUYV01000272.1:461037-578671 GCA_008711295.1 Anarhynchus alexandrinus
CGGAGGGAGGGGGGGGTTCCGCGCCGCGGGGGCCGAGTCGCGGCGCACCCCGGTTGCGCACTATTATTTTCCGGGCGGCGGTGTTGAGGCGGGCGGGGCCTACCGAGGCCGCGGGGCCGCCGCCCCCCCACCCCCCCTTCCTCAGGTGGTTTTTCCAGCGCTGCGGACGGAGGGTGAGTGAGGCGGGGGGAATGCGGGCCCGGCCTCCCCTCCCGCCGATTGTGAGGAGAATTCGGCGGCGGGTTTTGGGTTGTTTTGGTTTGGGTTTGTTTTTTCTTCCCCAGCCCGTCCCGTCGCCGCGGTGCCGAGGCGGCCGCTTGGTCCTCCGGTCTCAGGTAACCGCGCCTCGGGAAGCGCCGGTGAGGGGAAAGTTGGGTGGGAGCAGCTGTGGCGGCCCGGGGTCCTGCCAGCGACTTCACAGCCTTTTCCCTCACCTCAAAACACAGCTTCCGTCATCGAAGCCGTGTAGTTGCTCGTCAGACTGTTGTATCCTCATAACTTGCTGTTTATTTCTTTTTTTTTTTCTCTTCAGACTTCTACAGATTTTGGTTAAAAGCGCGCTAATCAAGATGGAAATCAGGTTTGCTACCTGTGCGCCTCATAAGCTTCTGCAGAGGCAGGGCGAGAGTGGTTTGTAGTGCTCGAAGATACTTGACGCGACTCAGGTTGCCCCAAGAAGCTGTGGCTGCCCCATCCCTGGAGGTGTTCAAGGCCAGGTTGGACGGGGCTTGGAGCAAGCTGGGCTGGTGGGAGGTGTCCCAGCCCATGGCAGGGGGGTGGAACTGGATGATCTTTAAGGTCCCTTCCAACCCAAACCATTCTGTGATTCTGCAACCTGCCTGTAGGGATGGGGCGTCGCAAGCCTTGCGAGTTGTGGTGAGAGCACATCAGTAGTTCCATTGCTGTGATGCTAAAGGAATTTTGGTTCATACGAGACAAGTGAAATAAATACATAGAATCGCCAGTCCCAAAGGGGCAGGAGGTGGAACTGGAGTTTAAAAACCAGCCAGACAAACTTACAAGGCTTTCAAAAGCGAGAACTGGCAGCAAACATTGGAAAGTAGATTTTTTTTAAAAAGCGTATGGAAATAAGTAACGCCTTAGCAATAACAAGAATAAAAATGTGCACCAGACTCCAAAACTAATGTGGGTTTTGCTTATAAAGGGGGTTCTTTGGATAATAATGGGGAACCTACTTAGACTTGTTATATCAGCCCTGCGTATCTTTAGTCCGACCGAAGCAAAGCAAAGCGCATGTGTGTTGGATGCAAGGAAACCAACCACATTTGTATTGGAGTAACAGCTAGACCCTCTCTAGAGAAAATGGCATCAGCCCTTAGAATATGTGTGTAACTCATTTGTGTTAGAGGGTGTTGGGGAGGGATTGTTTACCTTTGTGGTCATGTATCTTCTGCCTTTAAGTAGCATAATAGTAACTGTTGGAGCACAGAATAACATCCTGAGACAGCGGTCAAGGCATACTTGAACTATAAAATAGCGATTCTTCTCTCATCGCTTCAGCCTGTGAAATGTGGGATTCCCCATCCTACATTTATGGCATTCTACTGAAATCAGTAGAATTTTTCTACTGGAATAGGAATGGTGATGTATAACCACCTCAGAGTGAGAGCAAATGGTTCATTAGTTGTGCAGCTTCCTTCCTTTTCAAAAGTCACCATTGTACGTACAGAATTTATTAATTTTCTTTACCAACTTTTTTGTTGTTCTTTTTTCTAGCAACAGTGGATTCTTTAATGATTAGTCTAGAAATGGTGGTAAATCTGCGTGTTTTGGGATATATGTTTAAGTCATCTGTGTCGTCTTACGTCAGTATTGCATAATCTGTTGACTGTCCCCTTTTTATGTAATGTATGTTTGTAGTTTGTTTTAAAATGTACAAATATTTTTTTCCACTGCGTGCTTCTTCTCAGATACTTCATATTTGTCTCTCCATTGCCCTCTTGAGTTAAAAACTTGTAAGACACCATTTTGATAGCTGGATCCAGCGGAGTGTTACATATTTCTCTTTTAAAAACAGTCTCTGTAACATCTCAGGACATGCTTTTTTCCAGGTAAGTTTGTTTAGATTGTTACACCACTCCTGGAGTTTCTGCTTCCTCCTGGTAGAAACATGAGAGTAACTTGTAACTGGTGAAGTCCATCAATGTCATAAATGAACTTTTATAAAAAACTTAGTAACACATTAACTTTTGCTATGTAAAACCGTTGTGTTTTTTAAATTCATTTCAGAACTTAATGTATTTGATTGCCTTAAGCAGAGGGGGAGTGGCGTAGAAATAGTTTCATGGTCTTTTCAGCAATGCCTGTTTTTAGGGAAGGAAAAAAAAAGAGGGGGGCTTAAAATGTAGGTTGATGTAAGCTTATAATTTAACTAGTTTGCTGTGGAATTGTTTATTTCCCAATTTTGTATTTGGGTCCTATGACCTAAAAATGCCAGCTGCGTACTTGAAGCACCTCAAGCCTTTAGGCCCCTCTTCTGCTGACTCCAGCTGCAGTCCCTCGTGAAGGCAGCTGGCTGCCTGGCATCGGGTGCTGCTCCCGTCGAAGCCATCGGTAGGCATAGGAACGGGGCGCCTGCGATGCAAACTCCGATTAAGCCCTGCTGAATGTGCTCACGGTGCTGTAAAATTCCACCGCCAGGCAGCCCGTTCTGCTGGCGAAAGCCTGGCAGGCTCTGTGCAGTATGCAGCGTGGTCACGGTGTGGTGCTACCCTCGTATTCGCGCTGTTAACGATCCCGCTCCTCAGCTGTCGCAAGTGGTGGAGCTCCATTAACTTACCTGGCTCTCTGCCATCATACCCACTGACTGTCTGGTTCATGATATTCAATACTTAAGTAGCCTAAACCAAATGCTTCTTTCTAGCTCCAGTGAATTTAAGGGGGAGAGAGGGGTGCTGCCTTTTTCCCTGGTGTTAGCTGTAGAGTGGCTACTTACCCCTTTCTCCATTAAATCCAGCATTGGTGGATTTGGCCAGAAGCAGCTACTACTTAAAAACACACCGTGGTCATTAAGATAGCACTAATTATGTGGATAATTTTCTGGACTGAAACTTTGGATGGAAAGCCACTCCTGTTAAATGCTCCTGAGCCTTTCACCTGGCAGTTGGGCACCCGTTGGGGCGATGTGGGGTTTTTGAGACGCGTACGGGACGCGGAGACGGAGGAGGCGCCTGCTGGGCTCGGCAGTGTTGCGGAGGGGCCGCAATGACTGACAGGCTGCCCTGGCTCAGTTATCACAGTGCTGATGCTGTCTCTTGTAAAGGTACAGTACTGTGATAACTGAAGGATGGCAGCCATCTGAGCTTCACGGGACCCGCGCCGCCGGTCCTCTGTGCCCCAGGGACCGATGGACTGATGCACGTACAGCGCAGCGTCCTGCTGCAGTGGAGTGTACTTGTTTTACATGTACCCCTTGCATAAAAGTCAAAGGCTAAGAAAACCTATTTTATTTGAATAAAATATTATAGTTTATTGAGAGTTTGCCTGTTAATTGACTGTTTTGCCTTGGAAGGTCTTCCAGAAATGCTGTGCTTTGGAAATCTACAAAAATGGTTCAGAAATCAGGGTCCTGTGCAGCAGGGTGAGGTATGAAAGAGCGGAGGTGCAGGTCAACAGGTAATACTTGGTACCGGCACAAACACAAATGACTGTAGCAATGCAGAAAACAAAGCCCTTTTTAGGTACTTTTTAATACTTCTTGGTAAAGCTACCACAGTCTTGGCTAACTCGTCTCCTAACTTGTTTTCTGTGTGTCTCAATACATGGAAATAGAGGTGGGACACGGGTTATTTCAGAGTCTGGCCAGTGCACTAGGGCGGTGCGGTGGGTTGTTAGCCGTCCAGCCGGTACAGCCCCTTGCAGGGTTTGCTTAGGGCTTCTCTGCCCTGGCGAGTGGGAGACTGCAAATTTCCCGGGTAATTTCTGTAGCAATTTCATCAAAATACCTAGAAAGGCCGAGGTTTTCAGGGAACCTGCTGTCTGATTTTTTTGTGCCGTGCGAATGAAATGGTGGTGGGAGGCGGAGGGTTTGGGGGTTATCTCTCCCTGGCTGGGCGGCTGCGGGGAGGCGGAGGGTGCAGGAGAGCGGGGCCGGGCTGCAGTGCTGGGACGCGACGGCAGAGGGGCCCCGCGGGCCAGGTTGTGTTGGCGAGTGGGAAACCCCAGGGATTTTTGGCATAAAATAAGCAGAAACCTGCAGACATGTCAGTGTGGTGCCTGTTCCTCAGATCCCCGCATCCCCCCCCCGAGGAAGTGTGTCACCCTCAGGCTGCCGAGGCTGATGCAGCAATTTCCAGACGTCACAATTAATTCTTGATACCAATGTTAAGTGTGGTCATTAACCCAGAGGTGTTTAGGAAACTTCCTTCTGGGCTGACTATCCAGGGCTTTGCCCTGTGCTTCCCTGCACAGCTCCGGCTGCCGCTCGCTGTTCCCGGGGGACAATGGAGATCAGCTCCACCAGTGATCTGCTCCAAGATGTCAATTACATGGTTTATGTTCTTTCGCTGATCTTCTTTCCTGGAAGGCGTTTCTGCCAGGCCGTGGTGGTGGCTGTGTCTGTGGGCCCAGACGGGGTCGGTGCTGTACAGCCGTGATGGAACATTTTGCCAGCGTGCGTCATTTAAATGGGGGAAATTATTACTGATGTTACGATAGCGGTGTGAGTCTGTCTGGAGGAGTCTATTGTACTAGAAACTCTGCAAATGATAAAAAAGACATCCTGCTACCAAGAGTTTAAGTTCTAGATAGATTAAAATCTGAGCAGAGTCAACCCTCAGCTTCCTCTCTGCCTCTTTCCGAAGCCTGCTGGGACCCTTTGGCCTGGGCAGGAGTACGCTCATCCCAAAAAGGAGAGGTGGACATCTGTGGCGCAGCAGCTGCGACCATCCCTGGCTGTATGACAGCAACACCTTTGCGCTCCACCTTCACGTGTCATGCTGTGCTCCCGTTTTGGTCACAGAATGAACGGGAAAGAAGAGGGACTGTGGGATCCAGTAGGGTGGAAGCGTTTGTAGGCTTGCAGGCTGGCCAAGGCTGGGTTTCATCTCCTTTTAGCTATTTTTCCTGTGATTTTAAGAGCCAGTAGGTGCTCAGGGAACGCCAGTAGGTTCTTGGGGAACACGCATCCCCTTTCCTGGGAGAAGAGCAGGTGGCAGTGGAGTTTGGAGCTGGAAGTAGTGTGGTGTTCAGCCAGGTCCCCCCGGTGCTGCCCCAAGGATGGCTTTGGGTGTTCACTGATGAATACAGTCAGGGCGCTGACTCATACTAGAAACCAAAAAGTTCTTGTCCTCCTTATGGGAAATAAGATAACTGCTCAGAGGCAGATATAAGGTTTGTTATGGACCAGGTCCAAGGAATAAGGTTCCTCACCTACTGAGGTTTGGGTCAGATTTGAGGGTTAATGACCAGCCCGGCTCATTCGGTGGGACGTGCAGCAAAGCTGCTGGCTGTGTTCTGCAGCATGTGTCAAGGACTGGGGAAAGAGAGCAAAGAGCCCGTTCGAGTGATATGTGCCTCTGGCTTCAGATTGTGATTCTCGTTTCCTGTTACAACAAGCACAGCTTCGAGCTCTGGCATGGGACAGGAACTGAAACGCTGCTTGTGCCTGAAAACAACACCTCTCCGATCAGATTTACCGGGAGTCTTTATCTCCTTCTCTAGCTCAGCGGACATGGAGTCCATCTCTTTTTCCTGTAGCTTCCTACTGATACGGTAATGAGACAGGCTTATTATAAATACTGGTGGGTTTGCTATATCTAAATATTGCTACACGCAAACAATGCAACTATCAAGTCTTTTTTGGCAGTGAAGCACTTCCTCCCACGAAGCGCGTTAAAGCAAGATGTAAACAACATGCATACGGTGATACATCACATCACTTTCTGCTCAAAAATAAGGTCTCAGAGGACCATCCGTTTTCTGATAAAACTTTCCATAATTTATGGGTTTGATCCCGGGGCAAGGCAATTTTCTTGTGACACGTCTCAGCTGTCATTCCAGATGGATTTGTTCTGACCCGGTGGTTCTCAGGCTTTTTCATCAGGAAAGTCCCTTTTCCCATCTGGAGGCCGTCGCCTTCCCACCCACATTTCGCATGAGAAGAACAGCAGTTCTGCTCCTGCGACGTCTCCTCGGGGCCGCAGACAAGAACGGCTGTTCTGTTCCTGGCTCTCATCCACAAATCATCCTTTTAAGGGTCGAAGTTCCTGCTCTGAGCAAGCTGGCCAGCCGCTATCGGCTTCTCACAACAGAGGGATAAAAGACTTCCATTGTCTGCTAGCACTCAGCCTTTGAAAGCAGGTGAAGATGTTGCCTTTCCCCAAAATGCTTTTTTTAAAACAAAAAATGTGACTTCTGTTACTTTCAGTGTGAAGCATTGGTACCAAAAAGCCTGATTTTAGTTGTACAAAAATAAAGAGAATCCTTCCCAACAGAGTTTCAAGCACGCAGTTGTCGTTCCAAAGTCCAGCAGTGCCCCATATGAATCAGACTGTGTTTTAATTACAGTTCGTTCAAATTGTCTCTGACTAGCGCAGAGCACTTGAACTTTAATCCAAGCCTTCTTGATGAAACATCTTTACAAATCAAGTAGCCTAATTGCAGTGCTCCAATATGTGCAAATATTAGATGTACCAGAATGTAACTTGGTTTTAGGACAGGTTAAGCAGTTTCTGAACGTGAGCCTGGAGATGTTGGACGAAGTAGAATGAAAAAAACCACGATGAAGAATCTGGTGAAGTCTGTTTGTGTGATCAGAAACGTCACCAGCTCAGCCACGCAGAGTTATTTTTTTCTTCAGGTGCAGAGGTATTGTCTTGGCATGCCAGCTCCAAAACCTGCTCAGTTAGAGCACCCTGCCTGCAAAATTTCATGAGCTTCATGTGAATTCAACATTATTTGTTCGTAACAAATATGCTCAGCTCAACAGCGGTAATATTTTCGCTTTCTTAGAGTAAAATCAGATGGGTGTGTTGGAGCTGCATTCCCACCCTTGCTGTTCTCAGTGGAGCCCTGTGATTATGTTCTCACTCCTGTTCCCGGGTGAGGGGTCCTTTTCCACTCCGTGCAAATGCTGTGCAGTAGCAGTAACGGCAATTCCACGTGCCTGTTACCGGGAAAAGGAGTCCCCGGGAATGCTGTGTGAACAGAGGATGACACGATCATTTCTCCTTTCTGCATAAAATATTTCTGACTGTACCTCACGTTTTGGGGACAGCTACTAGCTGAGCTGTCAGATAATACATAAACCCTGCGTTTTTGTCATTAGCTTGATTCACAAAGGGAAACTGACTGATGTCTGATTGGGGGCAGAAATACTCATCAGGAACTGAGTGTTTCAGTGTGGTACAGTATCAAAGTTACTGCTATCGTTTCTGTATTCGGGCAGATGGTAAAGTCAAGATTGTGCAACTTGGTACATAATGAGCTCTTCGTAGCACTTCACAGGAGCAGGAGAGGGGCATGGATCTATGCGTGGGTTACCGTACTCTTACCCGGGATCATGCATTTGTGTTGGGTTAATGTTACAAGCTTTCTGGAGGTGCTGGAGCCAGAGGAAAGACCCCCTGTTCGCTACTCCAGAGGGCTGCGGTTCAGACCTGCACTGCAGGTCATAGGTGGAGTTCTGGTCCCAATCTCAAGTTCCTCATTGACTTCAAGAGGACAAGAGCTGCACTGAGTCTGGGTTTTTTGATACACAGCGGTGTGTATCCGGCACTGGAAAAAGCCTCCTTCCACTGTAGCAGAAAATAGGGTGAAAAAAGGTATGATGCTGCTCAGGAGGGAAATGGCTCTTGGTTTGGGTGGTTCCCTGGATCTTCTGAAATCAGGCACCACAGCCTCAAATACAGCTCAGGACATGTCAGTCCACAGTGCTGTGCGCACACCGGTCTCCTTAAATTAAGGCAAGCTCATCAAGATTTGGTGCTCTGGTGCTGCTGGTCAGTACTGGCGAGGGAGCCCAGCGGTTACAGCGCGGCAGCTTGCGGTGCAGGAGGGGTGGGGAGGGCAGGTGGTTATCAGCGCTCCCCCTGCCAGTTTGCTGCCTCCTCCCTACGGTGAATGTGAGAGCTTGCTATCGACTGCCCTCCATTTTAATTAACTCCAGAAGCAGGCAAAGTACACTGAATAATTCAAGAGAGACATGTGTTTAAACATTTGCACAAGCTTCAGATTCCTCCTGCCTAAAAATAAATATGTGAGAGAGCAAATGATTCCCGTTCAAGGTGTTGGCGGATGGACAGCAGAGCCATGGACAGCAGAGCCATGGACCCCATCCCAACACCATGGTCTTGCTCCAACCCAAGAAGACACCATCCAGGGGTCTCGTCCTTGCTGCTGGGACCAACCTGGGGCTGATGGTGGTGGAAAGCTCAAGGAAATGAGTCCAGGGCTGGATGCACAAGGGCAGCACCAGCACAGGCGGTTTTGGTTGGGCTGTAGCAACGAGCCGGTAACGAAGAGCCCTGGAGAAAGGGCTGGTAGAGGGGTAGGTGAGGTCAGTAACAGGTCTCAACATCAGTGGTTTTACTTGTTACTCTGAAGTTACAGGGGTAGTTGTTTTCCATAACAGGGGGTCTCACCTCTTGTGGTTATTGAAGAGAGAGAGCATGACTTTAACAAAAACACGCAAGCAAAAACGTGAACACACAGATGCCCTTTAGGATCAGCATTTCGGAGAGCCAAAGCAGAAGCGATTCTTCCAGAGGGAAGTGGATGAGGAGGAGTCGGTACTTTTCCTGTGGAAGCACACTGATAAAGGCTGTGCCGGTTTAGATGGGCACAGATCAGCAGAGACAACGTGAGAGGCTCCGTGCCGATGTTCCTGATGTGTGCCCAAGATTGCCTGCTGATTTGGTGTATTTCATATACAGGCAATTTCCTTAAACCTGTTGGCTTCATGTTCCCAGAGTGATAAAGTCGCATGTGTGTGTGAGAAAAATTTTCAGCTGGCGCAGAACAAAAACATCTCGAGACAGCATGCGATCCTGCCCCTCCAGCGTCCCGAGCCTTGCTGCATTCTGGTTTGAAATGCAGTGCTCCAGGGGACTCTGGAAATTAAAATTTCCAGAGGCTTATTGCTAATGACGCCTAATTAATTTTGGATGTAAATGTGACATGCTGCTGCAGTTGCATTTGCGTCCCCATTAAAGGAAAACTCATTTTAATCACAACCCACAGTGGGTGTTTTATCTGAAAATTATTAGAGGAACACAGTATCTATTTAGTTCCTTCTTAGTCTAAGGGTTTTTCACTTTTTCAGCCCTTTAACTCAGCTAAGTTAAAGGAAACACGCCACAGCCTTTTGAAACAATTGCATGAAATACAGTGTGTTTCACTTAAGAGGAAATGAGGGAAAACAGAGTTACATAAAATGGGAGAAAAATTCTACACTGCTTTTCCCCTCCATAGGTTTCATGGGATGAAATGGCACCATCAGCTATTTTCCCCAGATTTTGCACTCTCGGTACCTTTGAAACCCATAGCTAACAATATCAAAACGCACTGCAACAACTGTCCTCTTGCTGTAGACCATGCCATTTCAACGCAACCCAGGGTGACAGAGACCAGCCCGAACCTCACCTTTCTCTGTCCCTAAAATCGCTGACATTTCTCTCTTCCCATCCGCCTTCACAACAGCCACGCGGTCCTGCTGGATCCACGATGCACATGGTTAAGCAAGAAGGCAGGACGAAGGCAGAGATTGGGGTCATATTGCTGACAGTGATACCACTCGTCCTTAATGAGCTTGGGAAAAAGTCTACATGCGTCCAGATTTGGAGTTTATTTGCCATCACGCTTGTATTTCTGAACCCTCTGTGCCATTATAAGCAGCACCCTTCCTGGAAACATGGCCTTAATTCTCTATCTCCGCGTGACAGAGGGAGGGGCAACATGGCAAACGCCACCCAAAAATGCTGCTTTATAACATAGACCAAGGAAATGCCGTTTCCAAAAGTACACACGAGAAAACCAGCAGCAACAGAATGTGCTTTGGAAGTTGTCCAAGCAAAGCCGTATATCCCGACTGCTAGTAATTCGTTAAAGCTTTAAGAAACGCTGCGTGCTCCAGGTCACGTGTGTTCTCCTGAAAGAGACGGGGGTACCTGATCTCGGACGCTGAACACTGACCTGAGAAATGCCCCCAGCCACGGAAACAAGCTCTGGGATCTGTGGACCATGAGGGACATCAATGAATGTTGTGTATCATTACGGAAGGGCGAACGCTTTGGTGACAAACGTGGCATTTCCAATCTTAAAACATAATATAATTGCTCTGTTTGGGGTCGCTGCTCTGCTTCGTCCCTCCCCACCAGCAGACCCACCTCCAGTTCCAGTTAGTGCTAGACTTGCCCTTATAAAAGCCAACTGTTGCACATACAGCTTTTTCTGGTTTTTTTTTATATATATATATATATGGAGCTACTATATAAGCAAGTGTGTCTGGCTGTAGCGGTGTGGCTGGCAGGCAGCCCGGCGGCAAGTGGGTACCTGAGAACTGTGCCAGCACAGAACTCATCCTTCTTGGAGACAGCCGCACTGGAGAGCAGATGAGCTGAAGAAAATGCATTTGAGGTTCTGGGCAGCATTGATTTGTCTTTACTTATTTTATTAGCCTGCTTGAAGCACAACAAAAAGGTGCTCACCGAATGGGGCTGACTTCAGTGGAGGGGGAATCAGAAGTGGGATTTGGAGCTGGCCACCATCACCCACCACAACCACCATCACCATCACCACCACCACCCCGCTCCATTCCGTCTCAGCGCAGCGATGGCTGAGACAAGAAACCAGATTTAGGCTGCACTGGTTGCGGTGTGCCAGCTGCCCGGCCGCGGGCACTGGTGTAACTCCATCCTTTGCAGCTGCTCTTCAGCTCTTTACATAAACCCAGTTTCTGCTTCCCAGCAGAGAAATCTGGAAAAAAAAATGCAAATAATGCTGTGGGTTCGGTTTGCTAAGAGGACAATGAACAACAAGAAAGGCGGCAATGGGAAAAAACCAGATGATAAAGGCAAGCAGCAACATGAACACGCCTGATGCAGGACTGAGACACGGCGGCAGCATCTCCACACTCCCGAGCTTGGAGCAGAGCGAGCGAACTCCAGCCCCTGGCCAGGGAAGTGGGGAAATGGAGTTACGTGTTACACCTCCTACACGCCGCTCTGCCAGCTCGCTTCAGCCCTGCGCAGGAAATCCCCCCGCAGCTTGGCTTCCAGCAGCAGCTGCCACGGCACCCTCAGAACAAGGACTGCTGTGGGTAGACAGAATTTAATCTTTTTTTTCCAAGGTAAATTTGGACTACCGACATGAGGTCCCTCTCCTTCCCCAAACTGAGATTATTAGGAACCCCACTTAGCTTAAAATAAAAGGCTTGAGCACCGTATTTAGAAGTAGTTAATTATGAAGAAGCAATTCACGCATTCCTGATGTCTCAAAATAAATTCTCTCGCTTGCTTTTCCAAGCAGAGACAAGCACTCTGCAGACAGTGTCACAAACACCATTTCACCCATGTTATGTGAGCACAGGAAGTTTAAGATAAATTCAGCAACAAGATCAGATAAAAGAACTTGTGCGCTTGCGGATCTATTTATACAGCTCCCGTGGCAAGTCCCACCCCATCACTGCAGTATCCGGGGACCTCGCCGACTCTGAGGTGATGGTGTACGGTGCTATCCACTTCGCCGACGGGCAGACGAGACAGGCAGGAGGGTGCAGGGTGAATTCACCCGCAACGCCCAGCCGACGGCCACCCAACGGGTGGTTTGGAGCACCCAAGGTTGTTGCTGTGTGAGCCCCCTTCGCCTGACCCAGCCCTGCGCTGGCCGATAGCCCGGTGCTCCTGCTCCTCCTGGCCGCGCGTCCTGGCTGCTCCCCGCGCTCCAGCCGCAGGGTGAACCAAACCCAGGTCCTGCTGAGAACAGCTTCTGCTCTCTGTGTTGGAAAAATAACTCTAGGTGAAAAGATTGGTTTTGTTGACCTCGAGGAACAAATGCTCCACTTGCTCTCCCTTGTAACTCCCACTTTTTTTTTTCCTGGAGATAAAAATGGAAGATGAGGGGGGGTGGGAAAAAAAAAATTAAAAAATAAATTCTAATTTGAGCAGCACTGAATGTAGCCTGACACTCTGCAGAAGCACACAAGAGCACAGAGAATTATTCTCAGAATACTTTGTAATATATTACGGTTTAAGGAATTGCTGATGTGGAAAGTCAGCGGCCCATTTTACACATTACACAGTGCCTGTGACTTCATTACCTCCTCCTGATTTTTGCTAGTACCTATGAGAAGAATCAGGCTCCAGAAGTACTGCCAGGAACAAATCAATGACAAACAGAAACCACTTAGATAGTGTTAAATCACATTTATGTGAAGGTCCAGTCAATCCCAAGCTGACAGCATCGGTGATTTAAAGCACTTTACCGTATGCAGGGCCCCTCACTGTACCTTGAAATGCCATGAAAAAAAGGTTTCTAAACATCTATACTGTTTAAAGTAGTGTGAAAACATCACCATTTCAGAGACAAAGGTGAAGTTTGGCTTCTGGAAGCTTGAAAACCAAACTGCAGAGCAGGCAAGTAAGGGAAAATTTGTGCATCCATCCCTACCCCTTCTTTAAACAAGGCTATGAGAGAGAATTTGTTTGAATTTTGTTTGAGTTTTAATTCACAAATACCAAGACAGTCAAGTCTAGTCATCTGTATTTTGCCGTTTATTTTGTGGAGCGTATCAGTCCATCCTGGAAGTTGCAAAATAAAGACGTGCGTAAGATGATAGAAAATAATTCTTCTGACCTGTCGCTGCACCCTGGCACAGCACTTGCAGGAGAAAGAAAAATTTATTTTGCATCAAAGGCATTTTCTGCAGCTCTTTGCAGGACTATTCTCTTTACAAGCAAGAGAATATATTCAGCAACAAATACATGTGATTAATTCCTTAGAGAAAGTTACTTTAAAGGTTTTAATACAAAATTACATCCTTCCCATAAGATGGTATGTTGTGGGAAAAGCAAACCATTTTGGGTATAGGTTGGAAATCCTCCCCTGTTATTAACATAGTTCTTGGAATAATTTTTAGAAACACATTGATTTCATCCTAGTTATATGTCACAGAACAACCAGTAGAAATCAGCAGACAGCAGTGTCCTGAAATGAAGGAGAAAAAGCAAAAAGCTCGCATTGCACACAGAATTGAAACTGCCATAAGAGCTCAGCCCCATTTTTTAAAGGGAGATGTATGTGCACGTGAGAATTTAATTCTCGCTGAAGGAAGTGGCCTTTGGGAGCCCGAGTCATTCCTGGACGTGGTCTCGGGCTCTGGGCAGTGATTTAGATGGAAGCAGAGGTAAAGCTGCTCTCCTCTGAGCTGCTGCAGCCAGGCTAAGCCCCTTATGCAATCCTTCGTCACAGCCATCTCCCGGGATTTGCTTTGATTTACAGCTCTCAGCTTCAGGATTTAAGGACACTCGCAGCATCAATTGCTGTGCTGGAAAACGAGTCCTGCCTGTAAAGCATAAATAATAAAGATCTGATAGGTTATTGAGCATGAAAACCCACCGAGAAAAACCCGATTTTATCATTATAAAGGCAAAGCCATGGAAAGGGCTAGCAAGAGTGAAAGCTAATCAATGGAAGCACAGCCCCTGCAGGCAGATCCCCAGGGGACAGGTAACAAGAGAGCAAGAAAAGGTCGGGCCTGAGAGCTGTGGCACAGCCACGTGCATCTGCAGGGTTTGACCTCTCTCCTTCCAACCTCAGGCTCTTCTCTAACCCGAGTTAAGATTACCAGTGATGGAAATGGGGTGAGGCTCCAGTGCTTTCCCGTGCACCCACGGTGCATGGTTAATCCAGACCCTACGATGCCATGTCGCTGAGGAAAAAGGTTAACACGGTGCGAAAGCATCCAAATTGCGCTCTGCTGGTGCCCTGACAGCTGTGGAAACGGGTGGGGAAGGGCTGGCTTGTTTCCTTTTGGGAGAGGGGAAAAAATAATCAATGATTATCTACCTTTAGCTTGTGAACTGCAACCACCTGGACATTCATACCTGTGCGCTCGCACGCAGTCAGCCCCCGCCTCCCAGCTCCTGTGCGGGAGGTGGAAAGCTTTGGGTTGATTTCCTGGAGAAAAGGTTCAAAACTCAGAATTGCTGAGGCACGAGGCAGAGGAGCTGAGACCGATTAACTGTATAAACACTTTATAACGGCAAAAGGATTTGCACACCCATGTGCTGCTGTGCATGAGAAGACCTTGACAAAAAGATGGTATCAGTGTGCTCTGCTTAGTCTGAATTACATGAAACTGCCATTACATCGAAAGGGGGCACATTTACCAGGACATGGGTTTTTTTAATGACCAGTTCAGCTATTGGGACAATTCCCCCAAAAGGCAGCAGCAGACTGGCTCTTCTTTCAGAAGAAAATGCCAAATATGCGTGCGTGTGTGGGAAGGGGGGGGGGAATAATTTTATTGAACTGAATCATTTTCTTACTGACATTACTTCCACTTGTGCAGTTTCCTGTGACTTTGAGAAGGGTTCGAAACCGCAATGAAGAAACCAATCTTTTCTGTGCAGACGGCAGAATTGTGCGTGTCTCCTCATTTTGGTGTAAACACCAGGTTGTTTACACCGGCTCATTTACATCTGATAGAGATAAGGTTGTAGGGGTTGTTCAGCCTGGAGAAAAGAAGGCTGTGGGGAGACCTTAGAGCCCCTTCCAGTCCCTAAAGGGGCTCCAGGAGAGCTGGGGAGGGACTTTTTACAAGGGCATGGAGTGATAGGACGAGGGGGAATGGCTTCAAACTAGAAGAGGGGAGATTTAGATGAGATATTAGGAAGAAACTCTTGCCTGTGAGGGTGGTGAGCCCCTGGCGCAGGTTGCCCAGAGAAGCTGTGGCTGCCCCATCCCTGGAGGTGTTCAAGGCCAGGTTGGACGGGGCTTGGAGCAACCTGGGCTGGTGGGAGGTGTCCCTGCCCAGGGCAGAGGGGTGGCACTGGATGGTCTTTAAGGCCCCTTCCAACCTAAACCACTCTGTCATTCTATGATCCACATACACCAGTAAGTCAACCCCCCCCCCTCCCCAACCGGGCTCCGGGCACGCCGCTGCGGCCTAGGCCGGGCCATCCCCGCCGGGGCTCGGCGGCCTCTGAGGGCCTGAACCGCCTCCCGCCGCTCCCGCGGCCGCAAACCCCCTCAGCGCCGGCGGAGCCCGGAGCCCGGCACCGTCATCCCCCCCCTCAGCCCGGGAGGCGGCCGCGACGAAGCACCACCCCCGGGCGGGCCAGCCCCGGCGCATGCTCNCGGCACGGCCGCCCCCCGCTCGCCTCACGGCCCGCCCCGCCGCGACGGAAACGGTGAGTGGGGCTGGAGCGGGTTCCCGCGGCCCCCCAGGCGGGCCCCGGGCCGAGGGGAGCCGGCGAGGGTGGTCCGGGCGGCGGGCGCCCCCCTTCCCTTCCCTGAGGGAGTCTCCCGAGATGGCCGACGGCGCGGGGTTTTCCCCGGCGGCCGCGCCGGCCCCTTCCCGGGCTGAGCGAGGCGGCGGGGCCCGGGGCCGGCGGCGGGGCTGGGGTGTGCGGTGCCGCCGGGCTCCCCTCAGCGGAGAGGGGCCGGGGCGGGAGCGGGGGACGAGGCCGGCGGGCTGGGAAAGGGGTTTTCGGAGCCACGTTTGGGCGAGGGGCGAGTCCTGCGCGGCCGCGGCGGGGGAGGCCGCGTTTTGGCGATAGGAGGAACCGGAATGAAATGGCTTGGGTTCTGCCGGCGGGTGGAAATGGGTGAAATTAAAAAAAATAGCCAGGTGGTCATGAACGAGCTCGGACCCCCCCTACCCCTGGGAGCGTATAGGAGTCCTCGGCCTTCTTTGCAAGTGGAGATACTGCTGCCGTGCGCTTCTGTGCTTGGAAAAATTGATGGGGTCCAGCTGTCAGCCTGGCATCTGTTCCTGTGTCAGGGATAGGGACGCTTTTTGGCTGTCTTTCAGCCCCCCTCTGGAGGTGCTCTGTCCCCTGAGGGGGGTGACAGCCCTCCCGTAGGCAGGTCACCCTTCGGTTGGATCTCCCTCACCCGAAGGAGAATCAGGGATGCGGAGCGGGTGACCGGGCATTGGCAAATTGCGCCTTCCCTCCACCTTCTCCAGACACCTAAAAATGTAATTCTGCTGTGTGTGTGGGAAACAATTGCTGTGTTGTTTGGATAGTCCTGTTGAGACTTTCAAAATACATATGGAAAGCTCATATATGGGGAGAACCGGGACACAAAAGCCTGAAGCGTGTCAGCCCCGCTGTTAACCGTGTAGGTTGGTGGCAGGAAGGCAACATGGCAGTCGCTCGGCGTGGCAGGAGAGGTTGGACCCGGCGCTGGTTACACAGGCATCGAGTCTGCGCTTGGAAGGAGGGTGAGGTGGTGCTGGGGGAAGCCTGTGGCTAACGGGATGGATTAGGGATGGGGAGGGTGTCTTTTGAGGCAGAGGGACCTGGAGAGCAGTACAAGAAAGGTTTTCTTTTTTTTTATTTGGTGGTCGGGTGTTTTGCGGGGAAATGGAAATAATTCAAAGTTGCGCCGGTGTTTAAACTTAACTCCAGTTAGCCCCATTTAACTGTTGATTGTAGAAGCTTCTCTGCAATTTTTATTCTTGAGCAGAGCGTATGGACGTTGGTACCATTTTATTCGGGGCTGCCGAAGCTCAGTATTAAGTTCAGTTTTGACCATATATGGGGAGTGGTAGGCATTTCCTCCTGGCACTTGTTTTTAAAACACACAGGAAGTTGCACCTTGGTCTGGGTTTGCGCTAGGTGACACTGAGACAGGTGCTTTGAAATACAGAGCCGGTTAAGGATATGCGGCCGGCGTCTGAGCAAACAACAGATCGCATCAGGCGCTTGCTGTCATTTGCGGCGTTAAAAGTTAGTGATCGCAGACAGGTTTTACAAGCGTTTTTGTCAATACATTTTTAATGATTCAGTTCTCCTTAAATAACTGACTTGTCTAACTGTCTGGAAGCCGATTGCCCCAAAGCCCAGTGGAACAGAGAATATAGCATGCTCGTAGAGAGCGAAACTACAAGCATTTGACCTTTGGGAAAGGTTAGGTGAAAAACTTGTAAGAAGCCAGGGCGAGTGGGCTTGAATTTGCACAAGAATATAAACACAGAACTGGAACAACTTTAAGTTTGTGAACTCTTGGAAGTCTCTGCAGTGCAAAACTCTTTCAGAATTCATTTCAAGGTGGCCTCTTTTGAGAGGTAGATTCTGTAAATCTAGAACTGTTCAGGAATATGCTGTTTCTATATGTCCAAATCAACTTGTCTGTTCAGTGAGTTTATTTAAAAAACAAATGGGAAGCAAGACCTGGAGGGAATATCTAATACAAAAGGTTTGGAAAGCAAACCTGTATCAATTGCAAAGCAAAAAGCTGAAGTGTACCTGAAGAGTCACTGGACGGACTCAGTGGGTGAAATCAACATACCCTTTAAACTAATTTTTTTCTCAGTCAAACAGATTCTGCAATTTAAACTTACTTTAATTCTTTCACCTTGCCTCTTGTAGGGCTGAAACTAATCCAGGGTTCTTGGTTGGAAGAATAAGTGATACTATTTCAGTAAGTTTAGACGGACACTTATGTAGTAAGTAGTTCACAATCTTCCAAGTAAAAGACTGAATTCACAGAAACCAGCTTCCCTTTTTTGCATGGAGGGGAAATATCTTTCCGTTTTCGTAGGCAGCATCCTGACAGTGATGCCTGCTGTTGCGGGCGGGAAGATTTCACTTCTTTCCTACCACGTATCTCCCCATCCTCCCTCGATTTGGAGGTGAAACGCTTTTTTCATCTGCAGAACTGGCCCCAGGTGTCTTGGCACCTCGCTGCTGCCCGACTTGGTATGAGGAAGAGAGGTTCAAAATACAGCACAAACCCGAATGAAGAACCCTTGAATCTGTACACTGTGTTGGGCTGGAATTGTACGAGAAAGAGCCGCTCTGTGTTTACATAAAGAGGAAGGTGTTTGAATTGTTTTGAGAGGTTAAAGCTTTTACACGTAAAAACAAACCCTTAAGCCTGGTTTGTATTTAGATGTGAAAAGGATCGTTATGAGGACCTATGAACCAGAAAGCACGCCAAGAAACCGCGTTATGGAGAGAAGACTGAGTTGGGTCTTGGTCCCTGCCTTGTCTCATGTCCAACAGCAATTGCAAATGACAAAATGTTTTCTTCGGTCAATAAACTGGCGATATTCAAGTTGTTCTTTTTGTAGCATATCCAACAGCTTGCAATTTCTTAAAGATCAGGCGTTATTCCTGTAAACACACTCAGAGTTGCTCTTGATCTCTAAAGCACTTAAAATGCAATTAGATTTCAGGTATTGGTAATGGCAAACACTTGCCAAATTGATAGAAAATGGCTTTTTCAGCTCAGCACATGATTCAGCTCATACTCAGAGTCTGCCTTTTGCAAAGAAAGCTTTTTCATGGGCTGATACTGCTCAGTTTTGCTGGTAGGGCGAGACAAATATGCTTGAACCTCATCAAGAAGGAAGGTGGATTCTCAAAAGAACGGCATTTTGGGGTGTTTGGCAGCTAAATTGTTACTTCCATCTATTGCTATAGTTTCTGTACAATACATTAAGTGACAGATTAGGGGGCATTATTCTGCTGGTCACGTGATGTCTTTAGCAGCATTTTAGGAACCCCGTCCAGTATTTGTTTTCTCCGTTCACCTGATCCTTCCAAAAAACCTAAAACAATGCTAAAAAGTACTAGGTTACTGGAAAAGGAAATTGATGATGGTTCTCTTGGGCAAATTGGTTGCAATTTCTCTTGATTCACGTTGGAGGGGGGAAGTAAGGAAGTGTGATTTAGTGGTTTTAATTTCCTGGCCCGTTGAGAACAGGTGGATTTTTAAGGAACAGGTCCTGACATTTTCTTCTTTCTGAAGGGCTTATAAAACTTAAGACAGTTTTACTGGCTAGAATAATTCTCTTTTTCCCCTGAACTGGTTATATAAATGTAACATAAGTTGCATAACTGACAGAAAAACTGAGCTCCAGGAAACTGGAAGAGCAGCTTCTTCTTGGAAGAGTATAGTCTGTACCTCTTATATTGCATATCATTACCTTTTGCTATCCTCTGACACTGTATGAGTTGTTTGATAACAGTGACGTGAATATGGTTCTTTGTGTGTTCTGTGACTATGATTACACTTTAAAAAAGCTGGCCCATAAAAACAAACTGTTAGAATTTTTTTTTTTTTTTTTTTACTGCAGGATGTGAAAGGTAAAGTAGGAAATAAAGGAAAAGATCTGGAAGTCGATGGGAAAGCAGAGGATGCGTATACATCATCCTGAACTAAGGAGTGAGGTAGTGGTGAAAGCCTGGGAAAAATCAAATTGGAGTTTTTGTAGGAGGAGGAACGTACCGGCAGAGTTAAGATTCTGAACAAGTGCAGTTATAGAATCATAGGATAGTTTGGGCTGGAAGGGACCTTTAAAGGCCATCTAGTCCAACCCCCGTGCCATGAGCAGGGACATTTTCAACTAGATCAGGTTGCTCAGAGCCCCGTCCAACCTGACCTGGAATGTTTCCAGGGATGGGGCATCTACCACCGCCCTGGGCAGCCTGGGACAGTGTCTCACCACCCTCATTGTAGAACATTTCTTCCTTACATCTAGTCTAAATCTACCCTCCTTTAGTTTAAAACCATTATCCCTTGTCCTATCGCAACGGGCCCTACTAAAATGTCTGTCCCCATCTTTCTTATAAGCCCCCTTTGAGTATTGAAAGGCCACAATAAGGTCTCCCTGGAGCTTTCTCTTCTCCAGGCTGAACAACCAACCCCAACTCTCTTAGTCTTTCTTCATAGGAGAGGTCTTCCATCCCTCTGATCATTTTTGTGGCCCTCCTCTGGACCTGCTCTAACCAAAGAACAGGAAAATCGTTTGTATTAGACTAAGTGGCTTGATGTTGCTATTGATTCTGCTTTGTCAGCAGTTCTGATAGTAAACAAACCGTCTTCCAGAAATACCACGTCACTGTTCTGCTGTAGCTATGGAGCTCCCAAAGTAGCAGAAAGGGCTTGCTAGTAAAGAACGAGCTCTTACAAGGTGACTGGCTTCAAGAAACTCATCCGCCACAAATGCACATATCTGGTAGCTTTGCTCTGTGAAGTATTTTGGACTTCTATTCCTTTGAAGCTGGTCTGCTACATAAAGGAGGGTCTGCTAATAAATTGGATAATTTCAATATTTAATGCTATATTCTCTGACTTCTGAAGCGTGTAGGATTTACCATGAGTCAAGACTTCACTTGCTTGTGTGTGTACTGGAGGAGGGGACAGGAAGGTTCACAAAGATAAGGAGTCACTCTGCAGATGGATCAGCATATAACGCAGCATTCGACGGATTTAGAAGCCTTGGAGTGTTTTAATTTCGGCTTTGTCACTGCCCAGTGCCTGACTTTGGTTAAACAACCTGTCTGTTTTTTCAACGTGTTTCTCCCACACTCTCTCCTGGAAGCGCTGCATTCCCCCCCCAGTTCCCAAAGGCTTAATTCCCTTTGAACACACAGTCTAAGTGACAGCTGCTATTCGTACTTCCAGGAGAAAACTCTTAAAGGAAAAATGGCACATTCCTCAGACTGGTACAAAGTCTCCCTTGTTTGCAGAGTGGATCTGAGAGGGGCCCTGGCTGTCGAAGCACCCGGATGTGAATATAATGCAAGTTTTTAGCAGTTTTGGACATCAGGTGCTGTTTAAACTGTTCCTCAAGTATTTCGTTCCCTGTCATTTCCAGCTTTTGGAGGACTGGGCAGAGTCTGGACGGCCCATCAGGTGCCCCAGTTGGAATTTAGCAGGGTATTGAAATATTTAATTTTATTAGCGGTACTCTTAATAATTACCCTTCAAGCTGGGGCATATTCTGTCAAAATAACTTTGTTGGTCTTCCACTTCAGATCTTTTAAACTACTTAATTTTACTGGCTGGAAGTTGAGATTGAGGTAATACCGCCTCATGCTGTTTTGAACAGGAAAAAATTCTTGTTCAACCTTGGAGGTTGTACCCAGATCTGTTGTGAGAGCTACCGTGTCGACGGCTGCGCTGAGACAGCAATTCTGGAAAAAATCCTTACACCTTTCACGTCAGGAGGAAGGACCAGTCTAAGCTGTCTGCTTTTTTAGACAAGGAAAATGAAGCAGACCATTCTGGACCTGGGACTTGGACAGGGCAGCATGGGAGGAGAGGGAACACTTGCAAGGAATTTGTTTGTGTGTGGACTCAGTTTTTCAGGAAATGAATTTGGTGGAACTAACTTTTATTCTCATTTTGAGACACTAGCAGCACAAAGAGATACATTAAACAAAACAAACCTTAAAAGCCTTGGCACTTGTACAGTCTGAATAACTTCCTGTTGCTTGCCATCCATAAATACCTGTCTCTGCGCTCCTCTGGATTTTATCACCGCATTTTTTCTTTAATAAAGCTATATTAGTTTGCAGGGCATTAGGCGTTTAAGGAAAAAAAAAAAAAGAAGTATAAAAGATACCAACCAGCTTAAATGTTCCATTAGGCTCAGTCTTTTATATTTAAATCTGCTATTTTGCATGGGTTGTCTTTTTTTGTCCGTAGGATGTCAAGCTCTTGCATCTTAACTCAAGCTGGTGGCCTCCTGCGTGGAAAGAAAGTGTGGCCACCCTCAGTTCTGAGGTTTTTGATCAAGAACAACTATAAGCTGGCATTTGCAGTTCGCTTTATATGGTTTTCTTGTACCCTCAGTGTCTTTCGTCTTTACTGAAGATGCACAAGAAATAACCTTTCACTTCCTGAACACTTCTGTATTTCACTTTTCCTCAAAGTATGGCAAAACAGATGCTAATAATTTTGAAATTGCCAGAGCCCATCTATTTAGAGAGTTTAAAAGTTCAAAAGAAACCAGGCAGTTATGTGAGCGAGCCTGACCTGTACGCATCAGCCTCTGCTGTCACCCTTTAAAGCTCTGTAACCTGTGCTGCAGCACTCTGTTCTACAGGAGTTATCATCTCCTCTGAAAACAAAAGATTACAAATTCACTCTTTGCCTTTTTGCTTTCTCCTGCTATTGATTTGTGTTGCACTTGAATTAAACAGTATTCTTTTCCTTATTTGAAATCTTCTACCCTTCTTTCTTGTTCTTTCTTTTTCTTAAGACTTAAGCTGAAGGAAGAGAAAGGTGCATTTGACTTCATTATTGAAGTAACAGCGGCAATTCCAAAATGTAGCACTTGCTGCTGTCCACTCTTTCTAATGATAAAGTGTATTTGAGTGGTCTATAGGCCATAATGGACACCACGTTCTTCTGAAATGGTGTTAAAACCTTGTGACTTTTCTAACTGTTTTTCTATTAGAAGCATTGGTGCCTGGCTTAGGCAGAGAATGGCTTAAATGTATTTCATTTGACTTTTATGTAATGATTTTTAGAAAGTCTTTTAATAACTCTGTCCCCTAAAGACAGAATAGTCAAGAGTTCATCCAGATTCTGGAAGGTACTGGTATAGTGAGGGGAAAGGAGCCTGTCCGATCCCTGTTTTTTTGAAGGGTCATAACTGTTCATTGCCAAGAGAACTTCTACTTGTGTTCCTGCTGCATTATCATTGCCCTCACGAAGGGAACATAGAGGTTGTGTTTATTGTTGAGACAGAACAAGCCCCCATAGCCCGACGAACGTGTTTTACGTAGATGCAAGTCGCTAGCATGAGCGTTGCCAACTGGGATTCTCACCTGGAAGCCTTTGTCTTACCCCCAGCATCACCTGGAAAAAAATCAGCTTGTGTTGTTTTATACCAGCACTTATTTTAGTAGAAATTCATGGATATGAACTCCTTTCTTGTAAGTGTGGAATTGATTAATACAGCAGAGCATGGGTTTGATTTCACTGTCAAAGCCACGGGTGGTAAGTGAAGGGACACATAAGGATAGCTGACTTAAGGAGCTTCATTTTTACAAAAGAAGAACAGCTATCTTCTGCCAAGTTTAAAAAAAAAAAAAAAAGAGAGAGAGAGAATGAGTCCTGCGGGTTTTACAGTCCTTTCGGCTTCCTGTACATGTGACTTACAACACAGCCAAGTTACATCTATATAAGCAAGATACATCGGCAAACAGAAGGCTCACTTTGCTGAAAAAAAGGGCACCTTTTAAATCCTGAATACTCAGGATATGTCAGCACAACCTTAAATCAGTAAAACCTAAGATGCCGGTCATGTTTGCTTGGCTGTGTACAGATTAACCATTTGCTCTTTATTGGTATTGACTGAAAGTTTACCTTGCAATAAAAGTATGTGGTATCTCAAGGTTTAATCACACTGTGTTCTTACAAGTTAGCTGTCGAATTAAGTGAAAAATGAGACTGCATTTTTGTTGGCTTATGGTGTGCATGAGGAGGGAGGAGGTAAGCAGTGCTGCTGGGGTATCGGCAAGGCCATGGTTTCATGTTGCAGATTGCAGCGGCGCTGTCTTAATTAAGGCACTTCTGTTGTGGCATGCCACCCCTTTGGTTGAGCAACTAGTGTGCTCTGATGGATACCTGTTCCAGCTCAGAAGACTTCTCACCAGCTCCCTCCCCTGCTCTCCGCAGGAATGTGCGGACTTGGACACTGTGTTGTGAAAATCCTGCCTGAGAAACACCAGTAGGCTTTTCAGTGGAAGCAGTTTAAATTTCTTCACGCAGCCCAGCGTACACAGAATAGTTGTCCCCAGGCCTGACTTGCACCACAGCGTATAGCTATTGACGTTCCTTGTGCGTCATTTAGCACGCGGAGAAGCGTTTATATAGAACCACCCTCTCTCTCTGTATACTTGGAGAATTAATTTTACATGGCAAGGGCAGGACCTGTCAAATAGATTTACAGGACTCTGCCTCTTTAGGGAGAGAAGTCTGCATCACGCGCTACCTTCACGTCTGCTGGGCTGGCACAACCTCGTTGCGTGCCTTGAGGTTGTTTCATGCTTTCTCTGATGAGCAAATTCCTTAGGACTTCTTCAATCCATTATACCGTTGTTACTTAACTGCTTGATAAAGTTTAATTAGCAGTTAATGTAAACTGCTGTTTATTTGTGTACATATATGCTGCTAACTCCTGTTTGTCTTTAGAGTTCCATGCAAGTTCAGTTTTGCACAAATCAGTGCATATCAGTGAAGTTGAGTAATTACATAAAACTTGATTTGTCCCAAGCTTTGTGGTGAGTTCAACCTTTAAAACACAGCTGAGATGCAAACCGCTGTCTCTTCCTGATAATTTTGCTGAAGCTGGCAAAGGCTTTTGTTAGAACTGCAACTTCTTTGCATGGCCCCGGCTGGAAATAAGATTTACCAACATTTCAGCTCACGTTTTTGGAGCGATTTAATCAGCGCTAGTTCTGCATTCAAGGCCAAGACAGCTTGCGTGTATGCACACGACCACTTGAGGGGTGCCATCCCTGAGGTGTTGGAAGGTGCTGCCACCTTCCCCGCGGCAGAACCGCGTACGCTTCTTTTTATTGCCAGCAAAGACTGGTAACCACCAGTAAAATAGTAACGTCTTCACCGGGCTCTGCTGCCTGTGCAAAGCATGTACGTCTGCTCACAGCCAAAGTAACTTAAAAAACTGTTTTAGGGTATGTCCTAATGACTGAATTATGCTTTAAAAGAAAATCCTCTCTCAGATATGCTTTAGAAGTTTTTAAAAGCAGTGGAGATCGGCAGCTTTCCCAGACCATTTCAAGGTGTTTGATTTTTCAAAACCCATTGTTACTCAGGTTCAGAGACAGGGAAGTTAAGAGTAGTTTAATTAGCTGGCAAGACTGACCTAATGATCCTAGTCTTGTAAACAAATCGTAGAATCACAGAATGGTTTAGGTTGGAAGGGACCTTGAAGATCACCCAGTTCCAACCCCCTGCCATGGGCAGGGGCACCTCCCACTAGACCAGGTTGCCCAAGTCCCGTCCAAACTGGCCTTGAACACCTCCATGCACAACTATTCTACTGGTTTTAGTGGGGCATCTCATGGTGTGTACTCACAGAGGGGGCACAGCCTATAAACACTAACAGATAATTTGCTGAGTCCCAACTAAAGGCTTAAGAAGAAGCTTAATATATTATATCTCTATGTTAATAGAGATTAATTTTTCAGGACTTACTTTAGAATTAAACTCTTCTTAAGGGTAGGTAATGTGGCATAGCTCTGTAGAGCAGCAAGCAGTCTACTCCATGAACATCCCATTATAAAATGGGCTAAATGGGGTCATTCCCCTTCCCCTATGTGTCTCGGCCTCATCCATATTTAGGGATGAGCTATGAAATGTCTTTTAAAGGGGTAGGAGGAGAAGGTACCTTATTGGGAGTTTGACTTGAGAAGTCAAGTAACGCGGAGAAGCCCAGTGCCATGGGCGTTCTGCAGTAGTAACCAGTCTGCAGTAAACTGATGATTTGGGAATGCTGGCATAGAGTTCTGTCTTGCTTTTGCATACTGAGTCCCACACCAAGTTTTCTTAGTTTACAGCTGAGGTATATCTTCCTGATTTGATTTGCAGTCGATCCTGTTCATTTCCAGAAGCTGTGACCTTAAAAAACTAACTGGTGGGGTTTTTTTGTGTGTGTGTGAGCATGAGTAATCTAAGGGGGAGGGTGGGGAGGAGGGGCTCAGTCCAATTAGTTTTGCAATAATCCTGTGTTCTTTTCTGTTTCATATTATGATTTTACAGCTGTGATCTTGTTCTAAGTCAAAGGCACTGGATTTAGGAAGAGAAAAATTGTAATTTGATCCTGATTTGTTTTCTGTAAGGCAAAATGTCATCTTGCGCTTAAGAAAGCAAATGGCACTTTTAGTTTGTACGCCAAAGAGTTCTTTCATGATGAAGAGGAGCATCTTTCATGTAACGCTTTAGTACTGTGAGGGTGATCAAGACACTGGACCAGGCTGCCCAGAGGTGTTGTGGAGTCTCTGTCAGTGGAGAGGTTAATGGCCCAACTGGGGAGGTCCGGGGCGGGCTGCTCCCGCTGCCCCTGCCTGAGCAGGGCTTGGAGCAGACCGTCCCAAGGGGTCCCTTCCCACCTCAGCTGCTCTGTGACGTGGGAGTTGGGGTTTAATAAAATTAACACCTGAACACGTTCATTTTTCATTTAATTCCGGAGTTGGATTTATTGCCAGATTAAATTTGTGTCTTTTAGTCCTCTAAAAAAATAAATAAATGATAAAAACTGGTGAGGGATGGCTTGTTGTTGGAATATCTGGTGTGCTTATGCTGTTTCCGTTGCCGCATCTGTTTGCTCTCGTGTTACAGTAAACAGAAAAGAATCTACAAGATTTAAAAATGGTGGGTTTGGCTTCTGTAATACTCAATTAAGCTTTCATCGTTCCTAGCTAACGTGGCAGGGTGGCACTCGAGTTTTTGTCAAAAGTATTTTTCAGGAGTCTGTGTTAAGTATGTGATGATAACTAGCAGAAAACAGTTTAAAGCAGCCTAAATGAAGTCCTTTGCCCCGATTTCAGTGACTTCTGGTCACAATCCATTAGTGCTCCGAATTTCTCGAGACAAAAAAAGAAGTGGTATGGTATTTCTGATGTGTTTAACACTTAACAAATCAGCTCTTCTGTTCTCATCAAAGAAGAAAAAATACAGAGCAGTTTTTCTGAGTCTCTCTCGAATCTCTAAGTGTACTTTTGCTTCCTTGCTGTGATTGATAAGGGCATAATGGCATGCGGATTTCTCTTTCTTTGCAGACGTTAGGAATTGAATTCTGCTCATGGTGATTTTGTGGAAAAGGCTTGTGGCCTTTTTTGCTTAAATTCAGGTGAATTTCCTCTTGAGAGTGTTTTCTGCATGTCTTGTTCCACTAGACTTTCAGATTTTCAAACGAGATGAAGAGATTAATATTACACAGTGTTTCTAAAAAAATAGTTTGTAGAGATCACTTGTAACTAATTTCTGTGAGTTTTCTGTCAAGTCTGTGGTTAACCTTTCAATACAGAGATCTGCTTAACGTAGCTAATATTTGTTTCATGGTTACTAAAATACCCTTTCAGTGTCTTAGGTTACAAATCAATAGTGGTTTTGACTGGTCTTTAAATTCTGAAACTAGTCAAGCAGTGTGATTTCTTTTACTGCATTTTAAGGTTGAGTCAGTTTTTCATGGGATAACAGCCTTCTGGCAATTCCAGTGACTTAGGGCAGTGGTTTGGAGTGAAGCTCCTCGTCTCGCTAAAATCCACAGGGCTTCTGTAAATGATGAGGAATGCCTGATGTGGTAATCCGAATTTTTGTAGGGGCTGAACAGTTCAAGACTGGGGATATTTGTGTCTTAGGATAAACCGACAGCATAGTGAAATCTGAAGGAAGTTTTGTTGTTAAGATTCCTGCGTGTTAACTTGCAACTGAACTTCAAAGTTGCTTTTAAGGACAGAAAAAGGGAAGTACTTTTATGGTTGAGAGTATTTAGAGCTAAGGCTTAAGTAGCCATCTTAGACTGCTGCGCGAACAGACGGTGCACTCTGCAGTTACTGTACGCACGGTGCACCTTCTGGGTTTACTTTTCATTATTCTACAGAAGTGCATGTGCTTTGAAGACAGTTTTGCTCCCCAAGGATTTTTTTTTTTTCTCTTTAGTATTATTTGTAGGAAGTATTGCCCGCTACAGTTAAATATTTATTGCCCAGAATAGCAGCACTGTGGTATTTGCAAATTGTCTGGCTGCAGACCTGGAACTAAGCATGAAATGCCCAGCTGCTTTTTCAAAGTTCCTTTTCTCCACAGTTCCTAGTTTAGAAATCCAGGCTTTGGAATTGTAATTGTAAAACATCCCATTTCATCACAGTGTATAAAAACAGGGGAGAGGTGTGATTTAAAGCTCCTCAGACTTCTCTTTTTTTTTTTTTTTTTCTCCTCTGTCTTTCCTAATTTCCCAGTGGTGGGGTTTCACGGGAGGACCTCTCTGGTAGCCATTCCTTTTCAGCTGTATTCACTCTTCTGGGGTTTCTCATTTGTAGAATTATGAAAAGGAGCGCACAGTGTGTGAAGCTATTCTCTCTGTTTAGTTGAAGTTAGAACCGAATCTTTGTGGCAAATAATTGGTTTTATGTTTACCCGCCTCCCTATCCCCCCCAAATTCAGAAGATTTGGTGTCTCGTGGTCTCTTCGACACAAAATATATTGTTAGTTCTGGTATCAAATTCAAAAGGGGAAATATGAAACCCCAAGTCTAGAGCACAGTTCCTGTTTTTCTGACTTGACAGTTTGAGCTCAGACTTTATTACTGCTAGTTTTTGTTAGTTTTAGAAGCAGGCAAATGTTTGATAATCAAGCAAATGGGTTGGTCTGGGCATAACATTTATCTACCTTCTCTTTCTTCTGAGTTATGCTGATAACATCCCCCGTACTAGTCATGTTATGCTTTTCCTGGCAAACAAGAGCAGAGAGGGATAATTTTTAAAGCTGGCTCAATGTAATATAGAGAGAAAGTTACTGTGAATAATTCATGCATAAGGTACCTAACAAAGTAGTGCAAATGTAGCACTCAACAACTTGAGACTTCCCTAAAATATCAAGTGTTTTTCTTAAGGGTTTCAGGTTAGAGATTCTTCTGCTTTTTCTTCTCCCTTGATGTCCAAAACAGACAACCCCAAAAGAAACTTAGCAGTTGTTATTTTCCCAGTGACAAGTGAAGATACAATAAAAACTTGACATAACTTATGGTGGCTATATATGCAGATTAACTATATGATGTTGCTTTGCTACCACTGGGCGCTCTCTCTTCTTCCCTTTGTCATTTTCTTTATGAACTCTTTTAAGGCATGAGTGTCAAAATTAAGTTATTTGGGTAGGGGGATACTATTGCAAATCTGGCAAAGATGTTGGTATACATGATGTTTAAGCACATAAATAGTTCTGGAGGAGCACTTACCTGTATAAAATGTCCAGGATCACATATTGCCACCTATAGTGTATATGTAGTATTAAACAGTAATGTAATTGGTACCTGATTAGCTTGATTAGTCTTGATTTAAATTGTGCATTGTGAAGGTTTTGTAATGGCTTTTCCGTTCTCTGATGTTTTGATCGTAAATGTACAGTTGAAGTATAAAAGTTACGAACATAACTATGTGGAAATTCCCTATATGCGATGACTAGTTCCTGTAAACTCCAGTAAATAAGACTACGAATTGCTTTAGAAGGGTTTTTCTCTGATTTTTTGGGTGGTTTGAACAAAGAACGGCAGAGCTACTGCATTCAGAAAGCCTGTCTACGCGACATGTGGATTTCTAGGAGGATGATCTCGTTGGAGGGCGACTCGGTAACTCGGTGCCGCTGCAGCTAGGAGGGAGAGAGGGTAAGGAAGTATTTTCTGAAGCGAGATGCTTGGTAATTGCCTGTCAGACTCTTTGAGAGTGATTTAAGCATGACAACTCCTTAATTTCTAGTCCTTTTAAATGTTGTCTTTCGCTCCTTTGTGGTGTAATCCTGTGAATCACTTACTTAGAAATGATCACTCAAGGTTGAAAGAACGTGCAGAAAATTCTTATGAAACTTTAGTGGTGAGTATTGACACACATGACCTGTCCGTCCTGGAGGTCTCGAGATTGGCAGTGATGTCCAGTATGGAAAGTAAGAGATGTTACAGCCAGCACTGGGAAAGTAGATATGGCAGGAGGTACTTGGGGTGAGTCATACACATTTGAGTCAGTGCTAAAAGCGATTGAACAAGAGTGTCCTTGCTTAGCTATTTTTAATATTTGCTTACTCACATTTACTGTACTAAGCTCTTTACAGGAAAGGTAGTTAAAAGCTGTAGTAAGGTCTTAAAGCCACTTTGAGTGGCAACAACTTGTTTTATTGATTTGGAGTGATGTCTTCAGTCCTGCCTTCTCCAAGGTTTTTAGGTCTTAGCATAATTCTTGTTCTGCTTGATGCTTCCAAAAGTACTGCAGTCCAGTGTTCACAGCACTGCATCTGGACCCACACGGATAAATTGGCATCGAGGTCGGACCTTACAGCCAGACCAGTGGTGGCACAGCTGAAGTGGTGAGGAGGGACCTTACAGCCAGACCAGTGGTGGCACAGCTGAAGTGGTGAGGAGGGACCTTACAGCCAGACCAGCGGTGGCACAGCTGAAGAGGTGAGGAGGGACCTTACAGCCAGATCAGTGGTGGCACAGCTGAAGCGGCGAGGAGGGGTGGTGATGAATAGCTTGGTAGTACCTACAGGTGCTTTTCTGCCTTACCAGGTGGAAGTCTGTTTCATACAGTATATGATTTAATATATATTAAAAAAAAAATTCTTTGGTTTTAGCCACAATGGAATACATAAGTCACAGCTTTTCTGTTGTAAAACCCCACTTGCAGTTTACATAATCCGTAGGGTGCTGCCTTTCCCAGGGCAGAAGCGTGTTCAGCTTGTGGAGCTCTGATGACCAGTGAGGTGCAGCCCTGACTCCCTTCCTTACAGGTATATTCTCTTCGCAGATGTTGACAGCTGTATTTGCAGGAGAAGGAAGTTTAGGAGGTTGCTTGGGGTGCACATATGTGTCAGGGAGTTCAGCGGTGGCTTCCTGTTTACTGCTGCTGAGTGAGGATTTGAGCTCGGGCCAGCGAAGGTGCGCGAGTGTGGCTGGTGGATTCGCTCTCGCATAGGTCTGCCCCTGCCTCGCCCCCACCCTTCCCATCGCTTGGGAAGGTGTTGCAGAAATGACTGTAGCCATGGGTTGGGGTGTTTGCTGCAGAGCAGCAGTGGAATCAATACGCCGGGCTGGAAATGGCTTTCTTTTCTTGCTGCTGACAAAATTTCCCGGTGCGCAGCCAAGTTCCTTGAGCTTTGTGTTGGCACTGGAGCTGGGGAGGGAGGTTGGGGTCACGGCTCTTCAGGCCAGAGGCTCTTTGGTTGAGTGTGGATAAACTGGACCTGTTTGAGTTGTTGAAGCTGAGGTTTTTGTTATCAGCCTCCTAGGAAGAAAGGCTGACCTGTGGCATGTGCAGCTGATGTCTTGGAACTCATCAGTGGGGGGGAGCAAAGCAAAACCCAATGATTTGTTGGCGTTGAGTCACAACAGCAGTGTAATGGTCCTGCACCCAAAGCTGCTGTTGGGAGAGGCATCAGAAGAGAGGGAAGGAGAGCTCCAGCTGAGCAACGTCTGCTGCTATGTGCTTCTGCAGAACTGAAATAAAATTATACCTGGACTGAAAAGAATTGGTCATAAACTTTTATGAAACTGCTCTTGGCCAAAGCTGGAAATTGAGAAACAGTGAGCTACTGTGAATTTTATGATATAAAGACGCTATTGGGAATGCAGATAGATTCCTGAAAATGTAAAAGTTTATATTCCTCTCGTAATTTTTGACTTTGGACAGACTTTATAGTTGTGCTTTGAAGAGTGCCACTCAGTATTCTGAAATACAGAGTATATGTTACTCAGACTTTTCTTTTTCAGCTTTCGTACATTGTGTAAGACTCACAGGAGGACGATTTTGTTGTTAAAGGGAAGACCACCAAGTTATGAGGCAGCAACTGCAGAACTAGGGCAAGGAAATGTTTTCTAACAAGAGAAACGTGAGATGAGTCAGCCCTACCAGAATTTTGTAGAAGAGTTAAACTGGATTGGTAAACTGGAAGAGGTGTAGGACTTTCTAGGCAGAAAAGTACTTAGACTGAAGGTTGAAATTGTTTTACAGGGTGAGATCCTGTGCTTTGCCACACCTCTGTGTCAAATGCTAAAGGTGGTGTCTGGGTACGGATGAGTGTAAAGGCCAGCTTTAGTCATTCTTGGACCAAACCGTCAGCAGTAGGATAATTGTGCAGTCTGCAGTACAGACTCTCAAATCTGTAACCCAGCAGGACTCCCTAAGAAAAGAAAAACAAAGTCCCACTGCTCACCATTGTACACTAAAGCCACTGGCATGTCTTACCACCTTTGAACCACTGTTGGCACAGCTCTCAGAGGCAAACATGTAAAATTTACTCCTATTTAGCTGGTTGGTTAAAAATAGCGTATGTATTTGTCCAAGAGATTGAATGAATTGAGTGTAAATATTTAGTTTGCTTGACAGGGCGATACTGGGGTATAGCTCATAGTTGACAAAACGCTCACACCAGCAATTCTCTTAGTTGTAACGAGTACACCATGTCAAGCCATGGTGTTCACAATAACATTGGATAGTGGAAATTCAGTAACGAACTTGCTGAAAATAATTGTTAGAACTTTGATTGAAAAAATCCGTAATTACTGATAGGGTGTCTTGAAACACCGTACTGCTTTGCTCAGATGATTAGTTCAGGTATGTACAAGCTGGGGAAATGCTTACATCTGTGCTAATAGGTGATGGTGGAGGAGTGGACTGGATTTACGGGTTCCCTCTCAGCCCTGTGTTCCTGCAGAACAAGCTGCTTCTGGCAAAGTCTGCCTGTGCTTAAACATTAAATTGTCAGTTACTTTAGTTGTCTTGGGAGGTAAAACTGATACTAGAAGAATATCAGGGTGTTCCTCTATTTCAAGCAGAAAACAGCTGTTAGACTTGGCAGCCTGGCCTTCATAGTATCACAGCTATCCCATATTCTGGAGTCCTGTAAGAGAATCGGGATGAAACCATGGAGGATGTGTGCTGTCTTAGTATCCAGAGGGCATCTGAGATGTGACTGACACCGTGTTTGCATTGAAAGGAGCAGTTGATGACTCTACATGTGTGTGCACATGAGTGGAAAAACAGAAAGCACTGTCTGTTGGGTTGGTCACAGGAGGTCAAACATTAGCTGAGGAGGAGCATCCGATCCTATAATTGGACAGTCACTGTGATTCAGACTCTGCTTTTTGGTCACCAAAGGGAGGTACAAGGAACTTTGTTATTTGGCAGAGCTCGAGTTGTCTCCTTGGACGGCTTTCTAAATAGCTTCATTTGTCTTTCACCGATTGGCTTCCTTTGTTTCAAGTGGCTTCTGCAAATTCACTTGTATTTCATGATTTTTAGGAAGAAAAGAGCTTGCAGCTGTGAAAAATGATGATGTTTTTTCCAGTCTTTGTTGCAGTTGGGATTAGAGAAAAAGAATTTAGGGTGAGACCTGTATCATGTCATTTCTTTATCACCTTTACAGGTGATACTTAAGGCTTACCTCCTCTTTTTAAAGTAAGGTAGGCAATGTAAAGATTCATTAAAACCTGAGATTTTAAAAATAATTGCAAGCAAACTGAACTGAAGTATATCCTGGGGGAGAGTCCGCTCATCCAGCTTTTGAATCTCCAGTGTAAAGAGATTAGCTTAGACGCAGATGTCCGAGATCCCTTCGCAGCCCAAGGAAAGACTTGGAAACCTCATCCGATCTACTTCAGATTTCTGTTTCGGGGTAAGATAAAACACATCTTGGACTTAATTGTCTCGATTGACGATGAGAGGAGCATACCATGCCTAGCTGAAAGGCAGATGTCTGCATTTAGCCAGCTGTACGGGAAACAGCAACGTGCAAGTATTGCCAGGGTCCCTTCTCATCTCTGGCTGGGAAACCTGTTTTGAACGCAGCTTCTTTCTTAACACACCGTTTACCTGAGGCTGAGGTGAGTAAAGGTCAGTGCAAACTTACTTTTCAGCTGTTGGCCGTACTGCTCGTTTGTGTGAGAAGAGGTGTAACTGTGCTCAGCTTTATGAAGAGAAAGGAGGGGTACCTACCCCATTGCTTTTCAGGCAGAGACTAAAAATAAACCGGTCTCAAGTTTTATCACTGTGATCCTTTTTCTCGAAAGGTCATTTTATACACCGTGCTCCGTACTCTTCTGTTTTCCACACGCTTACAGCCACCCCTTTGGCCTTTGGGACGCATGAAATGAAGCATGACAAGTCCTTGGTGGTACGGCTGCAGCGTGTAGCACAGCAGTTCTCGCAGTCCTGACCCGCTGCCTGTCCCAAGAAGCTCTGGCCTTGGTGAAATGGTGAGGAGAGCAGAAGATAAGCCAAAAATAAATCCATAAAATGGGCTGAATGGATTTAGAAGAGGAACTTCAGTGTTGTGTCTCATTTTGCTTTAGACAAGCCAATTGACTAGTCGCAGTTCCTTCCTCTGACTAATAGGGATAAATGTGTTTACGGCTAACCATTAATACAGGTGTACTCTGGTGATTAGTCAATGATAAAAAGTAATTGCTATGTGTGTTTATCCCGACCGATGGGCAATAAAGAACTGTATTTCCCACTCTTATTAAAAATTATGTCTCAATGGCAGTAAATCTTTCTCATCTCTAGTCATACACATACTTGAAAAATACGGACAGGTTTGAGCATGCCAGTGGATACCTACTGCACTGTTGAGAAGGAGTTGCTTAAATTACAAGTTATAAAATACAATTAGCTTCAGATAGGAATGTCAGAACTTGACTTTGCTTTTCCTTTCTGGGGACTGATCTTCCTTCTGGTCTCCATCATGCTGGTGGGAGCCAGTATGAAATGCCATTTAAATATATTTAATGCATTTAATGAATCCATGCAGTGTGAGAAAGCAGTCATCAGGACATCGGCACGAGGCTGCCTTGGCCTCCGCTGCCATCTCCTGAAGGCAACTCTGGTGCAACCCTTTGAGTGCAGTTCAGTGAGATTTCACTTGAGCCAAACCAAAACCCACCAAAGGGTGGGTAACTGAGCCAAATAGGCCTCCTTAGTTTGTTCCCACATGCACTGGTAACAAAATACAGTGTCTGGAAAATGACATTAGGACTCGTTAGCTAAAGCGACAGTGAACTATCTGCAGAGACTGGTCCTGTTCCGGAGCCCACCCACTCACCCGTATGCTGACCTCTGCATCCAGCCTTTGCTTTTCAGAAGAGGTCTAAAAAGCAAATGCAACGTTTGAGCCACTTTGTGGTCCTTGTGGTTTGGTGAGCAGATCCTCTGTAAGCATGCAGCTCTCTTGTCCCAGCGTATGGGTCCCGTCCCCAGGTGTCACTCATGGAGGCAGAGGTGGGATTGTCAGAGGCCTCTTCCTTGGGTTAGCTGGTTTTTAACAGGAAGTGCTAAGCTAGTGACTCCTTCCAGCTTTTCTAAAGTTAGAACGTTTTTTTCAACACACAGTGAACCAGTGTAGTCCAATAACTTTCCATGGGAACTTTTTAGGTTGGAAAACTCCATATTGTTCACTTCCCATTGAACATGTCTTTTGTGCACCTATGTGCCTAAATCTAGATATTATTTTTTTTTTGTCATACTGTTTATTGGAACATTAATTAACCTGAATACTTTCAGTTTTTAAGTAATGGCTGCTCCTTGCTACATCTACCACCATTAGAACATTTACCCTCAATTTGTCCATGGCTTCAGCACTAGTGAGCACAGTAGTACACTTCTTCTTTGCAGATATGGTGACTGCCGTTCCTTATAATGAGAAGAGTGAAGCCCAGTGTCTGAGAAAGCAAAAGCTTCTTCAAAATACAGTAGTTAATAGGTTTAGTAAGACAAGGTTGAAATGTTACCTTCACCAACTCTCCTTCATTAGTTTCCCAGCAAATAGGTTTTAGTTGAAGGTCATTGTATTTGATTTTCAAAGCTGTGGGTGGTATTGGCGTAGCTACTGTAGAGCTCATTTCTTTCTGTAAATTGGTCTCAGATGGCTGTGGCTTTCCATGGCAACACTTGCTAACTCTTGCAAGAGAACATCTGCGTGTAAATTATCTGACAAGCAACAAAAATGATCCGTTGATATGAAGGAGCAGTTTCCCCATAGACTGAGGTAATGGTAGCTCACTGTCCAAGGTGCTTTGGTGGCCTGCACGGTGTGTGACAGTGTGTGGTGGCACAGGGTGGCCAGTGGGATGGGCAGGGAAAGCTGGAGTCACTCTGCTTACAGTCATGGAGAGGAGGACTCCAGTCTGTTTTCAGATGTAGGTGGTGGTTGGCATGATGTAGCAGCAGTCATAACTCAGCTTATACCTGGCAGAGGAAGAGGTAACACTGCTTTTCGGACCAGCGCTTCTCTAACTTTATAGGCCTGGAAGCACAGTCAGGAGTTGAGCTTTTTTTCTGAGGGTAGTAGGGCTTCACACTGTGGAGAAAGACCAGCTGGAGTCCCCTTGAGTTCTTCTCCGCGAAGGAGCGCTGTGTGAGTGCTAGCTGTTCGGTGGTATTGCCAGACTATTGCGCAGGTGCTGGGAGAAAGGAGGGGAGAGAAAAACTGAAGCTAAACTCCGTTTCTTCTTGCTGAGTTTTGCTGTGCTTGGTGGCAGGTTTTCCAGGAATTAGGTTCTTCCTGAAGGACAGAAGTGCCACCCGAAAGTTCTGCATTGTTGATGATGCATGTTTTTCTTTCTTGGTTTCAGTTGTTGTGTTGGTTGCAGCATAGCCACACGCTGATCCATGCAGTTAGGTTGAGCTAACTGAAAGAAGGGTATGCTGCTGCTGGAGGAGCTTGGTGAGATGAGGTGAGGACAGGAGAAGGAAGAGGTTTGTCACTTTTGTTTGGTAGCTGTATGTAAGGCTGTACCTCAAAAGTTTTCTGCTGAATTGGATTAACCTGGTGCCCTGTCGGTAAGACCAGAGGTGATCTGCGCTCAGATCTGAAATCCCATTGAAATTTTTCTTGTTGCCCCATCCTTGTTCTGTTTTACCATGCGTGATGGCCTTTACAGATGTTTTTGCACTGTGACTTACGGGACCAGACAGTTACAATTGGCGCCTCCTCCGCTACCAGAGCGCCTGCTGCTTTACAGAGATTTCTGCACTTCAAATCACGGCTTTTTACTTCGTTGCATCAGAATTATATATATAGTGCCGAACAGAAAGGGCTTTAATTGAGACACTGTCTTTAACCCCGAGACTGGTTTTGTGCCATCTGGCCATACCTTCTCCAACCAGAATTGCATGCAGCGTTCCAGTATTGGGGCTACCAGCATTACAGCAGGGTGATTTTAACTTTATAAAAGATGAGCAGAGAGCACAGAGAGGGGCAAGAGACTTGGAAGATCAAGTTGCTCTCCCCGTTGATAGCAAGTCCAAAGTTTGCTATGAAATTGTATGGTTTTGCAACTATATTATAGAAAGAATGTTTGTTGGTTAGGGGATGTCTTTGTTGGTGGTTTGGTCTGAACAGAATGTCAAAGTTTTGTTTGCTTTTGTTTATGACTTGTTTTAAATGGTAAGCCCTGAAGAGTGAACTTTAACAATATCTTCTCACCACATTAAAAAAAAAAAAAAAAGAAAAAGGCAAACCATCAAAAAACACTTACCAAAGTGCAAAGCCACCACAGGAAGCACGCGACTACCAGAAATCTTCGTGAATAAAGCAATCTGGGGGATTCAAGCATCTCGCCATATGCAGAGTAGATGTTGACCACATTGATAAAACTCTTTAAGGTCTTTATAAGTGATTTAAGTGCTTATGGCATCAAGTTAGTGACTCTTCCTTTTAAACCAGGTAGAATGCAAAGAGGTGCCAGCATTTCAGTTCGTTCTTCTGAGGGCTGCTGTGGTCAACTTGAGGTTGCTCTTTGCCATCAGTAATTCCTCCTCTTTTGGGGGTGCTGGGCTGCCAGAACTGCTTCTGGGCAGCTCAGCCCCATTGCAGAATGACGCTGGGCAAGTTCTTCCTCTGGGTAAAGAAATTTTGCTGTAGCATAACCTCTTCTCTCTCACCTGTTCCTTCTCTGAGGCCAGGTGACCTTCGTGCATGTGGTGGCTGGTGGTGAGACAACACGAAGGGGGTGAGAAGGGAGATGGGGGCTATGCTTGCAGTCCCTCTTTGCTGCCACCATCGTAATGTGCAGCCTGTGCAGTTAGTGCCTCCCAGCTCCGGGGAGAAGGAAACAGGGGGTGGAGAGAACTGGGATGAGAGTCTCCATTTTGTGATACGATTTGAAAATGAAAAAGGTTAAGACCATCTGTAGCTGCTCTCAAGGAAGTGGCTACAGGGCTGAACACGAGGGAAATGACCGTGTGTGGTTACTGCGCTGGGAGCTTTGCTATAGTGGTCTGTGAACAGCCGGTGAGTCTCGGAGGAGGGGAGCTTTGCAGTAGCTCTGTGGTCACCAAGAAGTCCCAGCCCCTTTGCAGGTTTTACATAGTCTTGAACTAGAAAGCTGTAGTGTGTGTAAAGTCCGCCTACTCAGGCTGTTGGTATTTGGAGGAACTGTTGCTTCTAATTCTACCTCTTGCGTTAGAGGCTGCAGAGTGGGACGTGGGAGACCCAGGCTAGTTACCAACGCTGGCGCTGATTTCCTGGGTAAGTGGGCAAGTCATTTGATTTCTCCTTCTCCTCTATTCATTTGCAGAAAAGACATGCTGATATTGTTTCTTGTGCCGTCTCACCAGTCTTGACTTTGCTAGACATCAGCTGTTTGTTTGTTTTGGTTTGTTTCTTACTAAAGATCTAAGACACGATCGGAAATCCGGGTGCTGTGATAATAAATCTAAGCTTGCTTTTTCCTTAAAAGCAAGTAAAATGCAGGATTCCCTTGTTGAGGAGCACCAGTGGATCATGGAGATGGTCATTGTACCTGAAGGGATGTATCATCTTAGTATTATGCCAAAGGTGATGCGGTGTTTTGCAACCGGGGGGTACAAACAGCCCCCTCCCAGGTACACTCTCAGTCGAAATAGGTACCTAGCAGAAGAGTGTTGGGTGTGGAATGGTGCTGTGCTAGAGTGTCATGTCTAGGACGTGGTTCATCTCTTCTTCGCATGCAGACTGCTGAGCAGGTGAAATCTGTTAAGTGAGTAAGGTGGAGAGGGGTAGACTGTGGCTTAAAACTCTTGGCTTGTGAGGAGAACTTGGAGGAGAGCCTGTAGATGCAGAGCAAGTCCCCAGACATGAGGTTTCTTTGTCAAACATGTCAGCATGGTGGCTTCTGTGAAGTCTCAAGCCTCAGGAGAGCAGGATGAAGCGAGCCGTCCTGCTCCGGTCCAGTTAAAGAGAGGAGCTGTTCTGCAGTTCCAGACCTTCACCTGGAAGATGTGGATGATGAAAGTGCTTCATCTCCCTCCTGGTAGCTTTTCCTGCTTAGGAAAACTGTTGGTACCTCCTAAATATGCAGGGAGCAAAGGGAGCTTGAATTACTAGGTTGTTTTGTGGAGGAGGAAGGTAGGTGTTGAAGCTTTGTAGAAGTCCTGGCATGTTGTTGGATACTGAATCCCCCTTGTGCTTCTACATCATAGCACCATCCCAGCCAGATGGCTGCTCTTGCCGTGTACATCCATGGCCCAGTGAGCTGTGTGACGACGTTTACCCTCTGTAGTCTTCCACTCAGCAGTGAGAGAATGTCACACCGTTGTGCTGGTTTTTCTTCTGTTTTTTCTATGTTCTTTTCCACCCCTGCCTTTCTGCTGGATCTGTGCAATGACTACAGTGTGTTTTCCTCTCTTGGAAAAGGTAAAGCCGTTCCCTGGGCTTCAGCACCTCCTCATAGACCTAAGTGCTGTGCTGACTTCAGACTTGGGTGTACAACCAAGGACTCTTGAGTTGAAAGAGTTTCCGTGCATTAGCAGAGCTGATGTACGTGACCCTGTGTTCACTCCCTGCCTGCCCCAGATGTGAGGCACATTATATTAGCTTTCACTGAAGTTTTAGCTTTTAACTGGGGCACGAAGAGCACGTGCATGGTCTTGCCACGTCCAGTTCTAGTGACCAGATGAGGATCGCTTGCCAGGTAAGCCCAGAAGGAACAAGCTTTGCACACCCTTAACGCTTTCTCTTCCAAGTAAACGTGGATTTGGAGGTCTTTGCTGCACCAACTAATTTTCCTGAAAGTTTTTCCACACATCTGAACTTCAGGAAACCCCTTAAATCAGTGCAGTGCCACCAGGAAGAGGCCGTGTTTCCTCAAGATCTGCTTCATTGCTGGGAAGATGTCGTGGCTCTTTGCCAGAGAACTTCCACCATCTGAAAGGTGCAAACTGCTCGTTGCGTGCTAGCGCAGGCACAGAGAGAGGACGTAGGTGAGCGCCGTGGAGGAGAACATAAAGGAAGGAAAAGGATCATTAATGGTGTGTCCCAAGCAGGAATAATAACAGATTGTCCGTGTAAATCTCTTCAAGGCTGGAATCCCCCTTCAGTCCCATTAGCGTGAGTCTTAGTAATAAAGTTCTTTTTTAGATGGTTGGCTTGTGGGGGGAAGCATAAAAAAAGAACTTTCCTCTAGTTCTTGTGTAATAGGTTTTGGAGTATTGGCTACATGGTAATTACATAAAAATCATGTCATTATTTGGTAGGTTTCCATGATGGCTTGAATATACATGAATATATTTGCCTCCAAGGAAACTGATACTGCTTTAGGTGAAAATTGGCTGGTATTGACTATGCAGGGATATAGTAACAGATTGTAAGTGTCTCAAGAATTGTATCATTTGAAGTTGTTGTTAGACCAGAAATTGTGGATGAGAAAGAAATAAGTACACATTTGTAGTTTAGAAGCAAGCTATAAAAATTGTTGGTCTCTATTGTTTTCATCGAAGCCCGGTCTGAATCCAAAGGAACATCAGGCTGGAAAGATCAGGTAATACAGAGGAAAACATGACTTTGTGTTTGTGTTCGTGCTCACGCATCTGCAACAGCCGTTACAGACGGTAAATTAACACGCAGCTTTCTGAGCGAGCTGAAAAACTTCTTCCTACATAGGTGACATGTCACGAAATTCAGAGAAGTAACTGAAATTGCATTGGAAAAGCACAGGAAACGAGCAGGGTTAGTTCTCATAGCGCGACAGTGAATTGAGTGGGTTCATAAAGCGTTGGGTCTGGTCTGAAGCAGTCGGTAAGTGAACGCGACAGGAGTCTGCCTCCTCTGCTTTTCTGAGTTAGATTGCTAAAAATGGAAATATGTAACACCTGTTAATATAAGCGTGTGAGTAATGAAGGGTGGCTGACATACCTGATCGTACGCACCCTGTCTTTCAGTTCTGAAGAACTTTGCTGCACGTTAACTGTTTTTGCTGAAAAATTCCGTTCTATGTGCTCGCAGCCTGATTTTTAAAACTAGTTTTACAACACAGATCAGTCACATCGCAGAATGAATACTATAGAAAAACCCTAGGGGAATTATTAATTCTGTTTTTGGGGCAGAGGTGAACAGCATGTGGTGACATCACCCTGAATAACAGAATAAAATAAGATAAATACTGAATTGTGCATTCAGTGGAAGAGTCTTGTGGAGAAAACATAGCATGTCATCACATACGTAAGGCTGATGAAATGTTGCATGTGCACAGAAAGGATAATACAGTTAAAAAGGCAATCTCATTCTGCCCTGTAGCATTTTGGTTCTTGACTTTCCAAAAATAACATTTAAAACCCTTTCTTCTTCACTGTGACCGGAAAAAAACATCCACAGAAAAGAGCACAGATGGTAGTTGTTACAGTTAATCTTAAATTCTTAGTGAACAGGAGTGTTGAGAGCTGAGTTAATGCAGTGAACGGATCCGCAGGTCTGAAGAAGACATGGGCGCTGTAGGCAGCAGGGAGAGCGGTGCTGAACCTTCTGCTGGCCTCAGACTGATTTGGACAAGTGTTTTAGACCTGAAGGAGCTCTGTGTATGGTGATGTTCTACTTCAGTGAAAAGATTTTACTTTTTTCTTTCCAGTGAGTTTTAGTTGATGGAGGCTGCTCCGACCTATGGCTGCTGCAGTGGTGGTTGTACCTTCCCAGGGCTGCTGGGAGAGGGTGGTGGGTCAGTGGTGCAACAGCCCCTTCAGTGATTTGGGATTTTAATGAGCGGCTTCATCGCTGTTTGCTATCGTATTGGTACTGTCATTCTCTCTTGTTAAAATTTATGAAGTTGAGTGCCTGGTTTTATTTTCATAGAATCATAGAATGGTTTCGGTTGGAAAGGACCTTGAAGATCATCGAGTTCCAACCCCCCTGCCATAGGCAGGGACACCTCCCACCAGACCAGGCTGCCCAAGGCCACGTCCAGCCTGGCCTTGAACACCTCCAGGGATGGGGCCTCAACAACCTCTCTGGGCAACCTGTGCCAGTGCCTCACCACCCTCAAAGGGAAAAACTTCTTCCTCATGTTCAATCTGAATTTCCCCTCTTCCAGTTTGAGGCCATTCCCCCTCGTCCTATCACTACATGCCCCAGTAAAAAGTCCTTCCCCAGCTCTCCTGTAGGCCCCCTTTAGGGACTGGAAGGCCGCAATAAGATCTCCCTGGAGCCTTCTCTTCTCCAGGCTGAACAGCCCCAACTGTCTCAGCCTGTCTGCATAGGACGGGTGCGCTAGCCCTCGGATCATCCTCGTGGCTCTCCTCTGGACACGCTCCAGCAGGTCCATGTCCTTCTTCTGTTGGGGACTCCAGAGCTGGATGCAGTACTCCAGGTGGGGTCTCACGAGAGTGGAGTAGAGGGGCAGAATCCCCCCCTCGCCCTGCTGGCCACACTTCTTCTGATGCAGCCCAGGATGCGGTTGGCCTTCTGGGCTGAATTTTAAATGAGTCTAATAGCTAATGCTAGATTAGATGCACGTCCAATGCTGTATGGGCTGTGACGTGTTGCTTTACTTGTGTGTCAAAAAAAAATAATATCTGAGAACTTTCGGGCCAACATAAACTATGAATACTACAAAAACGGCGTGCCTTGCATGTTTAAGGAAAGCCTATACCTTACGTTCTTAGCATAGGCAATCATAAACATCCCCTGTCATGAAACCAGAAACTAAATTGGCTGAGAGGGGAAAAAAAGAGGAAGAGTTTGCAAATGGTGCTTCAAACCGAGTTCTGGTTTGGTCAGATTTTTTCTGGGATTTTCCTCTCCTCCCATTTTAGGGACTTTTGCCCCTGAAACAGACCTTCCATCTTTGCACTTGGCTTCCATGGTCTTTGTTTATGGTGGAAGTGTGGGCAGCACAGGGGTGGTGGTGTAGCAGGGCTGGTGTGAGGGGATCCACAACATCAGCTGGAGTCTCGATTTCCTGTCAAAACTCCCCAAAATGAGCAGGAAGCAAAACTTGCGTTTCAAATCAGAGCAGGTCTCAGTGCGCAGATTTGCCCCAGGTTAAGCATAGATGTGCACTGGGGGGGGTTGTTCTCAAAATCTGTGTGCGTTTCATGTTCTCCCTTTGCCCCTTAAAATATCTTATGACTGGAAAACGAAGGGTGCTGGGTCCATGGGTCCATCTGGGACGGGCAGCACCTGCAGGCACCAGCTTTCTGGCAGCCGAGGGCATTTCTCCTGGCCGGCACGGTGGCTCTGCTTGCTTCTCCTTGGCGTCACGGTCCCTCTCTTTTGGGAATTGCAGCAGTTCTGCTGGCAGAAATTTAAGTGTTTCCCACTGAGAGTGAGAAAACTGAATTGGGGTGAAAACCCACCGAATCCCTTTGTCTGCTCGAATGGGGAGCCTGAGCCATGGTGGCATCTCTAGCCTTGTTTGAGCTCAGGTGAGAAGAGCTTTCTCAAAAATGCCCAGTGGAACTTGAAGCCATTTTCTCTTGGTGTCTGACATCTTGAAGTATCTCCCAGCTGTCAATTGTATCCTGTTTCCTTATTCAAGGGAAGCTCTTTTTGTGCTTTGGGGTGTTTTTCTTCAGGGGGGCTCTTGGCAGGGCCAGATACAGGTGTCCCAGCTTCACAGGAGGCTTTGGAGCCAGGGGGGCTTTCCCGGGCTCCTCCTTCCATGACAACGGATTAACTCCTTCCTTCTGGTTCAAGGAAGATTTGCACATAGTTTCTAAAGTATTTAATTTATGCCCCTGCCTTTTCTTTCCTTAATTTTTGAGGCGTACAAGATTTTAAAGGGGTTATTTAACAAATAGTGTTGGACTCTTGGGCTTGAACCACTCTGCTTTTATTAAGGAGATCTTGGCTGTGGCAAGTCATAGGCAGGAACTTGAGTTTTTACCAAATATTATTTTCCAAGTATTTCATTAAGTCTTAAAAATTTAATAACCAAACCAGAAACAAACTGATTTTGAACAACCCGCCTTCTAGAATTCCCTCCCCCTATTTTTAACTTTTCATCTTTCTGATACCAAAATTTTGTGAGGGCTTCATCTGTGTATGAGGAAAAAAAATACTCTCCGTGGGCACTCCCCTCATTTGACCTGACAAACAGGTCAACCTGTTTGTTGACCTAGTCCAGAGAAATTAGGTGAGAGTTTTGGCAGTCGTGGGTGCGTGGCTTTGTTATTATACCTGTATGCACCCAAAATCACTAATTTCGTGGTTGTAACCATGGTGAGAAGGATGAATCATTGTCCCCCTCTGCTGGTGGTGCACCGGGCCGGGGATTTGCTCACCCTGCCAGCTCGCCGAGTTACTCTGCGACTGGAATACGGACTTTTAAGAGGGTGGCAGGTGTGTGTGTGTACATCGGTCAGGGTTTTAAACGACCAGAGAAACCCTTTGCTTTGAGGAGTACTCCAGGGGCTATAATGCATCAGCTCTCTAGGTGGATCTCGAGAAGAGCCATCCTGCCTTCCCCTAAATATTTTGCAGCGTGCATCGCAAATGACTGTTTCCACCATGAGAAACAGAAATGAGGTGAAGGGAAAATGTGCTTTGAAAAAAACAAATGCTGTCGTGTCAGTCAGACTACTCCCAGCAGAGACCTGAGTGCATCCCTGTGGTCCTGCGTCTGTCCTGTGGATGGGTTAAGCCTTGAGAGACGCTGCAAGGATGAGCAGGGGAAAGTGGAGCTTGTCCTGCAGGAGGGTACCAGCGGAGCGTGGCACAAGCCAAGCAAAATACAGTCTGAGAAAGGATACAGCTGGTATCTGTGAGTCCATCAGGGAAACACTCACAAGGGAGGCAGATACACAAAGAACAATGGTCCACCGAGGCTCTGAGACCTTTTAAGTGGCAAAGGATAAAAATCCCCTTCAGATTTCTGAGATGAAGCATGAGGGGTGTGTAATGTGATGCTTAAGATTGCAAGAGACCGAACGTAATGGCCGTGGGGAGTGTGAGTCACGCACACCACACTGGGGAGAGCCTCGCACGGGGGACAGTCGCACGGCTGCCTGTACGTGCCCACAGGAGCGAAGGACTGCTGTAACGCTGTCCTTGGCTGCCACCGGGCGCCGTGACCTGTATGTACGGTAATAGTGCTGTGTAGGACTGGTGAGAGATGCTACTGCTAAGACGAGCAAGAATTTGTCTTGTTCAGTGGAGGCTCTGGAAGATTAAGATGCATTTTTGAAGAGGTGAATTCCTGACATCGAGCATGGGGATATCTGGAAAACTCATTAGTAAATAGTAAGTTAGAGCTTGGCTGTTGGTTTGTTTGGTTCATCCCCAGAAGCGCATTGTAAATGAAGCAGCACTTAAGGTTCTTTTGTATTCTGAGAATTGCTGACGTGATTAGAAACAAGAATATGAGCTATTAAGCAAAACCAAAGAACGCTGTGTTGAAAAGCAACAATTTTGATTTATGAATCTGCAAGAAGGCAATGGTTTTATATTTCCCTTCACATTTTAAAATGTCCGGACAATCTTTTTAATATTATGCCCACACAGACACTAAAATATATTGAGTTTCAGTTACAAGATACGTTGTTTAAAAGGGAGTGTTTTCAATTAGATTAAAGCTAATATCTTTAACCTTTTGCATTTAAGTTTTCTGGTCCTGCGCAGAAATAATTACTGGCTTGTCTCTATGTTCCAGTAATCATGCTCAATTACTTCTTCCTCATATTATTGCTGCGGGAATGTGTCTGGAAACTCAAATTTAGCATTAAAATGGCATGGATGGCAGGAACGTGCAATTTAATTGTGAACACGTGCTGTGCTGTTAAATACTAGTTTTTTTTCTGATAGTATCGCATTTGCTGGGCACTTTCCAAGCACAAGGGAAGCTCGTGTGGCAGGCTCAGGCTTTCTCCAGCCTAAGCCTCAGGCTTATGAAGCAATATTCATTGAAGTCTGCTATATCAGATTAAGGCCTAATGCTGTTGCAAAAACAATACATGTTTAGTTCAAATATGTTTTGGCAGAGATAAGAGAGAAGAGAAAAAGGGAGGGATGGAGAATACAAATGGAGGAGTCTTTTTCAGCCTCAGATGAGTGATGGGCAATGTTTACCAAACCAGCGGTACTCTCACATTTAGTTTAGTCACATTTTGTCACGTTTAGTTTACTGTCCCCCAGGAGACTCAAGTGGGATGGTTTCCCCTTGAGAGCATGGAGCTGTGGCTGACAGACCGTGATGTGGGACCACTGCCAGAGCACGGGAGTCTCTCCAGAGATGCAGAACAGAGTCTCACATCCTTCTTCTCTTCAAAAAGTCCAGACTCCTTCCCCATCTAGCTTATTCCCAAGCCAGTGGGAGAGGAGCAGCCTGTCCACCTTTGGACAGGAACATACAGGCATGCCTTCCAAGCTCTTTGGCTGATGTTCCATGCTCTACCATCAGGACTTGGGACTAAAGAGACTTCTTACCAACACCCACCCTTCCCCCCTTGGCTTCTTAAGTATTACTGTAGCGTCTTGTTGATTTTACAGCCCTGGTATCAGACATTACTTTAAATAGAGGCACTGTCACACCTGCCATTAGAAAAAAGATGGTATTGATATATTCCAGGTTTGCTTCAGGTGATAAGGATAACCTGTAACTTTGGGTGGTTTTGCAAACCAGCCCCAGAATACTGAGGTGGTTTGTGATGTTAGATAGGGCTTTAAAAAAAAAAAAAGTGGGTTCTTGGAAGATACCCCTGCTTCTTGAAGGCACTGAAGTCATGGGCTGAGCTCCTTGTGGACAAGGTTCCCCTGAGAGAAATACATCCCTTGCGATGATATTCTCTTGAGTAGCTGCTTTATTCTCTGCTGCCCACCCAAGGCTCTGCACCTTTCATAGAGCAAAGGATAATAAAACAAATGAAAAAACCTGATAGTCTGGAAGGGGAAGAAACAATAGAGGCTAGGGAAGAATTGGAATTAGTAATATGTAGTTAAAAATGTGAAGAATGAAGTGACTTCAAAAGCCATGAAGGAGGTAAAGCAAAGAGAAGAATGCTCATTTGGTGTCACAGCTGAGGGTTGCCATGAGTACGAAAACAAACTGATGGTTGATGCTCTGAAAATATGAAAAAACCCCAACGAATAACCAAGGCTTTCCCCCTGTTTTTTGTCTGCATCTCAGCCAGTGCACCCAAAGTGTCAAAAGAAATCAGTAGACTTACGTAGACTCCTAGATGCTCTCTATGACTGTCTTTGGTTGAGACTAGATCCAGATCTCAGTCATATTAATGGAAAGATTCCCTCAGATTGCAATTTTATCGGCCTGACCATATATTGTGTGCCTCAAACTGTACAAAGTCATTCCTGACAATTTTAATTTATTTTTTTTTTTCCTCAGCCGGAGTCAAGTTGCTCTTGGAGAAGGTGAAGATAATCCGTTTCAGTTGCGTAAAAGATCAGACAGTCACATAAATGCAGGTATGTTGGCTTTTGAGGTTTGGTTTTGTTTGTTTGTTTTTCGGTGGGAGGATTAAGTTCGTAAACTATAGAATTGGTGGTTTGGGCTTTTGTTATTAATTGAGCTAAAGCTTAGTAAGACATGGAACACAGACCCCATAATACCTGGACTGCGTGCTCATCTGTTTCCTTACCACTCTTTCTATTTAAGCACTGGGTATAAAATGCAACATGCATTTTCTTTTAAGTCAGAGCTGTCTTGTATGCATTCTTGGCGGTCTCAAAGCTATTGCATTAAACCTCCTTAGTGCTACCCTTTCCTTCTGGAGACAGAGGGGAGTAATAATAAAAATTAACTCTCCAATAAAGCTCATTTCACCATTAGACATTAAGTATCAGGAGTTTAAAAAACAAAGGGTGAGAGGGGAGAAAACTAACAGAATTATTTAGCTGTTAAGGAGATTGTAAAAATAGAAGCTAACCTTTTTTTTTTTTTAAAAAAAAAAAAGGAAACACAAATTACACTGTTTATATTACCCAGCCTCAAGTATTATTTTTCAGCCAGTTCAGTGCTTAAGGATGTGAAAGTTATTCCTGCTTTACAGTAAGAAGAAAAACCACCTAAAATAGTTGTGGAACCACCAGAACAGAAGGGAATGATTTGGAGCAGAGTTACCAGAAACAGAATAATCATCGACATTTCTTTTTTCACTTCTCCCCTCATTTGTGAAAAGCACTGATTTTGAATAGTCAGGTTCCCAATTTGAAGACTCGGAGAAATGCCGTGCCTAGCCCATTATAGCATGCAGTAGCCTCATTAAGTAATGGATTTGTGTTCTGACAAATACTCAAACTCTTCTTCACTTTTTGCTTAAGTGTTCTTCCTCCACTTTCAGTATCTAAACGTAAAAGAAGATTGCAAAGCCATGGCTTTCTGTGCAAAAATGAGGAGCACAAAGAAGAGCGAAGTAAACCTGGAAGCTCAGCATCAGGGTTTAGAAATACTTTTCTACCTGCAAGATAAAAATCCCATATGTTACACCAGCGGCGAGTTTACCTCGGAGGAGCTGTGCATTGAAGCTGCCCAGAGGTGTTGTGAGTATCTGGATTTTATATAAGTTCTCAGTGGCAACGCTTGACAGTATCGAAAGTGATGCATCCTTCTCGGCATGTAAGTCAAGGTTTGTAGAAGAAATATGCATGCTATGTAGTTTAGGATGGAAACCTTTGCCAAGAGTCTGTTTGGGCAGTCCTTAAACTGTTTGGAGTGGAAGAAATGGTGGGAGAGACTGTTTAAGATTCACATAAAATCATGATCTCCCACCCTGGTTAGAGGTACTGATTTTTTCACTTTGGTGGGATGGGATTAGGCTTCTTTTGGGAGAAGAGGAGATAGAATATACAGATAAGTTAACACAAAGCTCTTTTACCTTGTATACTAGTTGGTAAACCTGTCAAGGTCTGTCCCATGTTATAAAGCATCTTATATATAAAAAATACATAAAAAGGGCTAATGAGAAAAAAATTTGCTACTTCTGAGAAGCCATTTGATATTTTCCCAGTTTCAGTTTTCTGTTACCTGACACTTCTTTGGAGAGTGTTATGATATCAATAGTATTAATTCACCAGATAAAGTTAACTGAACTGTGCACAATTGTGGTAATACAGAAATTTTTAATGAAGATTTCTTGCTTTGTCACTGTGGTCCTTGACTCAGCAAAATATTTGAGTATGTATATATAATTCCACTGGAACCAGTGGATTTAATCTGTGTTAGAGCCTCATGTACAACATGAACCCACATACTGTGCAACTGCTCCCACTAATTTCTGTTGGAAGTTTAAAACCTTTGAAGAAATGACTTAAAGGGAGCTTGCCTTAAGGGAACTTCTTTCTGCCTTCTCTCGCTTTTCACTGAGCCCAGAGCACGTGGTAGTGAGGTACCCACTAATGGGTAACGTCTTACCCAGCTCAGCGAGCTTGTGATGCTGGTCGCTGCTGGAAATCACAGCTCGAATAGTTAAACCATTGAGGGCATCTACGTACTGCTTGCTGACCTGCAGAAGGCACTGGCTGCCCAACCCCACCTTCTGTGAACTTTGCAATTAGGCTGTTCGGTTTTTATTTCCTTGGCTTCTCTTCTTCCCTTCTGCTCTCTCTCCCCAAGTCACGGTAGAAATGGTTCCACTGAACTCTGCAGTGCTCTCTGCAACAGAGCCGTTTGCCTGAGCGGGGCTTTTGCAAAAAGGTACTGCCTCCTATTGAGCAGGAAACAAGTAATTCAAACAACGGTAGACCTGTAAACATACCATAGCCTGTTCTTCTCTGGGATGATGTAAATGCAAAGGTTAAAGCAGGTCAGCTTAGGCATACAAGTCAAAGTCTGTTCTTTGTTGGAAAACCCTCTGTTGAATTAGCAAAGAATGGAAAAATGACACGTTATGCTTTCTGCTTGGTTTCTAATGGGAAGGGGAATTTCATTGTTTCACTAAAACCTGCTCTTTCAGCAATAGGAGTAAAATTTATTAATAAAATAAAACTGAGAACACAGTTGTGGTATTGCTGAGTGGTTTTGTTAAAACACCCGTTTCTGTGATCTGGAAAAAGTGAAGATTTTTAAGGCATTTCCTCTGAAGTTCAGACCTTTGGCAAAATCAGGATTTCGGAATAAGTTTAATGTTAGAAGTAGCTGAAATGATATGCTGTTTAATACACAACAAAACCAGTGAAGTGAACCAACGCACAGTTTGCAGTTCCACTTTAACCGTAATTTTCTAATATTTGGTTTAAACTAATCCTAGTATCAGTTTCTTTTTATGGTCTGTTTTGCAAGATCAGATATTTACTTTAGGCATTTGTACTTTTGAGGTGTGCATATGTATTGTAGCCTTGTGATTCATATGTTTGTTTACTTTTCTCTGACAGCTATATCTCCTTTGTGCCATAATCTCTTTGCTCTGTATGATGAAAACAGAAAACTCTGGTATGCACCAAACCAGGTCTTTAAGATAGATGAAAAAACATCACACCGGCTCCATTATCGAATGAGGTAAGTGCAAAACACCTGAAAAATGATACCTTAGCCATACATGGATGCTCTGACTCTTACTACTGAATTCACTGAAGAAGCAGGAAAGCAAAACCAAAAGAAGCAGCTTGCTTTTCACAACGCAGATAAAAGATTAACAGGAAAAGCTTCAAATGTCTCCTGATTTTTTTTTTTTCATCTTGCTATATAAATTTGAAAAAAGCCCCAGAAGTTGAAAAACCACAAGAGCCTGTATCCACAAAGCTGTAGGTGACTGAACTAGCTAAAAGCTAAATTGAAAAAAAATGGCTCAAAAATGTTGGTTTGTTATATCAGTATTTTGCATGCTTCAGTTTCCTTTTGAAGTGTTCAAAGTGAACTGTACTCCTGCTGAAGTCAATGGGACTTTTACTATTAACTTGAAAGGAAAAAGAAGCATAGGATCATAGAATGGTTTAGGTTGGAAGGGACCTGGAAGATCATCCAGTTCCACCCCCCTGCTCTGGGCAGGGACACCTCCCACCAGCCCAGGTTGCTCCAAGCCCTGTCCAACCTGGCCTTGAACACCTCCAGGGATGGGGCAGCCACAGCTTCTTGGGGCAACCTGTTCCAATGCCTTGCCACCCTCAAAGTGAAAAATTTCTTCTTGATATCATATCTAAATCTCCCCTCTTCCAGTTTGAAGCCATTCCCCCTCATCCTATCACTATATGCCCTTGTAAAAAGTCCCTTCCCAGCTCTCCGGCAGCCCCTTTAGGCACTGGAAGGCCTCAATAAGGTCTCCCTGGAGCCTTCTCTTCTCCAGGCTGAACACCCCCAACTCTCTCAGGCTGTCAATTGCTATTGCTCTTGCAATTGCTTTTGAAATTCTCCCCTAGGACTCTAGGGGATTCTGTGTGACCTCGCTGTGGGTGGCACGCACTAGACTGGAGAAAGCGTCAGAAAACAGAAACCATTGTTCTCAGGATCTTTATCCAACGTGTCCCGTCAGGTTGAACTTCAGGTGGCGTTCTTAAAAGATGACACATCGCCTGTTCAGATTTCTGGGGCTGAATGGGTACACCAGCCCTCATCCACTGGAAAATGAAAGCAGTAATGCTGACAGCTGTTGAGCACTCTCACATAATCTAGCTAAAGGAAGAATGTCTTCCTTTTAGGATTTGATAGAAATCTAATTCTTCACATTATACTGCCTTGGGTTTTTTTTTTTTTTAAATATTATTCTGGCTTTTCTTCTTGCATCAATGTGAGCTATAAGTGTATGATATAGGAGAAAAATACATGGAATGACTTTGCTTCCAGGAATAATTAGTCTAGAAACTTTACCCATCTTCCTAAAGCAGATCCACAGATTATTTCTGTCAATTCTTCAAGGTGCAACAGCAAGAAAATAAGCTGCTGCGTAATATTCCTTCTTCACCTTAAAATGCAATACTCGCATACACGGTCAGTTTAGGCTACAGAGAAGAAACTTGAGGTGGTAATCTATATAGCTGTATGCATTTTAACAACTTTTTCCTGATAATCTCTAGTTAGACAACATGACTGTCACTTGTACATGCTAACGAGAGAATTGACGCACGTAAACCTCAGGTTGTGCATCCAAACCCTTTTCTAGACTTGTTAGAGAATAACAGCACTTTGCTTATGCAGACACAAAGACAGAGCTTTGAAAATGTGATCTTTAAACTGTAAGGTATTTCATTTCTGATTGCTTTTGTGCCAGACTGGAATTATTGTTGTTGCATGAACAGTTATGAGAAAAAAAATACTGACAGTCAACAAAAAATATACATACTTTTCAAATAATTATAATACTGATACCTATTTTTAGAAGAGGATATTATAGTCTTTTTTCTTTAACACAGTCTATTAGTGGTGTTAATGACTTAACCTTGACTAATCTCAGATTTAAACAGCTGTGATTAAGTTTGGCAGATAAACACCATACAATAATGGAATTGAGTGACTCTCTAAAAGAAGCTCTGAGGACTCTAATGGCCTCTTAGAGAGCATTAAGTGCCCTTTCTTTCTTTAAGAGATCAGTCAGATTAACCATATACTGGATAATAAAAAAAAATCTTGGTATAATCTGAATCTGGGGCGTTTTCCCCTGATACTGAAATTCTTTGATGTGGTCTGCTTTTCTCAGTAGAAGAAAGTGGTATTTTAAAAATGTAGTTGTGGGAATTTAATCCTCTGATTTGAATTATGATGCTGGTTTTAACTCAATTCTTAAAAAATAGGTTTTGATGTGTTTGGTGTTTATATGTTTCTGTTTTGGGTGAATGATAAGAGCGCTCTCCAGGTACTCTTTCATTCCTACTGCACCTTACCTGCACAACGGGTAACACCACCACCTTTAAAACTGCTGGAACAGTTCACTCTTACAAATCTTTTTTGGCTGTTCGTAACTATCAAATTTTACATATATGGGCAAAATTACTCTATGTTGAACTTTATTTTCTGGAAATTTTTCTGTTCTACCATTTTATAGAACGAAGCTGGAAGATGTCCTGCTTTCTGTATTTCAAAGTTCTGATGGTTTATTTGTTTAAGCTTTGGAGTTGGGATTTGAAGTTTGGCAGGGAAGGCTCTTTTGTCAGATGGACTTCATGCATGAAAACTGACAAACTTTGGGCCAATAATATGTATTTAAAATAATTTCATATGCATTTAAGAACAGACTATATGAGTTAAGCGCTAAAATCTAAAGATTCCCATCTCCTTAGGAATACTGTAGTGTTTTGGTGAAGTGATATTTTCCTTTCTTTCATTTCTGATTTGTTGTGTGTCTTGGCTTGGGCATCTGAACTGAGAGCAGGGCAGGCAATGAAAAATTATGAGCAATAAAGGATTGTGAAACTGGTCTCTAAATGAATATTGTTTATTCTGAGCTCTGCAAGAGGCAGAATTCCTCTTGGAAAAACGAAAATGTCCTGGTCTTATTTAATCGTGCAGTGTGTTAGACTGTATATAATCATTTAGAGATTAAATCATTTTTACGTGGACAACCTTATTTCTGAAATGTCATTACATTGATAGGTTTGATAGAGTCATGCCCTATTGAAATTATATATATACAAAATGAAGGTATGTGACTGAGTAGTTTCAAATGCTTTCAGATGTTTGTTTTTTCTCCCACTGCTGAAAGCTTTAGATTTGGTTTCTGATTGCGCAGACTTCCCGTCCTCCTCCTCTCCCCGTCAAAGATCTGTGCCAGCTGGTATTTTTTTGGTAATAGTTTAAAAGGACTTGCTTTTCACTAGAAACTTTTAGAACTAGCCCTACATTTCTTTCACTTGCCTCAAGTTTATGTCTACAACATAAGTAACCACAGTATTTTGTAATATCCTGGACTAATTAGCACAGCAGCTGATGGAGGAGGAGTTTAACTGTTCCATAGCTGGGTTGCGTTTAAGCCAGAGGTAGCGGTGTTTCTTGGAGCGGAGAAGCGACCCAAGACACGTGTTTCTGGAAACTCTGGAAAGAAGAACTATCAGAGCTGCTGTCGGGGAGAGAGACCAGCAGGTCCCCCTCCAACGTTTCCACCGCTCCTTGGCCAGATTGAACGGGTGAAGGGCAAAACTGCTCCTTCCCGGGGGTGACCCGCTCAGGCTGACTCCCCAAATCCCCCCTGCTGGCTCTCACCCATGCCGCAGGTGCCTGCCCTGGGCTAAAGCTCTCTAAAGGAGGGGTGGGTGATGCTCCTGGAGCTCAGGAGCACACAGTGTCCTTTCCAGCTCATCTGCAGCACTTCTGTTCTGTTTGTGGAAGTGGAATAGTAATAATCTGTCTCCCCCTTACCACAAGTCCATTGGTCTCTTCAAGGCAGAGACTCTCCTTCTTTATTTTATGGTTCCTCGAACAATGGACTTTAATTTTTATCGTAACTTATAAGTGTTGTCTTAATCAGTGCAGTTTAATAGGGAAAGGAGCAAATTCTCCTCTCAATTACAAACAATACACGATATCTTGCCCATGATTATTTTCAGGAAGCACCAAAAGAATTGGAGTTATTAATTATCACTCATCTTATAAAGGAGCATACGGAAACAAAGTAATTTCCTGGAGGCAGAAGGATTTGCTTTGCTTTGCTTTTTATGCTTCAACCAAAGGAGTTCTGCAGTATCTGACAGTACTTGTCAGGAGTTTTTGGCATAGTTGTGTGTTGGTGTTCCTCCTGATACTATAGATATATGCTTTTTAGGGACTTAAAAAGACTTACCAAAAAGAAAGGATGGACAGAAACACTGTACAGAAAGTCTCATCTCTTAAAGGGTAATTTGATACATAATTCTTCATTTGGATGGTCAATTTACTGTACAGATAACACGTGTGATTTAAACACATGGTGCTGAACTGGAAGTAATAATTTTGTTTTGCTGTTTGAGATCCTGACTCTGCACTGAGACTGATACACACCAGTCTCAACCACTGCAGAACTGGGGCTTAATCCATGAACTCCCATTCTGGTCAGAGACACGTCACAAAGATATAGTCACATATTTTAAAACACAGTTTTGTGTGCAGGTTGTTCTGCACCATAATGTTCGTCGGCGTTTGCCAGTACTGCCTTCCTGCTGTCTTCCAGGACATGTCTCTTGAAAATTTTATTGTGTTATATTTGAAAGTGAACTGCTTGGGCAACATAGTGATTTGTTATTGAAACAGATTTCTTATTTGTAATCTCAAAATGTGTTCGTAGATTATAAGGTAGTTTGTCTATTCAGCTTTTTCTTTTGATACGGAAAACATGTATTTCCAATTCAGGACTTGGATATACCCATCACATGCCTCAACATTTTCTACCTAAGACCTTAGGTTTTTTCCACTCTCTTTTTCTTTACTACTTCTTTTATGTGCACTCTCTGTTAAGATTCACATTCATTTCTCTTTTTCCTGTGTAAAGCTGTTTGATCTCTTTTTGGTCACAAAAATTTGTTGTGATTTTGATTACGTATTTAGGTAGACATTAAAAGTTTTGCTGTCGAGGTGTCACAATAATGTGAAACAAATTATGTGATGCTCACGGTGGTCACTGTCCATCCGAAATGTCTGATTTCACACCACCCTTTGTATTAATGCAGTAATATATCTATACAATGAAGTAATTCTGCATTGTTTGCTCTTGCAAGTGCTGAATGCTCCTCTGGAATTAGTTTGACATGTTCTTACAGAAATCATTCCTGCTTAGTAGTTGGGTAAATCTGCTCTGCTGTAACCTTTTAATTGTAAGTAGTTCATGATCACGTGCAAAGCATGAACCTTTGCATAAGGCACATTGATTCAGACCAGATTTAACTAAACTTTACTTGATTTAAATGTTACTAGAACTCAGATAAACACAGGTTTCTGGAATAATTTAGGCAAAGATTTCTCAAAAGGTGCTAACAGAGCTAGAAGTCAAAAATTTTGTTAATTTTCAGTAGATGCCAACTCCTTTAGCAGGCTTTTCATGAAATGGCTTTGTGTACAGATATGAGTAAAAAGCTTGTTTGTAATATTGAACAAGATTGACTGTGTCCCTTTAAAACTGGGTGGTTAGAACTTGTGCCTTTTCACTAGCTCCATCTGAAACTAAAGAGAAGCCGAAATTCTAAGGAGTGAGGCATAGTGAAGTTCTTCCCTGTGCCTGTAGAGGAGGAGGAGATCTGAAGTCTTGTTAACCCTTCAGTTGAGCCATTTTTCCTTGGAATACAAATGCCAGGCGATGGTTAATGCGCAGTAGAGGCTTTACACTCTCTTACACCGCTCAAGCAATGTCAGAGGTGATGGAAGCGTACTTGTCATCTGAGTGGTGCCTCCTTCTCCAGTGGATCATGCAGGGATGTGACAGGCAGTCGGTCATGGTATTGTGAGTTAAGTGAGATACTGTTGAGTGGAAACGCTGAAGGCCTTTGACTAATGCACCGTTTTTCCCCAGTTCCTCAGGCCAGCCATGCAGTTTCAGCAGTGGACCGCTTTAAGTTGCGACCTCAGGGCAGAAGATTGATGGATTTTGACTTGTAACTGGTTTTCTTTTAAAAGTTGAAATTATGCATCTCATGTAAATCGAGGTTTTCCCCAAAAGTTTTAAAAGTTTATTCCTCTTTTCTTGCAAGATACTACTTTACAAACTGGCACGGGACTAGTGAAAGCGAACCCTCAGTGTGGAGGCATTCGCCACGGAAGGCAAAGAGCTCTTACGAGAAGAAGCTGGCGCCAGAAGGAACCCCTATACTTGATGCAAACTCATTGGAATACATCTTTGCACAGGTGAGGAGTTGCTTGCAAGTGTCTCTGCCATTGTAGTCACACAAAAAACTATTTGATTCAGTAGAAGCTGCTTTAAAGACCTATTTTCAAACTTTTAAGGTACATGTAACCTCACCTGTTAGTGTTGACATGTGTTTTCTTTATACTTCTGTGTGGTGACGAGTAGAGAATTTGCTACATAAAGAACAATCTACCCATACACAGAACATGTAAAGAAATGGTCTATCTCACAGTCCAAAAAGGGCTGTATTTTTATAGCATACTTTCTTTTAATATTAAATATTTTTGGATATCATAGAATCATAGAATGGTTTAGGTTGGAAGGGACCTTGAAGATCATCCAGTTCCACCCCCCTGCCCTGGGCAGGGACACCTCCCACCAGCCCAGGTTGCTCCAAGCCCTGTCCAACCTGGCCTTGAACACCTCCAGGGATGGGGCAGCCACAGCTTCTCTGGGCAACCTGTGCCAGGGGCTCACCACCCTCACAATGAAAAATTTCTTCATGATCTCCAGTCTAAATCTCCCCTCTTCAAGTTTGAAGCCATTCCTTATAAAAAGTCCCTCTCCAGCTTTCCTGTAGCCCCTTCAGGAAGGCTGCTATAAGGTCTTCCTGGAGCCTTCTCTTCTCCAGGCTGAACACCCCCAACTCTCCCATCCTGTCCTCCCAGCAGAGGGGCTCCAGCCCTCAGATCGTCTTTGTGGCCGCCTCTGGACCTGCTCCAACAGGTCCACGTCCTTCTTGTGCTGAGGACTCCAGAGCTGGACGCTATCACCTTTTCTTTTGTGAAACATTTGCACATAATGACTTTGACATCTATTGTCCTATGGGTGAACAGTGGCCATATTAAAAGTGACAGTATGGTGTCCTTTAAATGAGTCTTTTTTTACTGTGTGGTGTTAAAACGTTGACTGAGAAAACCACTGTCGCACAGCCTGCTTACATGCAGTTTTTCTTTCCTTCTGTTGTGCTTCCCGCTTGTTGGCGGTACATGCAGCACGCTGGACGTGGCAAGTAAGCACGGTCCCAATTTCAGAAAGCTTGTGCCCTTGTACAAACAAGTTCATATGCACCCAAATGATTTTGCAAATGAGAAGCTGTGTGGTTTCGTCAGAAATGGGAGAAGATTGAAGTTGTTGAAGGCTTGTAATATGAGCAAATTAAATGCACTGGAGAAAAACGTGTTTACTGTTAATTCTCAGTATAATTACTGCAGAATTTTTAGTCTTTGGAATATGGTTGTGTTGTTCAGAAAAAGAGATAGCGTGAAGCTGTTCCAGAGAATCCTTGTTGTTTTGTTATGAAATCACAATAAAATACCAAGTTAGCTACAGCTATGTGTGCATTTTAATGGTACCACTTGTGCTCTAAAGTAATAAGTAAATATTTTTTTCTGTGTGATCAAACTTACGCTTTATTTCATATGAACATTCTTGTGTACATGCATGCAACTGCAAAATCACTGTTTGAAAACATGCTGCAAAATTAGTTTTTGTCCTTTTTTTTCCTTTTTTCCTTTTTTCCTTTTTCTGAGTGCCAGCAAAAAGAATGAAGACACCTTTTCAGTTGTGGAACAAGTAGGGACCCTAATGGATTTTGTCAGCCAATATTGCATTAAGCAGAATTTTACTTTTGGGTAATAACATTTAAAAAAAAAAAAAGTTAAACAGAAAAACACGAATGCTTGTATAAGGCAACAGAAATGTCTTTGCTCTTTGGCAACCAAATATTTTTCAGACTGTCCCAGAGCAAGGCGGCTGCCGTAGAGTTTGCAATCTTGGCTTTGAGATGTGGCTCAGAGACCAAGTGCATGGGGTTCATAGAGACACCGGGTGATGAAGGGCAGAGATAAAGTAGAGACACAAAGTATTTATTGTGTACTAAAGAAAAAATCATGATGGTGCTAGAAGGGGACTGAGGTGGTGCTTTCTTTAGTTAATTACAAAACAAGTGAATTTTTGGTGGGCTGATGTATAGAAGAAGGGGACAGGGGGTTTGTAAGTGTCTGAGCAGCGCAGGTGTTCTGCTGGGTGTCTACACACGTTCTTGTTGAAAGCCCCAACGGTGTGGACTGTATGTGGGATGGATGTGCTGGTGACGATCCACCTGGTGATTCCACCCGTTCCACAAACTGTCATTTTAAATGACTTCTGCCAGGCGCAAATGGTGGTGGTGTTCTCAAATAGGCAGGGTTTGGGGGGTGACTGGTGCTTGCTGTGTTTCTCTTTCATTGGTCTCAGAGAAGACTGCATCCACTGCACAGCTCTTCCCTTCTTCTCCAACCCCTTCCTGTCCTGGCTTTCAGTTTCCGGTGACTCTTCTTGCTCGAGGACAGCCTGTGATCTTGTGACATATTGCTTGCTCATAGATGAACTGTGACAAATACCAAATCTGGTAGCTTTCTTTTTTTGCTTCCTGTTAAGGGTCAGTATGACTTAGTGAAAGGCCTGGCACCAATCCGTGATCCTAAAAACGATCAAGAAGTTCATGAAATTGAAAACGAATGTCTAGGGATGGCTGTCCTTGCAATCTCTCACTATGCCATCAAGAAAAGCGTGAAGCTTCCGGAGCTTCCCAAAGATATCAGGTAAGCTGGGATGGCTTCTTTGTCACCGTCGGGTCTACTGCACTTCTCTTCCAGGAGAGATTTTAAGCATTTTACCTTCCAGGGTCTGACTGTACAGGAGTTACAAGCTCCAATGCTACTATTGCTAAGTGGGTCTTCCTAATCTTGTCTATAGGCATATGTATCAGAAAACGTGATTTGTTTTCTCGTCTGAAGAGTATTTGAAAACTGTGCAGCTAGTGCACCCAGCATACCGATGTGTCGGGCACCAGTTGACTTGCTGTACGTTCAGGGTTCTGGGTTAGTAGGTTCAGAAATGGCAGTGTTGTTAAGTGGCAACCTAATGAGAAAACTGTTAGAATAAATTGCGTTATTGATTTGAGTCAGCTTTCAGATAAGGTCATTATTTGAATTCCTGTTGGCTATTAATGCTGTAAACCACTGCTGCAGTGCCTACGCCACAGTGGTTTACTGCATCTTGTTCTCTGTAATTTTCAAAGTAAGGCAGTTGCACATTTTAGAAAGTTAAAAGTTTAGGAGACAACAGTATTAACTCAGAGCATTGTTTTTCCTTCTAGTTATAAGCTTTATATTCCTGAAACTTTGAACAAGACTATCAGACAGAGGAATTTCTTAACCAGGATTCGGATAAATAATGTTTTCAAGCATTTCCTTAAAGAGTTTAACAACAAAACCATTTGCGACGGTAGTGTGTCTCCACGTGATCTGAAAGTTAAATACTTATCGACAATGGAGACCTTGACTAAACATTATGGAGCAGAAATTTTTGAGACTTCGTTTTTGCTGATTTCATCTGAGAATGAAATAAATAGATTTAATTGTGAAGACAATGAGAACCTCCAACTATATGAAGTCATCGTAACAGGAAACAATGGAATTCAGTGGAGGCTCAAGCCAACTGTAAGTAGCCTTTGATAAATGGGGATGAGAGGGTTGTTTTTGGGGTCATAACAACCGTTAAAAAATGGTCATGATCTTCAGACACTTCAGATAAGCTTTTTATTGAAAGGACTTCTTTCATAGGCTTACAGGATTATGCAGGTTGGAAGGCACCTCAGGAGGTGTCTAGTCCAACCCCCTGTTTGGGGTCAGCTTTGAGGTCAGACCAGGTTCCTCAGGGCTTTGTCCATTCTGGTCTTGAGAACTTCCAAGGATGGACATGGCACAACCTCTGTGGGCAACCTGTTCACCAGGAAGATTAAAGACTACTATATCTGCCAGACCAGACACAAGTCTTGAAAGATTAATGTCTGTGGAGGCCCTCTTGATATCGAAGTCTGTTAATGCTTTTTCTGTATATGGCACCCCAGGTGCCGTGTTTGCTCATACTCTAGACTTTTCATGAAGAAGTTAAAATATAGTGACATTAAAACGAAGCTTTCTCACATCAGTGATACTTTATACGTTGTTCCTTGTTTCAGTGCTGCTAATTGAGGTCACTTTGCCTAACCTCTTCTTTACTTTGTGTACATAAACATGCTCTAGTTTTGAAGAGGTTATGGCATATTCTACAGTCTTTCTCCACATATAATACCTGAACAGATAGACCTCTTTTTGCTTGCCTCAGTTCCCCACAGTGATGAGAACCCTACCGATAGCTATCTTTTCTAACATAAAGTATTGTGCTTCACTCTATTTAGATGTAACCTAACTATCTCTATCTCTGATGGAGAATTTCTGTTTTAAATGATGGTATTATTGGCGTGGAGAGAAGGAAGAACTGATGTTTGAGCAGAAAAGCTTGCCAGAAGTGCAGCCTGTTTCTTGTAAAGCTCCTGTTTCTGCTGATTTATAGATTATATTTATTTAAATGCCTAAACCAAAGACTTTCATCTCAGTGAGAACCTTTCTGTGACTAGCAGGAAGCTTTGCTCAGCCTGAACATTTATCTTTTTAAAATAAGTAGTTACTAATAATTTTCAATAATCTTTGACCTGTAAGATGCTCAGCTTCATTGTGGTCTGCGTGCAGAATTTCATCTGCTGTCGGTAGTTCAGGCATGCAGTGCGAGAAGAACGTGGCTCTTGCTTTTGGGCTGAGCTCTGAGAGATTGTTTCAAGTACATAATTTAGAAGTTTCAGTAGAAACCTTTCAGCCCTGTACCGGTACCAAAATTGTTCCTAGGTAAGTCGCCTAGCTAATGACTGCTTGCTCTCATTCTTGTGAAAACTGTCTCATGGACAGTTCTTGATAGAAGCATATTCTTGTAATACAGATACATTGAGCATGTAAATTAATTGATAATTCAGTGGAAAAAGTATTCAAGAATTAAGTAGCTGTGGAAGATTAATTTGTCATGAATCTTTGGTTTAGAGTAAAAAAACTTTGCTAAAAAAAAATATTTTTTTTTATTGGTATACTTTCATCCAAAATATATTTGCAGTCTGTACAGACAGAGAAAGAGAAGAAGAAAAAATCTGGTGGCAAAAACAAAAAGGATGAAGAAAAACACAAAATCCCAGATTCGTGGAACAATTTTTCCTATTTTCCTGAAATCACCCACATTGTCATCAAGGAGTCTACAGTTAGCATTAACAAGCAGGATAACAAAAGGATGGTAAGAACCAAACCCTGGATAGGTTTCCCTCCTGCGGGAAGCTATAGTGAAACGGTGGTGTTGGGCAACAGGTGACAACCTCCTTGAGGAACGTTTTCTAATGGGACTCTTAAATAACAGTTGAATATGTTGTCCTCAATGCTGTAGCGATGCAAAAGCGCTAGCTAGAAGAACAAGAAGTTGGTGAGCACAGTTGTTTCCCTACACTTGTTACTGCATATCACCAGTGCCTGGTGGCCTCCTTGCTACGCTTCTCAGCCCGTGGCATTGCTCTGTACAGCTTGGCTAGCCAAAACCAGCATCAAGAAAGAGGAGCTCAGCAAGGATGGCAGAGAGGAGACAAATGCCGAGAGGACCTGGGAGGGAAGAAGACGAGGGTCGGTTTATAGATACCCAATTTTAGCGTCCGAATTGATTCTTCTTGCTGTGGGCTGCCAGCTGTTAGAATTTGGAAAGGAGCTGCCAGAGTGCCCTTGGCTTCAAGGCCAACGTGATTGCCCCAGTCCTGAAGTTGCGGTGTTTCACGCAGGCTGGCACAAGAGTTTGCCTTACAGATCTCGCGGGGGATTACAGCAGAACATGTCATGCTGTAGAGTGAAAGTTTCTCGCCAGTAATGAGTGGGGAGGATAGAGAATGGTCAGTGTTGGCTCCCGAAATATGTATGGTTTTCTGTCATAGGTTTCTGGACAATTTTTTAGCCACTCTATCCAGAAATTTCTGGATATTAAACACTCCTGAATTGTTTAAACAGAACTGTAAACATTCTTTACTAAAATATCATTTTGTTGTAGGAATTAAAACTGTCCTCACATGATGAGGCCCTGTCGTTTGCGTCCTTGATAGACGGATACTTCAGACTTACAGCAGATGCCCACCATTACCTCTGTACAGATGTGGCTCCTCCACTGATTGAGCACAACATAAAAAATGGATGCCATGGACCCATTTGGTTAGTAAAATGTTCGATTTTTATTTTTCCACTTAAATAATTAGTCCTCTAATACTGCTGCATAATGAATCCATTGAGGAAATCTGACGTTTGGAAGGCCGTTGGTTACCAAAAGATTGTAGAACAACTTAGTTTTGCTAAGGATTATATTGAAAAAATACCTCTGTTTCTCTCCACATCAACTTACTTGTCTTTAAAACCAGCGTTTCCTCACAATAGGAGTATTTTGAGTCTTACTTCACTAATAGCTATCAAGATCATTGTCAGTTGAACAGATGGGAATATTTTAGGTAAACAGAGTTGAACTGTATCTACGCTGATGGGAGTCCTTAGATGGATGAACAAAGCCTTTGTTTTTTTAAATAGCTAAAGCAATTATTTTCCCTTCTGCTCAACTTTTTGGCTTTTCCTTTTATGTTTGAAGGTGCAATATATAGAAAACAGAGCTTATATGCATACTGTGGTGGATGCGGAATTTCCCCATTAAATCTTTTTTCCCTTTCTCTGTGCAGCTAAATGCAAGCATGTGTAATGCACACCATTAAATCATGTTTTAATAATAATATAAATATTTCTAAGTTGCTGTTACACATTTGCGTTCCAAATATAGAATTACTCTCCTGTGTATTTACTAATAATAGATTTTGGATGCAACTGCTCATTTGTTGTTTTTCCTCATTTGTACATCGCCTCTTTCAGCACGGAATACGCCATCAACAAACTGCGACAGGAAGGGAACGAAGCAGGAATGTACGTGTTAAGATGGAGCTGCACGAACTTTAACCACATTCTCATGACAGTGACTTGTTTTGAAGGCTCAGAGGTATGTCAGGTGTGGCATTCCCAGCAGTAATCTGATAATGAGCTAAAGACTAGACGCTCCCTGTAATCCATGTTGATATATTGGTGTTCTTTAAGGCAGTTGCCCTTATCTTAGTTTGATAGCTGATGCAGCAGAGGGTAGATAATTGGACTCATAGCTTCATTTTCCCCAGACCCTTGTGCTGTCTCTACAAATATGATTCATTACATCCAGAACATTTCCATTCATAGCAATAAAACTGTGCGTGAACATGATTGAAATTAAGCTTTTAAAACTCATATGGTGTGAGAATGACATGCAGAATTTGTCACTGCAACTTACCTAATGTTTCTTGAACATGGATTTAACTATATGAATGTCACTCTACTGACACAGTGTAAAAGAACAGTGCATGAGGACAGTTGCCTTTGTGTGTAGAACACCGTAGAAGGGGACGTATACACAGCTGGTGGAACGTATTTTATGAAAGATGAATGATAAGTAAAATCATGAGGTGGGACAGATGAGAGAACCAGTTAGAAGCAGAAAAGAAGAATGCAGCGACTGCACAGCTGTTTGAATTTTACTGACCTCAGTCGGAAGTCTGCAGCTGACTTGCTAGTTTTGGGAAGATATTTAAAGTGTTCACACAAGAATAATAATAGCATAAAGGCGTAGAAATGGTTTTCCTTCTCTTAGAAAAAAACGTTAATAGAATCAATGGTGAGGTCAAGAAGGGACATTTGAAACAAGAAACAATAAAATAATGAGAAAAACCTCTTGGAAATAATAGTCACCTCAGCACTGTATATTTGGTTCATCTTCTGTAGACATTTGCAAAAAAACTGTATGATCAACACTGTCTTCTAACAGACAGGGCAACCGAGGCACTGAAACAAGACATTAGTTTTGTCTTGGAAATCATTCAACCTCGTTGTGAGGCTCAGAGAGGAAAGAGAGAGGTGATGCGAAGCTGCAGTACGGTAGAGGTGAGGAAGCGGGAGTAGAGGGCAGAACTTGAAAGGGCATGGGCTTGAGATAGGCAAGGACAAAAGTTCAATCGTTCTTCCTCAATACATTTGAATGAAACTGGAAGCTTTGAACAACAGCCTGAAATCTTGTTTCGCTTGCTGGACAATCTGGGTTGTGAAAGGGAGTTTGGCTATTTTAAAGTTTTTGAGATTTTGAAACCGTGGTCCAGATTCTGCAATTCTCGACCAAGTGAAGAGAAAATTCCTTCTGAAGAGTCAGGGCTCCTGCATACTGTCAGGCTCTGCAAAACACAGAAGCCATAATTGGGCTTATTAGATGATTGCAGCTTTATATTGCTCTTCTTCCACTCCGTTGTTATGAGCCTTCCTGGGACTGAAGGTTATAGGAATATTCAGGCCTTTTCCTACTTCTTTGGAGTTTGATTAGAGGACCCTGCTTAGGAGCGAGTGATTAACTGGTCCTACATGTAATTTAAAAGGCTTTTGGAGAGCTTTTATGGCTTTAAAACATTCTTTCACTTTAATGATTATATTTTGCTTTCTTTTTTTCCCATCTCCCCCCTAATAGCAGATGATAAATAATTCAATCCAGTACAAGAACTTCCAGATCGAGGTGAAGAAAGGCGGGTACTTCCTACACGGTTCAAACAAGTCTTTCTCATCCTTAAAAGAGCTGATGGATCACCTGAAAGGACAAATACTTCGGACAGACAACATAAGCTTTACACTGAAGAGGTGCTGCCAACCAAAACCAAGAGGTAGCCTGTCCTTTAAGAGAGGCAGCGAACTTTGTTGTTGAAAGGAAACAAACTGCAGAAATAGGAGGCATTCTTAGCATCTTTGGTTTGTTCTGTATTCTTGCATGAAGCCCTTTTGTCCCTTAAAAAATGATACGTAAAGTTTCCTCCTTCTCTGTGGAGGAGGAGTCTTGCCAAAAAGCAAAAGCAAGCACTGCGAAGAAGGTTTTAGGGGTTTCCTTTCGATGTTACAAGCTCAGCACAGGATGCTCAGGGGCTGGTGCTTCTCATGAGCCTTGTTTGTGTGAACTTTTCGAATGACGGCGAGAAAAGTTCTGGTTTCCCTTTTTGCACCTAAACAGCTGGCCCTGCAGTATCGACGGCAGAGGTGGTGGAACTCTAGATTTGTTTAAAAGGAAAATGTCACAGCTGACTCAGAGTCATGGGCTGAAATGCTGCGGCGAAGCGGGGACTATATAAGGTTCTTCCTTTGCTCCACCGAGTCACGTATGCCCGGCAGTGCCGCCGTGCATCACGTTGCGTTCCTCGAGCAAAGGAGGGTTGCAACCTGCAGTGGTTGTGGGGCAGGCTTTGCTCTGAAGCTTGTTTGCTCTCATCATGAGCTGTTTGTTTACTCTATTAATCTTCACGAAGGGAAGGCTCGGTCCGCCACTGTTAGCAGGCAGAACAGCCTTGCAGTCAGTAAAGCCATCTGTGAGGTCAGATTTTCGAGGGCTGGGACAATCGTGCGTTTGTTAAACTGTTAATGCTAAACACTTACTAAAATTGTTTGCTATAAACTACAAGTGTCTTGCAGCTGAATTTTGTATGAAAGGGGAAACACAGTGGCGTGATTGTATTAATCAGATAATGGTTTCCTGTTAGAATAAGGGGAATAACTGAGCTACATTAATTACCTGCTTGTTCTGATGGTTTTACAGGAGAGTGCTCTGTAGATAGACACTGAGCTTATCAGCGCTTTGAAGAACATTGGTAATTGTCTGGAGCATGGAGAGATTATGCATTTTTGACATTATGATTACATTTTGAGAGCTGTATCTGGAATAAAATAAAATGGGTCAAGGAGTTGACTGCCCACTTCAGCTTCTCATTGGCATTAGTTACAGTGGGATCCAGGGCATTATCTATGCCGTTCCCTGTTCTGTCTCTTCCCTGTTAGTTTTTTTTTTCTTCTTCTTGAATCTATTTAATTGGTTATTCACAAAGGAGTTCAGGGGATGCAGAAATGAAGCAGTTTTTCCAGTGTATGGTTCATTACTGATTGTTTTCAGAGTGCTAGATGGCGGTTTAGCCCCAACACACGCGTTCTGCTCACAGTAATGGGAAGGCCAGATGCACACAGACATCTAAACCCAGAGTAGGGTAATAAATAACGCCTGCTGTCAAACACAGGAAGACAAAATTCACGTGCAAGACTTCTGCATCTAACCATGCCTCTCCCTGACCAGAAGCAGGGTGGAGGAAGCACAGGGCTTTCGAGTCTTTTCCTTCTGTTCTTTTCCCGTTCCCCAATTTAATTCCAGTGCTCTGGAAACAGGCTGTTAGTGTTCCCCAGAGTGCAAGACATTTTCAAGGAGGTAAGGAGAGGAAATGAGACTCCAGCTACCCCTTACCCATCTGCACACTGGAAGGGAGACGTACCTGTTGGCAGGAGGGAGTGTGTGTGTTTTAACTTGGTGCACAGCAGAAGTGTTTCCTCTTTCAGTCCCGGGTATTCTTCTGTGCAGTGGACACTATCAGTTTCTTAATATCAGCCCCAACATGGCTAATGTTAACATTGTGCATATAATACAAAACACGTAGCTCTGCTTTACTGAATTCTCTGTTGAATGACAGAATAGAAGTTAGCTGAGCAGAAGTGAAGTCAAAGTTTCTTCTTTTCTCTCTCCTCCTCATTCATTTGGGGATTTACCTTGCAGAGAGCATATACAATAACATTATTGACTGAGAAGGCTGAGTGCCATTATCTTTGCAAAGCCTTAAAGACCATTTTCTCTCCCTCCCTTCCAGAAATCTCCAACTTGCTAGTTGCAACCAAAAAGGCGCAGGAATGGCAGCCCGTTTATCACCTGGGGCAGCTGAGTTTCCATCGAATCCTCAAGGAAGAAATCATGCAGGTAGGCAGCTGCTGAACTGTGTTTCTCTCTTCTAATTAAAGTGTGTCAGCCCACCGTACCCCATTAAGTAATATAAAATCACCCCATTCTGGCTGGTTATTCCACTCCCGTTTCTCCTCAGCAAAACTTCATTTGAATCTTTATTTGTATTAAGGCTTCTCATTGCAGAATCTAAATGTATATATGTCCTTGTGTGGAAAAAGAAGAGAAGCTTCAAAGTAATGCCTTTCACTAGAAATCAAATTGATATTTGAGCAATTTTCTAATGTCTGTGGAAAGAGGTGTTTCTGAGGTCATTTGTAAAATATCATGAAAGTCTTAAGAGCTGATTTTCCGAGCGGGTTTGTTGCTAAATGTGGCTGTATCTTTTAAAGCCTGACATAGCAGAGAAGCAGGCAACTTGAGGTTTAAGATAATATCCTACAGTAAAAAAAAAAAAAGGGCAAAGTATTTAAAAGCTCTAAAGAGTCTTAGGATTCAAAATTTTGTGTTTCAAACTGATTCAGCACCCAAATTTTCCCAGATTTTCTGACAGTTGTTTGCAGTTAGTGATGTAGGTGACCTGAATAAACTTCAAAAAACTCACAGTGGCTTGAACGCACAAATCATATTTAATGTTTTTAAAAGACCTGAGCTCTTAAATCACGCAGTTAGCTTCTTCAGTTAAATAAAATGTTTTGGGTTTGGGTTTTTTTTTTTTTTTAAATTGCATCACTGACCGGGGAGGACAGATACAGATTATGTTAATTGTTTCTTGATTGGTGTATTTACAGTCAGCATGCAGGCTTCCTGCAAAAATATCCCATGGCGGAATCCTCTGTTACTTAGGAGGAAATTGCTTTCCCAAACAAAGTGTTCCTTTGAAATATTACTTCCTTTGACTTTTGGAAACACATTAAAGATTGCCTCAATAGCAGCTTATTGTAAATAAGATGCCAGTAGTTATTTATTCGTTTGGTGTTTAGTCTAACAATGTTAAATTACACTGAACCGTTAGGTGTTAATGGAGGTGTTACAGCTCTTTAATATCAAATGAGTTTACAGTGCTGAGTATGCTCAGAGAGACCACTAAAGCAGAGAATATCAACCTGTCGTTGGTTTCTTACTGTAATATCTTTAAGTCTGTGTGTAGCTAAATCAAGTGGAGGGATAAATCTCTAGTAGAGTAGATAACTCTCTACTTGGAGAGGTAGAATAGAGTGCAGATTCGAGTATTTGTGTAAGTTTACGCTTGTTTGCTTCATGTCCTCGTTTGAAAAATAAATGGTGTGTTATGTCTCAGGGCGAACACCTTGGAAGAGGGACAAGAACACAGATTTACTCAGGGATTCTCAACTACAAAGATGATGAGAATGAAGGATATCAAAATGAAAAAGAGATTAAAGTCCTCCTCAAAGTCTTGGACCCCAGCCACAGAGACATTTCTTTGGCAAGTTTTTTTCCTTCTTGTCTGTTGTACTACAACTACTGTATTGTACATGGTTAACTATCAAAAGCCTTTAAAAAAAAGGGTTGTCTCTATAGTAAGGGAATGGGAAAATGCTGAAGGTATGTCTCACCGTTTTAGGCAGTCAAATCCGTCATTGACCAGCATTTTTGGCTCAGTAGCCTGATCTCATTAGACAGGCAGCAGTGTTGGGTCCATCAGGTCTGGCTGGAGCGTGCCAGTGCTCAGTTCCAGCCTGCGCGCACGCAGACCGTGAGCGCAAGGAAAATGGACCCAGGCCTTGCTGTGGTATGAAATACACCGTCATACCCACACCCACCGTCGGGCAGCTGCGTCTGTTGAGAGCCGTGGAGATCAGTGAGGGTACCGCTGCCTGCCAGAAATGACCTCCGCCTTGCGCGTTGAGCCGTGAGTCTGTCACCAGTTCGGTCATCGACATGGCTGCAGGCAAGCTGCCAGATTGGTGTTTTGCTTAATTATCTAGTAAGAGAGGCTAATGCGTCACACGAGGGATGCTAAGACCTGGTGTATGCACGTCTGCGAGAGTGCAGGGGAGCGCATGGTTGCTTACAGGACCGAGTGAACAACAACCCATCGCTGACAGCCCTTTGCTGCCGCGTTACTACAGTGGGATGGCGCATCCCTACCATTGTTGACCCTTTATGTTACTGGAAAACACAATGATCTCTTGCAAATGTTTTTGTTACTTGATGCTCTGTATTTGTTAAGCACTTGGATGACTGCCACGATGACTGGCAGTTTAATGACTTCTCTTTTTCACTTTCTAACAGGCATTCTTTGAAACGGCAAGCATGATGAGGCAGGTGTCTCACAAGCACATTGTCCTCCTCCATGGAGTCTGCGTCCGTGATGTAGAAAGTGAGTTTGGTGAACATCTCTCTAGGCAGCACGCTGCAGTGGCAGGCTTGGGAGGGACAGGGCAGGCATTCAGTTCAGTGCTAGCACGGGGGGAGACGGGGTTAGCAGCTGCTGCCTCTTGGATTTTGGAGTGCAGACAGAAGTGGAATTGGAACAGCAAGACAGCGGTCCTTTCTACTAACACGTTTTCCCTTCCAATGCTGTCTTTGAGTAAGTGCCTTACAGGATGATTCCTTGAGGTCGGAATGCCAGGGTGATCGCGGCAGCGTCAATACAAACCAGCCTTCGGGCAGAAGTTATTTCCCTGGGAAGGCTTTGCCCTGTGGTCTTTAAAATGCGTTGTTCCAGGCTTACTGTTCATTTATTACATAAAGCTTCTCTTCTCAGCCTTTTAATTTGCACTCTGAGCACTGAACTAAACTTTGAGGAAGGTGATGTAAAGACGTATTATAACCAGCTTGCCTGGGGTGGGGAAGGCGGTAGCACACCTATTAGATTACTCCAGGCACTGGTTATTGCAATACTGACTTTATGCACCTGACTTTGTAGATATCATGGTTGAAGAGTTTGTTGAATTTGGGCCTCTGGATCTGTTCATGCATCGGAAGAGTGAAGTTCTGACAACTCCTTGGAAATTCAAAGTCGCCAAGCAACTTGCAAGCGCACTAAGCTACTTGGTAAGAAGGCATCTTGAGAAAAGCATTGCCTATAGCTGCTGCAAACTAACGCTACAGAGATTTCCTGTGCATCAGTAACTGATGAGTTTCCTTTCTCAGGCAGTGGGTGGTACAGTGATACTCTTTTTGTATTCATTATGTTGCTTTAAATAAGGAGAAGGACTCTCAGAGAAGGTGATGAGCTCCTTTTGTATCAGCAGGCCACGCAGGCTGTGTGCTTGCGTTTGCCACCGCTTCCATTGTGTGCCTGGGGAAGCTGCCACAGCTGCTCCTTTCTTGCACATACGCTCTCGGTGAAAAAGGAATATAACGTTGGTCATTTTTCCAAAATGCATCAGCTCTACAAATACAGATACTTAAATATGAATAGTATGTTTCCCTCTTCCTCCTCCTTTCCCTGTATTTCTGTAGGATAATTTCTTCCAAGCTGTATTTTTGGATTTCAGCTTGGAGTATTTTAGCGAGTAGGTATATTGTAGGTATATATCTGCACTTGCAGAGCATTGCTAGCTCACTACACTCACTGCTCTTTTCCTCCCTTACTGTAGGAGGATAAGGATTTGGTACATGGAAATGTGTGTACTAAAAACATCCTGCTGGCAAGAGAGGGAATTTACACGGAATATGGTCCTTTCATAAAGCTGAGCGACCCCGGAATACCCATAACTGTGCTGTCCAGACAAGGTATGGCACGGGAATCGGATTTCTCTCTTCGGTGTGGTGGGGAAGGGGAAAGGAAGAAATATCATTTATCCCAGCTAGAACTGGCTCTAGAATAGGAGTAATCAGCTTCTATGAGGCTGAAAACTACATGGAAGTAAAGGAGTGTTGCTGACGGTGGGTGTTTGTTGTATTCATTTCTCTTAAAAAGTCATGTTAAGTCTAGCGAGATAATATAGAAGTAATCTTAGTTTCTGGATGGCTCAAGGCACAAGCTTGTAAAAGCCACAGAAACATCCTTCTGAGAACAGGGATTTGAGAATCAAGATTTCCCTGAAACTAGACAAATACTGCAGCTTTAGTTTATTTTAGTTAAGCAGCTGTTTAACAAGAATAATTCAGTTAGAAGGGTGGTTTTTTAGTCCTTTGATATTAACTCCAAAATGCTTTGATTCTGTGTTTTATCTAAGAATGCGTTGAGCGAATCCCCTGGATTGCACCCGAATGTGTTGAAGACTCCAAAAATTTAAGCGTTGCAGCAGATAAGTGGAGTTTCGGTACAACACTGTGGGAAATCTGCTATAATGGAGAAATACCACTGAAAGACAAGACGTTGGCAGAGGTAAAACTACATTACATAAACTTTACCTTGACATCTCAGATACATCACAGAGGTGATTCTGCCCTTCTGCTCCACTCTCGTGAGACCCCACCTGGAGTACTGCGTCCAGCTCTGGAGTCCCCATCATAAGAAGGACATGGACCTGCTGGAGTGTGTCCAGAGGAGAGCCACGAGGATGATCCGAGGGCTGGAGCACCTCTCCTCTGCGGAGAGGCTGAGAGCGTTGAGGCTGTTCAGTCTGGAGAAGAGAAGGCTCTGGGGAGATCTTATTGCGGCCTTCCAGTCCCTACAGGGGGCCTACAGGAGAGCTGGGGAAGGACTTTTGACTGGGGCATGGAGTGATAGGACGAGGGGGAATGGCTTCAAACTGGAAGAGGGCAGGTTTAGATTGAACATTAGGAAGAAGTTTTTCCCTTTGAGGGTGGTGAGGCACTGGAACAGGTTGACCCGAGAGGTTGTTGAGGCCCCATCGCTGGAGGTGTTCAAGGCCAGGCTGGACGTGGCCTTGGGCAGCCTGGTGTGGTGGGAGGTGTCCCTGCCTATGGCAGGGGGGTTGGAACTCAATGATCTTCAAGGTCCTTTCCAACCTAAACCATTCTGTGATTCTATGATCCTCCTCGGCACTTCAGTTTCCATACCCAATTTGAGCTGCTTTTAACTTACAGGAAAACCAACTCAGATGGACCTGATAAAGGGCTGATCCATCTAAATTGGTACAGGTTGCAGCAGGAATTCTTGTCCTTACTACAAAAATTGCTGTTTATTCTTTATTATTATTATATTACTGCTTCAACCTGACTTCCAGGTTTTCAAAACTCAGCATAGTAACAATTAAACAGAACTTCCGATGCTCTCACGCCTGTGCTTTTCTAACCCCTTTGTCCAGTTATAAACTGACCGAGGTTCTGCTTAAAAGCAGCAAGGTTCTTCTGTTCTTGCTTGTTTCTTTTGGGCGTTGGTTCAGAACTAGTCTCTTGTAGGACACCGTTATTGCTCACTCTGAAATCTAAAACCAAATTAACTAAATCTTGTTCTGCCTCACTGCTGGCAGTTTCTGTTCATCACTGCCGCAGTCCCTCAGCATATGTTCCAAACGTGCTTTTTGCTCTCTTGAAGTTTTGCTGTGTGTTGGGAAGGCGATGGAGCGAGGCAGCTGCTGCTTGTCTGAAGGAAATGACTGAGTACTTGAGTCACTGCCCGAGTTGTTCTAACAGGAGGTAGCCAAAAGGAACTTGCTGCCCTGGCTACAGTGCGCTTCCTGCACGTGGCAGACAGCCGGGGTAGTTCTGCAGAGCTTAGAAAATGCACAAGCCCACCCTCATCCCATCTGCCCCGAGGCTGGTACCTTCTCCGGGGTTGGGAAGAGCAGCCAGTATTGCCTCGTTTCCTTGGCGAGAACTTCCACTCGGCCCTCTGTCCCGGTGCGTAAGTAACACGATGAGCCTGGCACCTGGCAGAAAAACAACCTCCTACAGGTGAAATCTTTAGCACATTTTAGAAACTTCATGTGTTGCTCCAAACTACACCAGATTCAGCACAATAATAATTCTTTACGGGCAGGAGATGATCCAGAGTTACTGCTGAAAAGGAGGATTTCCTTGGCAAAGTTAAGAAAAAGTTCATGATGGGTTAAGGATGTAACAGTCACATCTTCTGATGTAGAGCATGGGTTTATTAAGTTAAAAGCTGAATTCACGCAGGAGTTTCCATTTGCACCTTACAGAAGGAGAGGTTCTACGAGGGGCATTTTGTGTTGGCGACACCGTCGTGCAAGGAACTAGCTGACCTGATGAAACAGTGCATGAACTACGACCCCCATCAGAGACCCTTCTTCAGAGCAATCATGAGAGACATCAACAAACTGGAGGAACAAAGTAAGGCCTGGTTTTGCTCTCGGCTGGAGGGAGGGATGAGGAAGGCTGGTTTGTTTGGTTAAGTTGGAGACCTTCCAGCAGCATTCTTGTGTGCGTACTGTTGTACGGACAGGAGCGTGTCCTGTCCCTTTCTATAGATGAGTGCAAACAGGATGCGAGTGTTTTATCCATACTGAATGCGTGGATTGCGTTGTGTTGGTGTTACTGCCATTTCATTCGATGGTCTGTATTTTATACAACAGCTTAAGTTAGTTTCAAGACAATTTTGGGCTCCATGAGATTTCCATAGGACTCTCTTGACTGAATCAGCACATTAATGCAGATGACTCTGGTTCCTGGTTCATCTTATCTGCAGAGCAACTAACAGAAAAACTAACTAGCTAACAGACTAACTAACTAGCAAATTACTGCAGAGCAACTAACAGACAATCAGTCAAGGGCAAAACTTGATGTCCCATACCTAGTAATAAATAATAGAAGCTGAGTAACTACTACGGGGTGGGAAGTATACCGAGAGAAAACTGAATCAGAGTCTGGAAGAAGACCCAGCGAGCAACCCACAAAGTGAGGGAGGAAGATCGGCAAGTGATAGACTGGCATGTACGAAGGAAGGAATTCCCTGTCAAGAAGTAGGCAGCATGTAAATAAGAGAAGTTGTGACCATAGGGATAGAAACACGCTAACAGCAGCAGATTGGAAGTGAGCGAGGATGCTTGGAAGTGTCAAGACCTTAGGGGAATTCCTTACAGGAATCTATCTGACCTGGGGCTTTTTTTCCACTCCCAGATCCTGATATCGTCTCAGAGAAGAAACCCGTTACAGAGGTTGATCCCACGCTCTTTGAAAAACGATTCCTGAAAAGAATCCGTGATTTGGGAGAGGTAAGAGCAATGTCAGATGCAGAACACAGATAAGTGTTCCTGTGTGTGTATACACAGCTGTCTGCGTGTGCTTTCTGTGTCACAACAGGAAGATGTGCATCGTAAATGCCTAAAATAGTGCGTCAGGGACTACAGTTAGTGTTTTGTTAAATAATGCTGTCTTTTCTTTTGGAATTAGGGCCACTTTGGCAAGGTTGAACTCTGCAGATACGACCCAGAAGGTGACAACACAGGGGAGCAAGTGGCAGTTAAATCGCTAAAGCCAGAGAGTGGAGGGAATCACATCGCCGATCTCAAGAAAGAAATAGAAATCTTGAGGAATCTTTATCATGAGAACATTGTCAAATATAAGGGAATTTGCACAGAAGACGGTAAATCTTCATGTAGAATATTAAAAGTACACTCTAAAAGGATAAGGGGTTTCCTTTAAAAATGAAGCATTTTAAAGAGCAAAATGGTCTTAGTTCAATCTTACGGGTTTAGATCTCTTTCTTCATGGAAGAAGCAGCAATTTCTCTCTGAAGTCCACCTCCTGCCCATTTCTGTGCTTGGCTAACTTGGATGTCTCACCAAATCCATCAAAAGGAACGAGCACCTGGGCAGGCTGGTGCTGGTTGTTCCAGGAGGGAGCTGACCATTGCAGCCAGGTCGTGGCCCCGTAAAGCCAGAGGTCGTTATTAGAAGCATGTTATTATTCATAGAAAAAAGCCTCAATTGTTTTATATTTTTACATTTGCAATAGTGATTGTTCTAAGCCAGTATTTAAAAACTTTAAGACCTTTAGGTTCAGTAACTGCTGCCTGGAACAGATTCTCCTCTGGATTGGTTCAGTGACTGATAATGGGAGTTAGCCCATAGTCCGGCCATGGCCACACGATGTTGTTACAAATGCTACTGGTGCGGGGGGCTTGTACGAAAATGATTGGCGTTGATGACATGAGAAGGGTCACGTGTCTGCAAATTAAACACACGCTCTGTTTTTAGGAGGAAGTGGGATTAAACTCATCATGGAATTTCTTCCCTCTGGGAGCCTAAAGGAGTATCTCCCGCGGAACAAGAACAAAATCAATCTCAAACAACTTCTCAGATACGCGGTTCAGATCTGCAAGGTGAGCCTGGCACCAGAGCCTTCCTGCAACTCTTCTGTTTGATTAGCTTAATATTTCATTTAACTGGGGGGGGGAAGAAGGGCTTGCTTGATGAACAGAACCATTCTTCTCGCTTTGTCCCCAAGGACCTGAATCCTAAAGCAGTCTCTCCCGTGCTTCAGGTGCTACTGGCGCAAAGATCAGCAAGGGAATGATTACCAGGTTCCCTTGCATAAAAATTTACGATAAGAAGTTGTTCCTACTGCAGAACTTGAAGTATTAAGGAGGACAGCATTTAGAAAGGGTGTGTTGGTAAAAGGGAATGAGCAACGTGCAAGTTTAAAGCGAGGAGTAGATGCAAGTGGAGTGTCAGAAAAGGACCCTGAGAAGTGCCAACAGACAGAGAACCTGGCATGAGAAACCTGGGTAGAGTAGTACCACGTGAACGAGGGAGGATTTGAAGGGGAAGTTGGAGAAAAACAGTGACTTAAGTATTGGAGAAATGAGCATCAAAGGCTTTCTTCTCTCTTAGGGAATGAACTATTTGGGCTCCTGTCAGTACGTGCACCGCGACTTAGCAGCAAGAAACGTCCTTGTTGAAAGTGAGAACAGAGTGAAGATTGGAGACTTCGGGCTCACCAAAGCAATCGAGACCGATAAGGAGTACTACACCGTCAAAGACGACCTCGACAGCCCTGTTTTTTGGTAGTAACTTATAACTCATTTTCTTTAACCAGACTGTGCAGCGGAATAACTTGTCTGTTCCCATAGACTTGGGCTTTTAGGCATCTTAAAGATTTTTCCTGTTTTGATAAGAGGCCTAAAAAAAGATACAACAGCAGAGCAAGGAAAAGACACCTGGTAGACTACATTTATCTACTCTTGTGCTGTTTATTTCTTCCTGCAGTTAATGATCCATTTTCCCACGGTCTTTGGGTTTGGTTTTGGTCTCCTTTAGTTTCGCAGTGACTTGCTGTGTAACAACTGTACCTTATTTACCGCTTCTGTAGCATCCTGAGCCCTGTGGGCACGTGAATTTATACGAGAGGACTCTACAGACCCAGAACGTGCCTCTTCAGTTTGCTTACTTTAACGTGTACGGGTTGTGCGTGTACGAGTAGGTCTGTGCGGCCCTGAATGAAGTTTAAGGCTGTGACGTTGTGCCCACAGGTATGCTCCGGAATGTTTGCTTCAGAGTAAATTTTATATCGCCTCGGATGTCTGGTCGTTTGGGGTGACGCTGTACGAACTGCTGACCTACTGTGATTCGGAGTCCAGTCCCATGGCAGTAAGTGGCTGTGAAAGAGATTTGCTGCTAAAGCTGCTTAAATCAGATATTTTTTTTAAATAAAACAAAATATTATTATTTTTGGAAACAAGAATGTCTTGGGAAAACAACCCTTGTGGTCTTTCACTAAAGACCTCTGTAAGTTGTGGTGACTGTGTGTCCTGGTGAGGAACTCTATTTATAAACGTCACTGTCTGTGTTCTAATGGGGGTAGATGGTGCACGGTACCTCTACGATAAGTATCTACTGTTCGTTTTCATTGTGAGATTGAAATGTCATCTTAATGTGTGGTTGAAATGTCCTGGGTTTGTGCAGGGCAAGAGGATGCGCCGCTGACTCCCACTTTTTTCACAGGAGTTCTTGAAAATGATCGGCCCCACGCAGGGACAGATGACGGTAGCACGGCTGGTGCGTGTCTTGCAAGAAGAAAAGCGTTTGCCACGTCCACCCAACTGCCCAGAGGAGGTAATGATGCACCTACACTTTATAGTGGCGCCACCCTTTGACACTGAATTAGCAGCAGAAGCACCACACAGTGATGGTTGAGTAGGTCTGGCTAACCTGGGTAGGAAAACCTTTGGGTATGCTATTGAAAAGGCATTTCCAAGTTTTTTAAGCATTACTTTAAAATATTTTTTTTGGCACTGACATTCCCAAGTTCATGACGTCCCTTCAGAGGGGTTCAGACCTTTGCTTTAGTATCTGGGTCGGTGTAAAATTCATTCCGAATCCTTCTGATTTTTTGAAATAGAGAGTTCCTGGGCATGCAGCAACCCAGACCGAGACGCGCCTCAGCAGGCTCTCGGTTAGCAGACCCCGAGGGGCAGCCTTACCTCCTCCCGTCCTTGGGCACGCGGCAGAGCCAAACTCTGCCCCGGGGCTGAGCTGGAGACCCTCCGCCAGAGCCGCGAGCCCCGAGCAGGCTGTGGGGAGGCAAGGGGATGGGTATTTCTCTCCGGACGCGTGGCTCAGCGCGGGGCAGGCGGCTGCTGTGAGCTGCAAGGACGGGGAGGTGAGCGGCACGCGCGGGACCTGAGCCCTGCACTGCGGAGCCGGACAGCTCTGCGTGGGAAGGCCAGAGGTGCCTGGCCCCCCGCCAACTGGGAAACCAGTATAGTAATTACCCAGAGGTATGCAGTAGCGGCTTTGGTAAAACACGCCTGAAGTGGTGAAGCTGCTGCATTGTTTTAAGCTGTCTACAGTCTACACTACTACCGCGTCAACTGTTTGCACTGTCAGACAAACGTACACCTCTGTTTAAGCAAAAAACCCCACTGGTAACGGATACTTCCTAATTCTGATCAAAATCTGCAGCGCATTTCTATCAGTGTTCTTCATTTCATAATTAGTGAGGATCTGCTCCATTGTATTTACTGGAAAAACAAATGAAATGTTTCACACATCCTTCACGAATCTCTCGGTTTTTGTTGTTAGGTGGACCAGCTGATGAGGAAGTGCTGGATATTCAAGCATGATGAACGGACAACCTTTCACAACCTGATTCAAGGATTTGAAACAATTATGAGTAAAATGTAATTTTTTTTTTATACTGTCAGTACTTTAAATGTGTGTCGAAATACAAATGCCCAAGACTTTTTGGTTTTTTAACTACTGTAATTTGTACTCTGACTGTGCTAATGTGTTTAAAGGATTCTTTTTCCAACAGTTTTCCTTTTTAATTTTAGTCAACAGTTGGATCAAATGAATTAAAGGGTATGGCAGAAACAATAGCTTCAACTCCTTTTGCTGCTGTTCTCGCAAGGCAGTTTTATCTTTACCTAATTACAGTCTCGCCACAATTTGAACTACCCTGATGAATGCGACCGGCAACAGTGGTGTCAAAAAATGCTGCAGTTCTCCGTGCGATCTGTAGCATTTAAAAAAAGTCTGCTGCGCACGCTTATTCCTTGAGCAACTAAATTGGTGGACATAAGAGGACTTCATACAGTAATTTAATAACTTTTGTGGGGTTTTGAGGAGGTTTTAAGAAAAAGTTTGGCTGATAGATATCCCTCACATGCACTTAAATTTTAGTAACAAAAAACCAACTCTGGCATAATAATCCAGAGAAGACAAAATAATCAGCTCATCTTAACCAGTCTGCAGGGCTGAGCTCTTACCTGGTTTTGAAAAAAAATAAAAAATAAAAATAAAATTGCTTGACTGTCACGTTCAACCAACCAACCAAAAAAAGCATAGATCAGCACGTAGCGTTATGCATTTCATTGAGAAACCCAGTTTCTGGATAAATAGATTTGTTTTTCCTAACTCAGCCCTCCCCTCCCACATCGCACGTTTCTACCCGCTGGAGCTCCCACCGTTGATGGAGCTGTTAAACGTGCCAACACAATGCTCTTCAGCTTCTACTGCCAGTGAGCTACAGCGCGGTGGTTTGTGCGTAGGAAACTAATTACACACTTTGGGGATAGAAAAGAAAATGAATCCGTGTACAGTACCTGGGGAGCGCTCCCCTAGCAAAGAAGAATTATCTAAAGGAGAGGACTGAGCAACAGGGGCAGCGTCCCCAGGAGAGGAGGAGAACACCTCGAACACAGGAGGCTCTTTGTTACCAGTGGTGCCATCCGAGGAGAGCACCTTACTCTCACTTCTTTGCGCAGTGGTTTCTTTGGCTGACACCTTAATTCATTTTAGCAGTTCTGTAATGCTGCTGATTTGGCCTAAGGTGATGATTCTTTAAATAACAGCGTTGGCCTTGATTTAATTTGACTTGGAGACTCAAACCACGCACTTGTGTGGTGTTCAGTTCAGCGAACGGAACGCCAGTGGGGCCAGACTGGGACCAGGGAGGTTTCCTTGCCAGGACCAGCTTTAAGCATTTAGCGTGTCAGTCAAGGGAGGGGACTGCACTCTTGTTTTGTAAACCTGTCAGGCCTCGAGAAACAGTGGTTTAACCGGAAACTTTTGGCTGACCCCTGACCTAGAACTTGGGCTATAATGTCCTTTGAGGAGCTACTCGGTTCGGACAATAACAGAAAGGTGTCTTCAAATACATATCTATATATATATAAAATTGTAATTATGAGCAGCAACGAGGTCAGATTTATTTTTACAGTATTACCTGTTTTTTCTTTGTGTCACGTATGAACCCGATTCAAATCTGCAAGCACTTTGTTACTCTTTATATACACAAATGAATAAAATTTTTTTTTTCTCCACATGCGTATATTTTTTAGTCATAAATTAAATGAGCAAGATTTTTAAATGTAGCTTCTATGGAATGGTGATTGGAACACGCTGTCTTCAAAACAACCTCTTCCCTTTAAAGGTAGTCCAGAGATGGTTATCTCCCACAGAAATCCACTTTAAATGTGTACCAACAGTTTTATTTTCATCGAAAAGCGTAGTAAGTTGAGAAAGTTGCATATACAAACCATTTGAACAAAATATTACAAGTGAATTTATCAATACATACATGTAGAATCCCAGAAAAGCTCCTACAACCTGTGCTGCAGTTTGGGGGTGGGAAGCGGTTGCTGCCTGTAGGCACAGCGCGTAGTGGCTGTACAGCCCAGCCCCGGAGGGAGGAGGGGGTTCCATTGTCGGGGTGTACGTATCCCGGTCACATCACAAAGCTTGAAAGGCAGAGTTTAAGACTTTTTTAAAAAATAATCGGTATTGAAAAATGGCTTCGGTATTATAGCAAGACCTGGGTTCTGGCCTCACTGCTCAGCGAATTTGGGCCAAATTTGCGGTAGGATTCCAAGGCAGCACCCACCCCTCTCTCCAGCGCAGAGGGCTGACGCGTGATTTATCTGCCACAAACATCGACTTCAAAAAGGAACAATTTCCAAGTCTTCAGCTATAAGGATTAACAGCAGAAAGGAAAGACTCCAGCCAGAGTTGCTTAATGAATAAGCTAAAAATACCAAGTCTTTTTTTTTTTTTAAACAAAAAAAGAAAAGAGCAACCCAATGAAGCTGGGAAGCAGTGTCACCTGCTCGGCCCCAGGCCCCGGTGCAGCACATGCGTCTGTGGTTCCCAGGTTGAGGTGTGAGCCCGTCCCCTACACATGGGACAGGTGAGTCTCTCGTCCCAGTGAGGCCTCCCTTGTGCAAAAGATAATACATTAGAAAGCGTGAAAACAGGAGCCAGGCTGCTCCTCTGCTCTACCAGGCTTTGGAGTGCAGCAAATTCCAAAAGTTAAGATGCTTGGGAAAAAAAAAAATAAGAAATAATACAGTGATGAGGAGGAAGGCAGGATTAGAGACACCATCCACGGAGCATGTCCCTATTGCTCCAACTCTGAATCATCCCGATTCAGAAGAAGTCAGAAAAAGCACAACAGGCAGTTGTTTTCCTCCAGTTTCGGCTCTCTGTACCAAGGCCCCACCACCTGCAGGTGCTGCCGCAGCCCTGCCTTACGGACACACGCGCCCGCCGGAAGGGCGACGGTACTCTGCCACATGCACCGGTTTAACAGAGGCATTCACAAACTGCAAATTGCTTATTCCAAGGAAAAGCTGCGGCTTCTTGGCCTAAAAGCAGATAAAGGTTACTTCATTGTCCAAGTATCACCTCTCCAAATCGAACTGAGTATTGCAAGGCAGCACACAGTATAGCATCTTGCTTTTAACAAACATTTATTGAAAAACATCACAGAGGCTCTGGTAATACATTTGGTATATCTCCATTCCAGGATTAAGAGAAATATTAAAAATATAAAGGCTGTAAATGCAGAACTCTTAATCCTGGAAAAAAAGTAAGATTGAAAAAAACCCACATTCTGAGTTAAAAAAATAAGAAAAAAAAATTACTATCAAGACTTCATCTTTCAACTTCCTCAGTCTGAGGACTAGAAAAAGGATCAGCGTTCCCTCCTCAGTATTTTTATTGCTTTCGGCTGGTAAGCTACCAAAACTCACCCAGTTACTTTGCTTTGTCAGCTTCAGCCCACCGTTACTGTCAGTGGCAGACGACAAAGGAAACCCCATCCCATCCTTCCAGAAGGCAAGTCAGGCGGCCCCGAAATGGCTAACCTCCTGGCAACACGTACCGGTTCCTTGGCAAATTTGCCCGTTACAGGGGGGGATCGTTCCTCTTGGGATACTTAAAACCCCCCCACAGAAAGAAGAATTATTTGTCTGAAGTTAAGGCAGCAATAAATAGCAGAGGTACGAAAAGCCTGCCTCCGCGCCCAAAGGCAGGAGTGGTTAGTTAGGGCTCAATAAACGCGCTTTTTTTTAAGAGAGGATTCTGCGTAACGTACTGCGGAGCCCTGAGTCTGCTGGCCGAGGTACTCCATGGGGCCAGGTTCTGGGGAGGAAATGAGGTACGAAGAGCCTCGCTTCTCGCTTCTCGTTGGAGCCACCTAAGGACAAGAAGAAAACAAGTGACACATGATCCAGCGCAAACGGTGTCAATAAATAAAGCTTGGGAATTACCAAGGACCAGGAGCCAGTAACCGACTCCAAAGGCCCGACTCCTTCGGCTTTAAGGTCCAGCTATACACAGCTCATGAGTCAGTGTTTGTGCCCTTTCCCTAAAAAAAAACCCAAAGCTGATCGTAAATGCATCAGTGCCCCACCATCCATGCGGTTTTGTGAGGGCAAAGGGCTGGCTGCGCCCGGTGGCCCCGCTCCACAGCGCACGTTTAAAAAGCAGTTGTGTAACGGCCATGCTGTTACCCCGCAGTGCCACAACAGCTTCAGCCATCTCATCCTTTAAAGTAAGGCACCTGTGGACCGTTTCTTTTCTCTTGGAGAGCTGAATGGGTTAAACCACCCTGGCACAGCTATGATGGCAAGACAGATGTTGAAGGACTTGGTTTCCAGCCGTGCCAAAGCGGGTTGGTGTTGCGGATTACGGCTAACCATCTGCCGCTCGCAGGCATGAGTTTACATGTGGTACCGATGGGAAGGAGAGAGCAGTAACCACTCTTTTCATCAAAACTTCAATTTAATGAACATGCCTCACTCTGACACACAGAAAGTCCTGAGGGGCCCCGAGTGGGGTTTCTGGTGAGGGCAGAGGTGCCCTAAGGCTGCCCCACCACCAACGGCCCCTCGGGGTACGTAAGGCTCAGGTCAGTTCCTCTCCAGGATCCATCAGAGCAGGACCTTGCAATCTCCGTGGAGCACCAGAAGCTGTACATACACATCAGGGCCCACCACCCAAATCAATAAGTCTTGATCACTCTCTTTTCCCCCACATGTCATCAATTTAATTAAACAGTGGCCTTGTTCTAAAAGACTGAAGTATCTGCCCTGTAACAACCACCTGAACCTGATCTCACCACCTCCTGCTCAACCACACTGTGTACCCTGGGTTAAGTCTGGCTCCTAGATCAGAAGATTTGGGGGTTTGGTTCATGTTGGAGTATTTTAGGAACCTGAACGTGTTTCACAAGCCAGGACGCTAATTCCTTAACCAAAAGCACAGCTGTGCTGACCAAATGTGCCTGAGCCCAACACCCCCCAGCAGAAGTGCCCCATGCTAATTCACGTTCACAATCCAAACGACCCTCTGCTAAGTCCAATTTCATTTTACTGTGCACTTGTCATTAAATAGGGATTTGCTTGAGGGAAGACTTTTAGTTCTCCCCCAACTTCTCTCTCCTGCTCTTCCAACAGCCGTGGGGATGTCACACATGCACTGGCTCGCGCTGCAGAGTGCAGCTACGTGGTTCATACAAATCCCCGACCATGTTCCTCCTGAGCCTCTGAAATGCAGCCCACAGAAGCAGGAGAAAAATCAGTTATAGGGTTAAAGCGAGCGCAGACACACAAGCACACACTCTGAACCGATACAGAGCCTCCTGGGGACCCGTCTGGGTGCCCTCTTCACTGAGATTTATCTTTTGATTCCAGGAATGAGAAAAGTACCTCCTTGTGGAGGCAAACTGTACTTCTGTTTAGCTTATGCCAAGGGACTGACTGGTCTTGTTCTGCCTTTTATGGCATCTGGCATTAAGAGAGACTTTTGAGCGAGCTGTTCAACATCACCTCCACGTTCAAGCTTTCCTCTTTAGACCGGAGATCAACTGAAAGGTATTAGTTAGCTCAAACCGCAGACTATCACCTTCTCTTGTTACAATTTCACTCGTTTCCAGTCGTATCAGAGCTGTTAGTTGTGTGTTCCTTCTAAACCTCCTCCAAAACCCAGGAATCTCATGCCAAGTCTGAGACACGAGTTTCTGAATGCCAGAACATCATGTGCTGAATCCTGCTGCTAACCTCTGCGCGGCCGAGGGATTTAATGCCGTGATGGAGGAGAGCTGCGCGGGAGGCTGGGCCGCTGAGCTCCCCCAGATGCGACTGCTGACTTCAGCTGTGGCTCCTCTCGGCATGCCCGGACAACCGTGCAAAGGGCCAGGAGCTGCGCTGGAGGCCGGAGAGCCAGCTCGGCGTCCCTCCAGCAGCGCTCGGAGAGATTATCATCGCTCCTATGGCTGCATGGCTGGGGCTGGACTCACAAAGGCAGCAGCTCATTACGCTGACGGGCATACTTCCCTGCAGCCACTCCAAAACAGATGACAATCTGGCTTTTAAGGTCTCTCCCATCCCTAAAAACAGGAGCAATGTGATTTACCTATTGCATATAAATTCCTCAGGACTTCTAAGGCACTAGGGAAACAAGAATACCTATGCTCAGACGGAGCAAAGCTTTCATCCCCACCAGCCTCCTGTTCGTCCAGACTCCAGCCTCCTTTAAGCTGGTCCTCACGGCTTCCACAGCATTTCCCCATCCCTCCCGCATCTTTGTTGATGAAAACCAAGTATCTACTAGGTGCAACAGAGAAAGGAAGCTTTGCTCAATGAGTCTGGCTGAACTAGGCTGCAACTGATGTCTGTTATATACTTCAAGTGAAAGCCATTTTAAAATGGTTTTCCTCCCAGGATCCAGTTAACAGTACTACAAAGTGGCGGCTGTAGGTAACCTGGACACTGCTGTGACTTGCTAAATCCACTGCAGAGGTGTTACCCCAGTGACACTCACTACACAACATCTGCAAGTCAGGCAAAAAAACCCATGTAAAGCCAGTGTGAACTTCCTCCTCCTCCTTTGTTCACTTCCTACTTTATTTGCCTCCTTCAAGGCATTGTTGCACATTCACCCTCACAGATACCATCTTTCCAAGAAGTTTGCTCACAAACATCCAGCCTGTCATTGCCCATGGGATTTGGTGGTTTGTGGGCAGTGAGGAGCACTGACCTCCAGCGTGCTGGAGGGCTCCGAGGGAGCCTGGCGCCAGCACACCCTGCCCAACCGCTGCTTTTATTTGTCACAGCCACCAGGAACCGCGTGGGATCCTGAGGAGCACGGCTGCAGTGGAAAACTCTGCCTTGGGTTGTCGTGGGTCCAAAGTCCACTCGGTGGCAGCATAAGACAAATAAGAAGCGCTTCCACCAGCAGCTGGCTGGGGCTGCATCTGCAACCACTCTGCTGGGTCTCTCCTCTCACCTTATTTAATGGTTTTTGTGGAGGAAGCTGCAAGCTGCCTGGCTGGTAAGATCCCTGGGCTCCACTGTAAAGTGTAGGCATGACCTGCAAACAGGTACTGTAGTCTGGATAAGATCCACCTGTAGATTCCTAAATGCAGAATGGGATCCGTGATAAACCAGAAGATGAAAGAAAATAGGTTTAGTAATTCATTTTTACTTGATATAATACTGAGCACTCAGCAGATGTGAAAGTGTCCGAGTTACACTCAGTTGCTAAAAGGAGTGTATAATCCACAGCAGCTCAGGCATGCAGCAAAGTGTAGGGTCTGGGGGATGGTTTACTTTACACAATTCCTTTAAAAAAAAAAAAAGTGTGCTTCTCATTGGTCACAGAAACCTCGGGCTAAATAATGCCTGGGTGAGAAACGACGTTATGGTGTGCTGTTTCTTGGTAGGAGGTATTATAATACACCCCTGAACTTTACAGGTAACTTCAGATTGTGGGATTTTAGAGAGAGGAATATTCATGGCAGATATAATCAAAAGCGTGAGTATGAATCCTGGAGAGTAATTGTGCAGGGATGCCCTGCAGAAGGTGACCATGCAGTGCCATTCGTCCCACGCTCTCCAGCCCCTTACTTCCTGCGGTACCGACGGCAGCAGCCACTATCAACAAACAAAGCAGGTGTCCAGACTCCAAAAGCACCCTGACAGCTGATGGGAGAAACGGCCAATGGAGACATGAAGAAAATAAAATTATTTCTCACCTCAGAGGCTTCATTTTCAAATTCATCGACTCTTGCCTGGGTAGAGTTATATGCCTGAGCATAATGCTGATACCACTGCTGAACAGCCTCCTATAAAGGAGGAAAAAACCTCTTCCCATTAGCTGTCTACTAAGATCACTTTAAATGAAAACAATTGCTACGGTCTCACAGGACACGAGAATGAATTAAAGGCAAAGCTCTCCAAGAAGCATCAAAACATGTTTCACACCAGTGATAAAAGCTCAAACCAAACATTTAAAACTACATAAAGGGCTTAAAAGCTACACAAGGCACCACTGCCTTGGCAGCGGATGCAAATACAATGTCATTTCTGTTACATGGAAGGAACAGACAGTACAAATACAGCTGAGTGATGACAGGCGGCATCTCTGCACCTAAGCGACATCATTTGAGTCCTTCATGCTACTAAAGTTAATACTAATAACACTAATACTACAGTACTACTGATTTTTTTGGTCAGTATTTAAGGATTTTAGGAACTATCTCCAGAAGACATCAAAACGAATTTAAAGCCAACAATCAGATTCAAACAAAATATTCAACACTACGTCAGTGCTTACACGAAACCCACAACACAGTGGCCCACAGGACACCTCTGTTGCTTCTCTAACCCACAACTGTCACCAGATCTGATCTGACTAGGAGATGGGTCTGGCCCCCGGCAAAGCTCCCAGCTGCCGTGCCGCGACCCCATACCCTCCCACCCCTCCTGGCCAGGCCGAGACCCTCCTCATACAAAACAACCCCCGTGCCCACCCGTGCGCCCGCGCTCTGTCCTCCAGACCCAGCCGACTCCCACAGCAGCCCTGCTCTACCCCAGGAGTTTTGGAGCACCACAGATTTCCTTGCCAGCAGCCTCGGAGAAGGGAGCACAGCCTGCTTCCGTCTCCCTGCTGTAGGAAGAGAGATCAAGGCAACCCTGGGGAGAAGAAGGTGATGGTGACAGGGCAGGAGAGAGAGAGACCTATGGCAGAGGCAGGGTGGGTGTCTCAGCGCAGACCCACGATTTTTATACAAATTACGTGGCAGCACTACAATCCAGTTCTTGTACTTGATTTGTATACGGTCATATTTCTACACAGACTGGTGATGACTAATGAAAATATGGAAGTATTATTTCACAGAATGTCCCAATGTCTGTGAAACGCAGTACTCGCTCTCAGTACTATGACAAAACACTCTCCAGACGAGGGGCAGCCCTCCACCTTAATGGCCACGCTCTGATCAACAAACGGGGTAAACAGTGAAGAAAGTTTCCCCCTACGGTGAAACCCGCTGGCAGAGACTGCAAAAATTCCCCAAGCTATACAGGAACTTCTGGTAGACAGAACACACTCTTCTCTGGGATCTAGCCAAAGTTCAAGAAAACTTTAAAACTTCTTGGGAAGGGAAAGAAAAACTTCATGGTTTTAAAGACAGACAAAAGTCATGCCAGAAGTTATAAGAAGTAATTTTTTAGCCGACTGTACTGAATTCAGGTTCTCAAGAAACAATCTTTCAATGGTTATGATACTGCAGCAGGGAATGTGTTGAGGCTTCTTCTGACTGGCACTAGGTCTACTTTGTGCTAATCTATTCCATACATTGAAGAGATGAACCGTCAGTGAAGAGGACCTACGAGTTTCAATCTGAAGAAGAGGGTGGCTTTGGTTGTAGGAAAGCCTGGGAACCCTTGAAGAGTGGTACCTGATGTTGGGCAATGCCATCCAACGGCACGCAGGGCTATCAGACCACAGGTGTACCAAGAAGCGCATTAAGAGTACACAGAGAAAGTCAACGAGCAGCTCAGGGAGGGATCTCTGACCAGATCTCTGTCAAAAATCCTGCTACTGGAGCTCTGAGTGACAAACCAGGCTTCAGAAGCAAGTGCTGCAAAACAACGTACCTGTGTGTAGTCCCCATGCTGTTGAGAGTAATTAAAATAATTTTCCATTGCATGTTGTGATGTAGTTCCCTGAGACACAGCAGCATCCATGATGTTGTTCGAAAGTCCGGTCTGCTGCGGTGGACTGGAGGCTTTGCTGGCAATTGCTGTTCATAACATAAAGAATACACGGTTTGTATAAACACACCGTTTGTATAAACTGCACAAATTAGGTTGTACTCTCGTTTAGCAATATTTTGGGATTAAACCAGAAATTTGTTACCTCAGATTAGGCTATGCTCAAAATTAATCAGCGCTACTAATAATTGGAAGGCTTTCTAGAAGCTTGTCTTCATCAGTAAGCCCTTTAACTCTGAAAATTTACCCTTCCCAAATAAAATTATGATGTAATCTATCCTGATAGATAACGTTTTAAGACAGACTACAAGATTTCCTTAAAGATAAGTGTTTTAGTCACTGGAATTACCTGCCAAATGGAACAACGATTTGCCACACACTGGTCAAGGAAACTTGCAACTAAAACTGCTAAGAGTTTGCTTACCTGGAAGACATATACCAGGCAACACACTTGCCAAATTCAAGTAGGGGTTGGTACTGAGACGTATTTCTTTTGGTGGTTCTCCTAGCAGCGAAGTCTGTTTTTTCAAGGGAGTCTGCAAAACAATTGAGCAGGGCAGTTTGCATTATATTCACAAAACATTTGTCAGAAATAAGGTAAGTGTCCCACCAGGATTTTGAAAAAAGCTTAGCCCTGTGAAATGTAACAGGAAAACTTTTAAAAAAAATACTGGGGACAACTATCTGGACATACTGCCTATATTTTTTTTCTTGTCAAATAATTTTGTAGGAATGTTTTTCTTTAGACTGTAAGTTACTAAAGGATATTAAAAAACAAACAAAAGAAAACTTTTCACATTCAAGTAAAGGAATAGTAATCCCCACAACGACTCCAGATGCAGGGAGTTAGCATGAAGTACACGGCCAAGACAAAATCAACTCTTTTCACCCAGAGCCACAAGCAAATAAAGGACAAATGAACCCCGGACTGGAAAGATGACACTGCCTGCAATCTGGCATTACAGCACATCTTACTGATCACTCTATTTATAAGCCTGTATTTAAAAGGGGAAAATGTTTATGAGTGGAAATGAAGTGTCAGGACTGACTCACTCCTCCAAACCCCTAGAATTGTTTCCTACGAGGGACTAAGAGGGGTACCCTACCAGCTTACATCCCCTTGTGTTAGAAAAAACACCAGAAACAAGGATGAAGTAGGTATAGCAAGTTACACAGCTTGTCTGAAATACTTAGCTCAGAGATGGTAATACAGTATTCTACTCTATATCTATTCTGTTCATTTTTTCAAAGCCCATTAAGGGAAAAAATCCATTATTTTATGGGATTAATTTTATTTTCAGTAAAATAGTATTAATCAACAACTTTTCAAAAAGTGAGACCAATTTTTAAACACAAAAAACTGAGTGGTGAAATTCTCCATCTGCATGCAAAAGCAGCATTTAAGACAGTATGACCGTTCAGTATCACCATACAGACTGTGGCTGTCTTGCCAAGGAAGTAATTTTTGCAAACTGGGCCTTCTGTCTACTGGTGCAGAAAAGGAAACAAATCATCCACCAGCATTTCAAACAAGAACTTTTCCTGATAAACAATATTCATAATAAATGAGTTATCTAGTCTTCTAAAGGTTTAATAACATTTCCTTTTAACTAAATGAAATGCTGAAATAAAACACTGGTTTTACATAAGTATACACATACACCTTATGTATCTTACCCATGTCTGTCTATACATAGGTAAAATCCCACTTCATTACAGTGAAAAGCAATTTAAAAATCAAAAAGTGTACATTCTGAAGTAGGACCAAAGCTGTAAAAGCTGTCTAACAAAGGCAGACACCAACACTGTATATAATCTAATCACTTTAGATGCTTCAGAAAATATGTAGGAAAACCACAGATCTGATCTGAATTACGAACATGTTTCCCCATAAATGTCAAAGTATTTATGTATATTATTAAAAAAAGCAAATTCTGTTAACGACAGGAAAAAACTTCTGAAAAAAAATAAACTATTCTGGTTCAATTTAAATCCCATCCCATCCCATCATCCTCCCACCCTCTATTCAAGGGAATAAATATTAAAAGTGATACAGACTAAGAATGCGTCAGCTATGGCTAAGAGGCTGTGGATTAAAAGGGGAAAATTCACACACACATATATATATACACACACACCACCTGGCAACCCAAAGGCCCTACAAACCACCAGAATTGCTCCTGATTAGTCATGAAATTCAACCCCAAGTTCAATTTTCAGTCTTTAAAAGGGACATTGCCCTTGAGATAATTTCATCATCAAATACTATGAGGCATACACATGGAAAAAAAACCCTCCAGCATTGTAAAAAGATTCCTTTGTTAATTCATTTGGACCACCAAAGAGCATTATTGTTCTCTCCCTATTATTCATAACTGAAATGACCTTAAAATGTCTCATGAATGATCCTGTGATCTAGCAAATTTTGTAGTGAAGAACTTCAACAAGCAGTTGCAGTTAACTCTTAAGCGTGTTAAAATAAAAAGGAGAAAATCCACATACAAGGAAAAAAAAAGAAAATATTTGTATTCAATGTTCCTTACCCCCAAACTTGTATCAGTACTTTTTAGTTGATTTTGTTGTTTGGCATGCCCAGCCCGCAAAGCTCCCGCAGAAAGATTTGTTAAGGTCTGATGATAAGGCTGTGATCCCGAGACAACCGCTTCGGTAGTTGATTGTTTATCTGGAGCATTATTTTGCCCTGGTATAGCTTGTCCAACAATGTGCTGATTCGGAAAGAATGGCAGCATGCCCATCCCTGCCGCTGCTGCTGTTTGAATTGGAGTCAGATTAGATGCTGCAGTCAACCATAAATGGAGAAACTTTTCTGTTCGACAAGATTTATCAGTACATTTTGTTTGTGGTTTTTACTAAGTGATGAGAAAAACATTTAGAGATCTATTTTACAGCTGTCCCAGAAAACCAGATTCTGATGATAGTTTTTGTTTGCTCCTGGGATGGTAAAAGAATAAATCTATTTAAAGCTAATACAATAGAAGCAAACCCTGACTTTTCTAAACATTCACTATGATAATAAGTCACTTAGTGTTTCCTGTCACTTTCAAAAAAACCTGTGGATGACATCCTAGATGATCCTGTATTGGAACAGAGGGGGAAAACCCCACCTCAACTGGCATTAGTAAAATTCTTTTTACAAACGAAAGAGATTCTCCAAAATCAAAATCCCGATATTCAGAATAGGTTTGTTTCCCGCCCCACCCCTCACAAGCTTTTCCTTGTTCCTGGTTACTACCATTACTCAGACCACATCTAGAACTTCCTCTCAGTGGAGGAAACAAAAAATATGCACTAAGCAGTATCACAACTGATCTGAGGGCATCACTGGCACAGAAATTTGCATTCAAAATTGACGTCCGTCACAGACTGGATGTTAAAGCTCTATAGCTTAATGAAATGAAGGCAAAAAACCTATTTGTGGTGCCTCTTCAGCTACTCAGATTTATCTGCTTTGAAACAACAAACCCCAGAATTCTGGTCCTAAATAAAAACATATTCCAATAAATGGTAGTAACTGAGCAAGCAGAATATTTAACAACCTGCAAATATTCAACCAATGCCACAGTGAACTCTTTCTTCCCTGACAAACAGATGAGAGAAGCCAGGCAACAAGGCAAGATATTTCAAGTTTGTTTCCCGCTTAAACCAGCAGGTTACAGTTGGTTATACAGATATATAACTTGTTACCTTGCTTAACTATACAGCTATATAATGTGCATTATTGTCCAGCTCTCTGCCTACCTCACCGTACAGTGATAACGTTCAACATGTTATTGCTTTTGCTACAGTGGGAGAAAGTAAGATGCATAATTTCAAGCTGAGCATTTCTACTGATTTGGTATGAAATAAAATGTCATTTACACTTAAGAGCTTCTCCACGGGCTCCCATGCCTGAACTCACTGATGGCATTACCCCTATTCCCAGTACTGTCTGAAGTAGCATTGTTGGAGGTTCTCCCAGCAAACCCGGTTTCTATAAGGAAGAATAGAAAACTGTGTAAATGATTAAAATAATCTGTCTGTAGCTATTTCTTACAACTTTCACATTCAGTTAATCTTTTTTAGACACACTAAACTGTTAAATTATACTAGACGAAAAAAATGTATTTGTTTTAGCAGTTATAAGAATGTCCAAAGACGAAGCTAAAGCGATGACCTTACACTATTAGCCTGAAGGTTTTCAATCTTCATCAGCTGCTGCTGTGGCAACGGCAGGTGAGCAGGGCTCTGCAGCAGCAAGTTGGATGCGCTCCCCAGAATCGAACTCTGGGAAATGAATAAAAAGAAGTGTTAGTGGACAGTCATGGAAAACAGTACATTCTTCAAACATTTTCAGATGATACTGCTGGAAGAAATTTAAATTAGTTGCTGAGTTAATACAGCAAAGTAAAATAACTGTTTCCTCCACAGAACTAAATTTTTCCTTCATTCACATAAAGTTATCTCAAGTTCTATTAACTTCTGCTCCTCCTAGTGCTTTTTTTCATCTCACAATCACAAGTATGCTTTCTGATGGCTTTTAAAGGATCAAGAGTATACTCCAAATACAATCCAGACTCCATTGCAGTCCCTGTGTCTAAACCACCAGGGAAAGCTAAATGTGTTTGAAGTCTCTGCAGACAGACTAGATAGGGGAGTTACCTACAGTGCCAGTAAGAAAGATGAGACCCAAGGACTTCAGGGAATTACGAGCTGTATGAATAAGGACTTCATTGTTTGTTAACATTTGCATTGTGCCTTGCATTGCAATTCTAATACATAATCTCCGCCAAATATCTACACAGTTTACAGGACTCGACTGCAACCGGCAGGGACTCTCATCCCTTGCTTTACAGTTACCAAACAGTATCTTCATTTTCAAAGAGAAATATCCAGATACGGTTTTCCCCTCTTTTTTATGGCAACCATCTACATGAAATTCTATTCCAGAACCGTTAAAAACTTACAAACCACAGTGCGCACACATTTTCAAGTCTATAAAATACTAATATTTTTCATTCAAAAATTCTGGATTTATTTGCCACCAGAATTAAGCCACTTAATCAACAACTTTGGGGCACCATGTTCAGACTCTACTACTGGTATATTCAGCATTACGTGCTCCAGCTAGCACAATGGCTTAAAAGAAACCTTATGTCCACTCTGGATGACAAAACCACATTATGATTCACGCTAGCTGAACAGTCTTTCTGGCAGCAGCTCCTGAGCATGATTTGCCAGGCAAAATATAGGTTGCTCTACAAACCCTTCTGTGCAGCGGTGCAAGAATAGATAAATGGGACACTGACTGTGTCAAATCACGACAAGTATAGCCTTCCTCATATTTTTTGAAATCTCCTACAGAGGAAAGATCACCAAAACCAGGTAATAAAGATGGAACCTGAAAAGAAGGCAGCTCTCCCAATGCACGGCTTTGCAGACTTTGCAGCCTCCTGCAAAACACCTGACAAATATTTTCAAGCCTAGGCTGTATCTCTGTGTGGCAGGGTCAAATTCCCTAGGGAAAAACCCTCTATGCCTATAATATGGTCTTCTTGACTCAGAAACGTGCGATTTAAAACAAAAACGTGCCACATCTAGATTAGTTATGCATCTGCTATTTTAATTGTCTTAGTGATTTTCAGTAGAAATTATCCAGGGCTGTTTATTGTCACCAATACCAGTGGTTGTTCCTTCTAAACTTGGTTAAGTCAACAAAGGAAATGTGTTAGTTCCATTGCAAAACTTTCAGAAACACAACAGTGGAAAATGTTTGTTTAGAATCTTCAAAAGAAATTCTCTGGGTTAATAAAAATTTAATAAACTGCTGGATGACTGAAGAAAACACATCACTGAGAAAGTCTAAAATGCATTATTTTGGCATGATAATTGTAACTAAGAGAAATTAAAAGAAGTTGAAAGTCATGCTACCTCTAGAGTTGAAAGATTACTGGATGAATAACCCATTTGTTTGAATTCCCCTCTGTTGAATTTTTTTTTATCAAATATTTTATAATATTGTGGCAATCATCCTAAAAATATTGTTTCTTCTCATTATATTACTTTAAAAAACCTTGAATGTAAGACAGCAAAATCAAGATACGCAGGAAGCTGGATCAGTGTGGGACTGGGGAGGTGAGGAGTTAAGCCAAGACACTCTCTGTTCCTCTGTCCTGTGACAATGCTGAATTTCAAGACAATAAAAATAGTGACCTGGTTCTCTGGCTTTAGAGAATACTCTGAAATAAGTCACTTGAATAACAAAAAAATGTGCCTAATAGAAGGAATAGGGATAATCAAATCACTGTCAATAAAATTCAGGCTATTAGACCAGGTTCGGAGCTAATTAAATGACAGGAAGCTCCCTGGAAGAGCATTAGACTTGTAAGTCTCTCTAAAGAGAAAACACTAACTTGTTTGACTGCAGCACTCTTAAGCCAAAAAACATTGGATCATCATCAATCACACTGTTAACTGTGTAAAACATGCCTGTCTCCAGCTGTGATTAGAAAACATTCACATTGCCTTCCAAGGAAGCATAGACTCTCCAAGGCTGAAGAGAGAGCAGCAGTAACTAAATATACCAATTGAAAATGTCATTTAAATCAAAGAAGTACAAGCAAAGAATGATGGGTTCTTTTTCATTGTACAGGACAAAACAACTCATTTGACGGGGCAAAATTAGGTAGCGTTTATTCAAAATGCATATATTCACCTAATAGTTTTTAGCAGAAAAAAAAATAGAAAAGCTAAACATACTTAACATAAGGAGTATCTCTGCATTTTAATTTGGTCTTTTTTAAGATCTTTAAGTCTGTGTTTGCCAAAAGAACAGCAGAAATAACAACTAATACTTAAGGGGATTTTATTTTTCAAATGGGAATTTCTGAAACATCAGATATAGGAAGTCAAAGCGATTGACTCCAGTCCCTCATAGGCACTTAGGAAAATCCCTGCCATGAATATTAAAGGCAAATTTTGGCTCCTGGCAGAACTGGAGAAATCTCTGACAGAACCTCAGTACAAGACGGAGGCCCGGCAGGCTGCTGGCCAAGTGCACTGCTGCAAGGAGTAGTTCTGGTTGCGGGTGCTACTCTACCATATTCTCATCTCCAATTTCTAGGGCAAACTCATCCCAAATATAATTTATAGTATCTTTCAGAAATTCCGGTGTCCATCTGGAATTACAGATACTCTGAAAACACTTTAAACAGCTTATAACCTTAGGGGTTTTTTGACTAAGAAGTAACATCTGCAAATCAGTATTTTTTATAGCATATATAGCATATTTTGGTCCCTGCAAGCTTTAAAATGAAGATAACGATGCCAGTTTGCTGGCTTGAATAAGATAAAACAATCAAGCCTCTACAGGAAGTGTGTATGAGCAGCTCCAAGAGAAACAGATGTGCCATGATCCTGGAGCTCTAATTTAAAGAGGATTTTTTTTTGCCAGTAATGGCAAGTTGTCTCTACATCAGCAGGTGTTAGCAAATCAAAAGCTCAGTTAAGATAAAATAACTCACCTGTGGATTATTAAGAGCAGAGACAGTCTGCTCTTAAATCCCCACAGGCATTTCATAATAGAGTGTTTTTCCTGAAGTCAGCTTTAACGAGAACACTTCATTTTAGTTGTAATTTCTTAAAACTTTGAGAATATTTTCATGCTAAAATGTCCACAAATATCTATTTTGACGAAAGTTATTTTGCCACATACCTGATGAACTTTATTCAACTGCAAAAAAGGTGGCCCAACTGTTGAATTTATAAGGTGAGGTAAACCTGCAGACGCTCCAAGAACTGTTTTAGAAACACAAGAACACGTTGTAGTGTTTTATAAGTTAGGCGAGTAAAGATCTTTATAAGAGTTATTCCATATTTTTCGGATTTGGTTTCCATGAAACTTTCCAGTGTACTAAAGGTCACTATAATGAAACCTTTCAATACACGTAGCTTTGATCTGCAATTAACAGCACACGAGAGATCAAACCTACTCTCAAGGCGCTCCTCTAAAGCTGAGAGTTTCACTCAAAGATACAGAAATGCCTGCAGTTGACTGCAAGAACACAGCATTATCTAAAGTGCTTTGAAACTTCAGCATTAGCTAAAGTGTTTCTTCACTAAAGTGTTCACTTCACACACTATTTCTGTTTATCTTCTGTCAGTAGATTATGTCACAAACTCCAGCTGTCCCCCACCTGACTCATTACCTGTTCTCATTCCTGTTCCCAATACCTTCACCATTTGAAATGTAGTAAGATTTTTTTTTAGTATGTTTATTCACATCCATCCTAATAATGAGAAAGCAGAGAAATGTTTCTGGCTAATGCCGTTATGAAATGCTGGGTAGGACTATGGCAGCATCCAAGTGGATAATGGAAACAACACTGGAAACAACAGGACAAAAACTCAGGCTGCAAAATCTACAATCAGATTTAAACTTTCCATTTTAACAATGTCTGCAAAAGACATTTCATTTTAAACCCATTTCTAATAGAAACATTCAGAGACCACAGAGTTAATGTGAGGACATTTTTAGGTAACACTAAATTTTACCCCGACATAATACTGTAGCAATCAATTTCTTGCTTTCACTTTCATAAAATGTGAGTCTACACAGACGCGCTGAACCAGTGACTGCACAGATCTTAAAATCTGCTCCTCTCTGTTGCTGAAAGCAAAGTTCACCAAGAACAGGGTTTGGGTTATTTTAACTCAGTTTCAAAGCAACTTACCAGGTTTAACAGCATGTCCACGCAACTGGGGCTGCAGTAGCATTTGCAACATTGCTGGATTATTAAAACTTTTCATAATCTGCACTGGATTTGGCTCTGGAAGCAAGCCTTTCCTATTGTTCCTCATCTCCAATTAAAAGAGATACAAAAATGTTAGAATCAGGAGAAAACGACGACTACATTTAAATCCCTCAAACTTGTGTCATGGTAAGGTACATATTTCATTTTACGCAGAAAATAATCCCAACATGTCCTTCCCTGTTTCCCACCCCTTTCCATGCTCCTTCTCCCTCAAAAGAAGCACCTAACAAACTATTCCCTCAAAACTTCAAGCGTATTATTTTTCCCGAGGGACATTTCTTTTTTGCCCTTAAATCAAGACAATGTTATCAAGAAAGGATAATATGAAAGGTACTGTTAACATGAACACCACATACTATCTTACAATAGCACCACTCATCTCTTTTATAAAGATGCGGGCTAAAGCTAGTCAAAGTAATGAGACTGTTCTGCTTCTACTTTTAAGACAGCTTCATGTAACACTTATCACATCCAATTTTCTAGGAAATAATGTGATAAGACATGTGGGTGTGAAAAGCTTTCTTCTATATCAAGCATGAAATTAAACTATTTCTCCTACCTTGAAATTTATCTTAAAATTGACAAATTCTTGCCTTTCTGTTTTAAACAAAGTTTTAGCTTGTCAAATGACTCTACTTATAGTTACTTCTCTTTTGAACTGGAACAATTTCTTGCACAGAAAATTGAATTTACTAAAATCCCAGAGCTACATAAGCATAACGTTGTATTATCTTATGGCCGTATTTTACCCTTCATCCTTGCAGAATAGGGCCACGCTTTTTCTAGGAAGGAGACTGAACTGGACTNGGCTAACGCTTTCAAAAACCTTGCCTTGTTTCCCTAATGCAAAGCAGCTGAATCCCTCTGACCCAACTCAGGCCACTAAAGGTATATCAAACTCATGGTGAAAATAGATTCGCAAATATCTTACCATCCTTTGCGCTGCTATAAGTGCTGCTAATGTGCTTCTGCCTGGTGATCCCGGAGCACAGTACGAGACCTGGACTCTCCTTCCTTTGATAGTCATGCCATCGGTGACTTCTTGTACTTTCTCAGCCTGCTCTGCAGTTTCATACTCAACCACTGCAAAGTCACCGATATAACTATCTTCACCCTGCACAAACTGAAAAAACATTTCACAATACACTGAACAAAATGCAGAATTTCAGGAACTGCCTTGCAGTGTTTTCACCTATCCATCCCTTGCAAAATACTTTGCAAATTGTGGACATCCTATGTTAATGTCAGTATGTTTCTTTCTCAGATGTGCTAGATACAAGTTGAACATCATAGCTTCATATTATATTTGGCACACATGCTCACCTACTGAATTTACCACCTTCACTTCAATCTAATCTCATGGAGAACCTGAGCTCTGCAACGTATTTCACACAGATTTTCAGAATCAAGAAGGAATGAAAAGGAAATCGCAAAAACAGCTGTATGCTACAATAATTTTTATTTTTATTTTGCAGAATAAGAATGATAAACTCATTATTGTTCAGTTTTTAAGCCTACAATAATAAAAATGCCATTCATCAGACTACATGATAGTTGTTGAAACATGTAACAATGCAAATTCCACTGATATATACTGCCTTTTAGGAGAATACGAACTCTGTGGTTGTATTTATTGCCAAGAGAAGATGCCAGACTGATCAATCAAGCAGACTGGAAACAGGCTTATGTGTCAAACAATGCTCTGTCCTTTGTTTGCAGAGTTTTATAGCAGAATGAGCAGATTTAAATCAAACAAAAAAAGGGGGTGAGAAGGGAGGGAATAAAGCTTTGGCAAAAATCTCCAGTCCCAAAATGAACAGAAATGATATAGTGATACTAGCACTGATGTGGAAGAGAGGAAATCTCCTCTAGATTTCACTGGATAAAAACCACCCAGTGCCAACCTTTAGGTCCCACAAACTTATGCTAACAATTGAAATATAAATCTCAAAGATTTTGAAGAAAAATAAGGTGGTCAGATCTTTAATGCCACTGTTAAAGACTGGCATCCGGGAAGAGCTCTGGAGAATACACATATTTTGATATATAAATGCACACACAGATACGTATATGTATGTGTGTGCGTGTCTATGTGGAGAAGAGTTATATTTTATTTTGGTGTCAGTTCAGCTGCAGTGATAGAGTCCTGAAGTACTTGTGAAAAGAATGGTTTGCAGCTATGGAACATACTGGTGTTTCATGCACAGTTAAAAACTCCCTTNCGTCAGTTCAGCTGCAGTGATAGAGACCTGAAGTACTTCTGAAAAGAATGGTTGCAGCTATGGAACATATTGGTGTTTCATGCACAGTTAAAAACTCCCTTAACATGTGCAAGTGTAGCTACCAGTACTCTTGCAAACAGATCAGGAATTTTTAAACTTCAAGCAAACAGGTAGTGAAGAAAAACCCTCTGCCCCTATCTAGGTAACACTGGAGAGTGCTATTTCCTGAGTTTAGCTGAGTTTATTTCATGAGTTCAGTCAAGAATTTGAAGTAAAAGATTGTATTTACATGATGAAATACGGCATCAGTTACCAGCAGAACTAAGCCATGAAAGCAGCACAAGAGAGCTATGTCAAAGAAGCCATACCAGGAGATGGGCAAAATGTTGAGTGACCCTACTGGAGGGACAATCTAAGTGCAGGAGCGGTGTGAAGGCTGGATTGGCCATGACTAGGAAACAGAAGGAAGAAAGAGACGGTAGTCACAATGACTTAAAATAACAAGAGTGTGAATGAACATTTTAATTGTTTTTCTGAAACGTATTCACTCTTCCAACTGAAGTTTTCCAAAGTGCTCCTCCTAGTCGTTCTCTATTGAAATTCCCTCCCCACCCAGGTTTCTGCTACCCTGTTGTCGTGGTTTGGGCTGGACTGGCCACTGAATGAACCACAGATGCTCTCTTCGGAGAAGGGAGAGAAGAATGAGAGGGACCTATGGATTGCAAAAGAAACTAAACTACTTCAGTGAAATATTGATAATAAAATAATAAAAAGAAAAGATAATAATATTAATAAGAAAATAATGAAATATAGACAAAACTGTTATCAAGTTTCCAGGATGACGATCATGTCATCAGCAGTTGCTGGAAAAGTCCCAGACTGGACTCCGTGGCGGATGGGAACTGGATTCAGGAACACACAGATCGGGATCAAAGGCAGACGAACAGGCAAGAGTCCTCTGCGGATGCCGGCTATTGAAGAAAGAGGGCTGACCCTTTGATCCTTCAGCTTTTATACTGAGCGTGAGACAGACGGGGATGGACTACCCCGCTGGTCAGTTTTGGGTCACTTGTCCTGTCTGCTCCTCCCTACAGGTGCCACCCCTCTAAGCTCTTCCACTTTCGACCCTCCAACCCTGCAAATAGCAAAGTTAGCTGGCTTGGGTTGTTACAGCAATCAGTATAAGCAAGAGCTCCTCTGCATACCATTCCTTGGCATCAACTACAAACATTAGGCCTTTTCACTGCCAGAAGCAGACACTGTCTGAAAAACATGCTGTTAATTAGTTAGAAGAGACTTAACTGAAAAGTAAACTTACTGAAAAGAAAATTGGTTCTGTTTTACCTCAAACCAGGATACCTGTCCTCTCTTAGTTTTCTTCTTACACCTCTACCCATCATGTCACACCCACACTTTCTCCAGTTTCTTGTGTCTTCCTCCCTCTCCTTTCTTTGTACTTAATTTTTAGGTCATCACACTCATAAAACCATAATTAATTAGCACTATTGTGATGAGAATTCATCAACTGTCCTCCCTTTTTCATCTATTAAATCTAAACTACTAGTCTACCTACCTCCACCCTCCTATCTTCTCTCTCTGGAGGGCCACTTCCCGCTTCCCCCTTTAGCCCATGGGGTTCGCATCCATCACTCGCCCACGGCTCTGCTCTGCAAACCAGCCCCTCTGCTGCCTCTATCCCCACCCTCGAGGCAGAGCCTCCCTTACCAGTCAATACCTGTGGGACGCCCAGTGGAAACATGAGGCCTGACTGAGAATAAACCACATTTAATCTCTGAGAATCACTGAGAATAAATCATAAATAAACCTATTTTTCTTCTATTACCATACTTCTACGATCTACCTATTAGTCTATTACACAGATGTTGTGGATTATACAAGTGATAGGTAATATGAGAACGTGCCAAGAGTGTTTTCTTGGATATAGTTTTGACTGGGTGCCTATTTCCTAACTCAAAAGCATACTGTTTAATCCCTTTGTTTTATAGAAACATGTATTTAGTGACATTTACTGATAGAACACATACACAGACTCTCCTCACCTACACCAGGTGTGACCCATGTATCATTATGATTTAAGAAGGAAGGTAGAAGTCAATTTTTAAGTGCACAGCAGAATACTGTTAGTGAAAACCATCTTTATCAAAGCAGCCTGCTAATCTTTGAACTTCAGAATTTTAAAAGAATGTTGAAAAATTGTTGGGGGAGCTGATAACAGCCTCCGGATTATCTGACAGCTGGAAAAATGCCCTGAAGTAAAAGACTTTAAAAGATCAATCTGTTCAGCTAATTAAACAAAGATTGAGCAAGTGACTTGATTACGGCATTTAATTCCTTCTTACAGGAAGAAAACAGTGGGGAGCAAAGGCTCCTCAATCCAGTCATCAGCGAGGTGAAGCTGAAGCCAGATAGATACATTCAACTGAGAAAACAGACACAAGTGCAAAACAATAAGGGATGGGCAGCTTCTGGAAAGAGTTACTTCCAATCTAGGCATCTCCTGGTGTATTTGGATGGCACAAGTATAAGGATGTGCTTTAGCCAACTACAAATTACTGGGGCTCGAAAAGAGCACTAGGGAAAATGTGATGGCCTGCAGGTGGTCAGACTAGACAGCCTTATGGACCTTGCGGTCTTAGATGTCGAGAATCTCTGGTTACTTATCCCTGAAGCTAATCCCTGGGCAGCCTTCCAAGATCCTTAGGGGAAAAAAAAATAACAAACAACTGAAATCATACCCAACTGTGTGACTATAAAGCAAGCTTTCTTTTTACTGCCTGTTTATGGTACGCTGGTCTGCACCACTTCTACGAGCAATGTTTCATTTGTGGTCTAGTATCTCACAAGCCATGATGATGAGAAGGAAACCTTTACACTTGCAAAGGCTAGTAAGGATTTACCTCTTCTGTACCTGCAACCTTTCCAAAAGAGGTACCACTTCTACCACTGGCAAGCGCGGCCAGCTATGAGATCCCAAGCCTACATCTTCTCCAGTCAGGGAAAAAACACATTGGGTATTTGCAGAGGTTTCTTTAATATATTAATTATATACATATATATATATTCGTCATCATCTAAACTGTTGCACTTGTGGTATTCATATGCTCTGGCTTTCTTTACTGAACAATAAAACCATCATCAACATTTACTTTAAAAGCTCTCTCAAGATATTTCTAAAATTATTTTCAATAAAATACACGAGGAGGTGATGTCTTATAAATATTTTATTGGCGCTTCACAGGAGTGGTCTTCTGCAGAATTCCCAGATGACATTGACCACTCACTGCAAACCCATACCAATAAAGCATCTGTACCACATCGTATATCGCAATGCAGATGCATAACCATTCACTACTTAAACGAAAAATAAAAATCATGACCATGATCTTCAAAAAAATACAAATTCAACATACCTGGCAGAAAACAGGTTTATACTTCAGTGAAAAAGCTTGGATCAGTTCTTTTGGATCAGCGTAGTCTTTTTGAAATGTATCTACACAAAGGCACTTGGAGTGAATAAGATTTGTCGTCAGCTGGTTCACATCCATCCACTGTGCAAAGAGAGTGTTCTTGTCTAACTGTTTCCCCAGAAGTTCCAGTCTCGCCTTTGCAGCAGAGTCCTTCTTCATATATTCCACAAAGCCATAGCCCTTTGAATGGCCAGTAACTTCGTTATAGACCAAAAAACACCTCTCGACATTGCCATAGGCACGCACAAGTTCTTCAAACTCTTCTAACGTAAATGAAATGGGCAAATTAGTAATGCACAGCAAAGCATCTGTTGGTTGGAGTTGCACAGATATTTCTTTTCCCCGAAGAGAGTACTGGTGAAATTTCCGAATTGCGTTTTGAGCCTGCTCTCCATTTAACAGAGTAACAAATGCTGTAAGAGACCAAAAAAAGTTACATCACCGACCACAGCTTCTCTCCAGGTATAGAGGTAATTAACACACCTCTTCCTCCCCCCAAACCCCACCAGCGTAAGTCACAGGAAAAATAAGAATTTGGTATCTACCCTGAAGATGCAATAGATAAAGACATATGCTGTAATGTGTATTTTAAAATTTGACATTATTAACTGGACATTACGAGTAATTAACTGGAAGACTGACTATAGAAACAGAGATAAACACAACCTCACTACTTGTAACACAACAAAACATTACATTTAGGAAACAAAAAGCAATTAACTTTTCTACTGAAGTGAACACATTATTGATTCTGGTGAATTTCTTTGAAGACAGCATCCAGAAATTCTCACTTCGGGGTTAATGGCTCTTTTTTGGCTTTTCACTCCGTACAGCATTTCACACAATGACACAATCACAGACTGGTTGAGGTTGGCAGAGACCTCTGGAGGTCATCAAGCAGGGCCACCCAGAGCTAGTTGCCCATGACTGTGTCCAGATGGGTTCTTAGTATCTCCAAGGATGGAAACTCCACAGCCTCTCTGGGCAACCTGTAACAGTGCGCGGTGACCCTCACAGTGAAAAAGTGTTTCCTGATATTCAGAGGGAAACTCCTGTGGTTCAGCTGGCTCCTGTTGCCTCGTACCCTGTGCATTAAAGAGGATGCAATAGTCTGCAGTGAACCAAGCAGAGGGAAGCTAATTCATGTGTTTTCTTCCAGTGATCAAATGAAATGCACAGCACAGGGCAGTCCTGGGCAAAAACTTTGGTTCATTTCAGGGACAGACAGACACAAGTCTTTCACTTCACACAGAGATACCCTCAGCATTGCCAGCCACTTGTGAACGCAGGGTTGGGCACTGGCACTTGTCTTCAATGCCAAACGTGTGAAAGATCACCTTCAGAAAACTCAACAAGCATCCTTCTTCCAGAATACCCTTCACACCCACAAATCTCAGCAGCAAGTACCACCCAAATCTTTAAAACAGGGCGGCGGCGAGGACCTGCTGCTTTTAGTTCTCTTTTAACCTTTGCTGAGTTGCTCTTCTTTACATTGATCCTACAGCTACTTCATTTCCTTCCCCACCACTACCAATTCTTCTTTTCTGTTTCATTTTATTCTTTATTTAATCGTGTCTTCTCATTTGACTGGTGGAAAAGCGGTATCACATGGATGAAGCACTAACTCCAGGCACTAGCCCTGGTGATGTCACGGCCACATCACAGCCAGTAGACTGCTCATTGTGGTCCACGTGACAAAGGGGTCAGTGACATGGTTGGCCCCAGATGGGTATAAGAAGGGCTGCGTCAGCCTATACTGGCAGATGAGAAGATGGGCGAGCAAAGATTTAGAGGCTCTGCAACACCCACCGTATCCATACCTTGTCATCATCCTACAGCCAGCCAAAAGGTGCTTGTGGGTAAAGGGAGAGCCACACCACCCACCACATCTCTACCCCATCCAGGTCTCACAGGCAGCTCAAAGGTGCCCACAGCCATGGACAAAGGGAGCAACACCCACCACCTCTGTACCATGCCATGGTCCCACAAGCAGCTGGCAGGAACATGCAACCATGGACAATCTCGTCATCATACCCCGTCACCATCCCACAGGTAACTGAAGGTTCGTGCGGCTGTGGACAAAGGGAGCACTGTACCACCCACTGTACCTTTATTACCTCATGGTCCTCAAGCCAGCCAGAAAGTGCTAACATTTTCTTTCATGCATTAATAATCCTTAATTACAACAGTCTAAATAAGGTTTTCTAATCAAAACAAACATCCACAGGGTGTTTTGAAGCAAGTGACTAGTCAGTGACTACCTTGTAGCAGTATAAAGCCAACAAAAAGAAGTAAATATAATCTTGGTGACATACACATAATATTTAAGATCTCAGTTTTGTTGTTCTAGTCAAACTGAATGTTGTTATGCATCCTGCAAGCAATTAGTTTGTACTAACATATAAACAATGCCTTTGCAGCGGGTGTTACAATCTGTCGTAACTGAAGAGATGTATCAGTCATCAGATAAAGATGAGATGGTGTGGAAATCGGCAACCTGGTTCTCAAATAGATTAAAATGTGACTCAGTAATCTACATTATTTTGCTCTCCAGTACTCTGACACAGCATCACATATTTCTCTAACATGATACTATTTGGTATTCTAACAACAGTTACATAGAAGATATGGATAGAAGACAACTAAGCTTAAAAATAGTTAGCTTTTTTAAGATAATTTTTTTCTCCCAGTGTTTTGAAGTTGTTTAGGGCTACTTCTCTGAGTTTATCATTAATCTTAAATTAGTTCATGTAATCAAGTGAAACATTGTTTTTACTCAGGAGACTTTTAGAAGATCTAATTGGAAACATCTACAGAGCTCTACAAAGTTCCGATTCCGCCCATTAAACTAAAAAGTCACTAAATCTATGTAACAAAAACAAACAAACAAAAACCACAAAAAACTTCAATAGAAATGGAGTTCCTTACAGAAATAGTGCACACTACAAAATGTATGTCCGTCTTTTGCGTGGATGACTCTTGTTGTGTCAGTATTTACTTGGACAAGACAGAATAAACACACAAACACCCACAAACCACTAGCAGAACTTTTGCTTTTTGCACAGCAAAACTACTAACACCAAAACCAATCTGCACTATAAAGAACACGAGTAGGAAGAGCTGAGAGGCTCGAGAACTTCACTGACTGTATAGTAACACGTTAAGATTCTGTGACATCAGGGCCTTTGAACAAAGTTTTAAAGCCTTCATGAATCCGAAGATAAAGGAATTTAATCCATCCAAATGAAAAGCCAAGAAAAAAACCCAACAAACCACCTACGGTGTATTCCAGTCATGAAAATTTGCAGAGGCATGCAGTAAAGCAAACAAAAATTCACATGAACAGGCAAAGTGCTAGATATATATCTACGTATACAAATATACACATATGTATACACCCTAAACCCAACACAAATACATACACAGGAAAAACTAGTTATATATGAGAGCATCTAGATTAAATGAAAAAAAAATCATCCTTCTCTTACTCTTTCCAAGTATTTTCAAATATTTCCTCTCACACTGAACACAGACATTCAGTCTGTTGTTAGATAGCAGACTATTGTACTTCACACACTAACTGGCCTTATTCCATATTCAGAAATCAAATTTGCAAGATAATAGGACATTAAAGCACAAATGTCTGCTCCATAGAGGCAGGTGTCAAGAAATATCATTATCCTCACGAAATCCTGACAGAAATCTATCCCAGCTACAACATTAAGATTTTGTCCTGGAAACCAAGATTGCCACAGGAGATAGCCCAGGCTGTGGGACCTATAGTCATCTGGAAGGACAGGAACACGTAGAAAAGTATTTGTCCATTTCTGTATCTCACAAAGCACTAAAAATCCACGAATTACCTATGTAGAGAATTAATTTGTAAATGGAGGATCAGACTTAAATAATTCAGGACTACATTTCCTTCAAAGACTTAAGTATTCCTTTAATAAATTGCTTCTGGCTTATATTACCTGACACAAACGCATCTGGAGCTAGGTATGTTGTCCTCTGATCATGTCATAGGCACACGTGGTTTGTCTTAAGAGAGGCCCCAGGCCTAGTTTTTCAAAGGAAATCAGACAGTTGAGGTTAGCTTTGTCCCAACGAGGCACTCACCAAGGGAATACGCCTGAGAAATACCATAGTGGACCAGTCTACTTCTGGCTGACATCAGTGAAGTTTCCAACTCTCCACTGGCTTCACTAGAAGGCGACAAACTATGCAGCCAAAAAAGGCGCTGAGGGACAATCAAGCTACGTGATGGCAAAGAACTTGCTGACTTCATACACAGCAGATGATGTTCCTCACTAGCTTCATCACAGAATTGAAACTTATGACACAGGAAGATTTTAAGTTCTTACCTGTTCTTTTATTTCTGTCCACATAACAATACTTGATTTCATAATCTTTAAATAAGTCATGGATTTCCTGAAAGAGAAAAGTACAAGTAACAGATAATAAATTCTACCAGACCAAATAAGTGTATAAATTCATCTTCATTTGTAAAAAAAAAAANAAAAAAAAGCAACAACAAAACCCAAACCAAAACCTTTCCCAATAAACAGAAAATCTCACCATAGAAACACTATCAAATATTTGTTTTTAAAAAAGCTGGTTATGCTAACTGCAGCAATGTTTTTATCTCATATAAAAAACTGGCTTACTGAATTTGAATAATTTACTTTTCATTATATAAAGTCACATAAGCACAACAGGGTGTCCTGTTGACTGTCTTTTGATGAAGAGAAATAACATCACAGTTCATTAAATAGCAAAACCCCCACAATTTCGTGGAAGTACAGCTAGCATAGTTAAAATACCCCACAGACAAGAAATACCGGCAACATCACATCATGCAGTTTACTGAGGGCAGGCAACGCTGTCATTAAACGCAACAGTTGCTTTAGTTTCTTTTAACTGCTCAAGTTCACTTTTAACAGATTTTCACTCTTTTAATAATGAATATTCTCTCAGTCAGCAGATAATTGTGCCCAGAATACCCCCTGGAAAGTATCCTCTATCAATTAACGCACAGATGCTCAACGAAGAATCAATCCCAAGAGCATTATTTGCTCCAACTAATTAACAGGGAGAGAGCAGAGGTGCGGGAACGGTGGGGTAGAAGCAAGTCTAAGAGGTGTGTACCAGTTTACTACAGCTATTCCCCAACAAGTGCATAGTACATGCACGTGCCCCATGAAAAAAACACAAACTATTATCAGCTCAGTGGCGAGGATGCAGATAGGAACATTCATCATCCACAAGAAGAAATTATGAGTAGTAAGCTGGATATATGTATTCTTTTAGTTGGGCAAATCCCATAAACAACAGCAAAAGACCAACTAAATAAGCAAAATAATCAACCAATTTTGTCTGAAAGTTTAATTGCGGACAGTTTCCAGTCGCCCAGTCTAGTTGCCAGTTTGCTAATTCAATATATATAGCCTAGAGGTTAAGCGGGTTCTCCGTGACCGGTATCAGGTGCATACCTTTTAGTCAAGCGAACGCCAATCTCTAGTTTCACTAGTTAACAGCTGTCAAATACTACATTAATAAAACATGGCAGCATTTCTCAAGCTACCAGCCATCCTCTAATCAGATGTGATAAGGATGTGGTTTCTGAAAAGCAAAATAGGCCAGGCACAATTCAAAGGTTCAAGTGAGGTAGGCAATTTGACTGCGGACATCCCTCTAACCAGAGTTAGATGGTAGTTTGTTCTCAGTCACGAGAAACTGAGAAGACACTTTCTGTACAGTTTTGTACAGCTCAGCTGTATTTGGCACTGGGGACTCTAAAGCTGTTATTTGTGTCCTACTTAGAAAAAGGGGGGGATGTATTTACCTTTTTTATTTCATACATTATTTTTACGCTGAAGTTTTATATGATGATTAAGCAGCAGGAAATATTATTTCAAACAGCTCTGAGCACTCTTTTGAAAGTCATCTGTGAATCAGATGATTCCACATGATTTCCCAGTAACTGAAATTTTAATTGGGAGGGAAAATCGCCTGTAGTGAACATATCTTCATGGGATAATCATGAGATCTCATGTAAAAAACGATGATAACATAAGGAAGATCTAAAATGAAACCTAATTTAAGCAAAGTAATTTTTGTAAAGATTTTCACAGTGATTTCCACAGGTTGTTGCAAACTCTGCCAGGTTTGTGGAATGGGCTCTTCCAGGAAGGTACGTGTTCTTGTGCTCTTGTGGCCCCACGGCAGGGCTGAGACCTTTACCTGTGGAACTGGGTTTGTATAGTATTTCTTCACATAAAGACTGTTTGTGATGATTTACAAAAATAAAACACCCCGTGCCAACTTTTAACCAAATTAAACAGATATGTGAATATCTGCGTACATTAGACTAAGATTCTTCACAATGTTTTCAGAAGTACTGAGCCGGCTTTTGAACTCGGGCACTTCTATAAACTTTATCTTCAACATCTTTCAACACTTGGGTTTGTTAGAAAAAAGCGAACACTGCCTCCATTTTAATGTTGTTAACAGTTTCTATTCCCGACAGCTCGGAGCAGAACTGTCACGGAAAGCAAGAAGAACATTGTACCTGCTGTTCCTGACCAGGTGCAGCTGTGCACCACCAAACACCCCATGCACCACCAGTGCCAAACACATTTGGTCCCTTTGGTGTAAGCAGTTACCCGGTATTTGGGCCAGGAAGGAGTGTTTACTCCGGGAGGAGAAACGGGTCATCCAAGTCAGGTATATTCTCTGGTGCGACCCTATTAACTTGCAAGGAATGTAAGCAGAGGGCTGTTTCCCTGAACACAGCAGAAACAAACAGCCGCAGTTCATTCCCGGTTCCCGACCTCCCGGCAGCCTGCCGGCTCACGCACCCGGGGAGCCCAACCTCCGCACCCCCCAGCCCCGTTACGCCAGCCCTCTCCCCGCCTCGGGATCTATTGCCATCGCTCTGCACACCCCCACGGAGCAGCCGTCAGCCCCTACCCACACTCTGCGGCAGGAAAACCTTTCGCCCTCCCCGGGTCAGCCTTACCACGGCATTGCCTTCTGCTGGGCAGCCACGAGAGAATGGCAATGCAAACGCTCACCATTTCTTATCACACGGGGTTTAGCAAAGCAGTAGTAATAAACCCAGAGGTGGTACCACACGTGAGCAGTGGCTGCCATCCCCAGCTGCCACCACTTTGCCCACCCTCACAATACCCACATCCAAACCACCTGTTGACCAAGCCTCACCTCCATTAGTATTCTTTCCACATAACATTTACAAAACTGCTTCTCCTTGAAGGTTTTTTCCTCTTTTATAAATGAATGAATCTACTAGTGTAAAGAAAAGTGACTGACGATCACCACAATAATCATGATTTAACTGCATCGTATCAGGTCTAAACAAAATGGCAACATCCACTAACACGCTGAAGGTCTAGCTGCCATGAGCGGCACGCACTGAATGTCTGGCTAGAATATCGTATTTTGACAACAAAAATTGTAAGCAGTTATAAAGCTATCTGGCAGACATACAGCAGTCATGGATCCCGTGAAGTTTCCAACACAAGCACCGTTTATAGTGGTGCCTATCTTGGCCCTTAATTATTGCACTCCTCGCATCGACTCGTAGTTGGCTCCCGAACAAGACGTAAAACTCAGCACCAGCTCTTGGGCACGTGTTTGCACCTGAGCAATGTCGGCGCCAGGCAGCTCCCGGGGGATGTGGCCCTGGTCAAAGCAAGGATGATGCGTACCACAGAAATGGAGAGGAGAGAAAACAGAGGCGAGAGCTTGCTCAGAGTAACAGCAGTTGCATAAACACGTGGGCCATGCCAGCGGCCCCAGCTAACATCGTGGAACAGAAATGTAACCAATAATGCTTAGCCACTTAGACCTTCAAAGTTCTTAAACAGCAGACCTTGAAAGCTAGTTAATCTTATCATTTAATAAAAATTAAAATCCTAACTATGAACCTAATCGGTTCATACTTCAAAATTAGCAGAAAAAGCAAAACCAAATATATTAAAGAGAATTTAAGAGGAACCACTAGTAAACACAGGCTGAATATACTTTAAAAAATGTATTATTTACTACTGAAATACTTCAATTCTTGGCCTGCCCTGTCTTGTCTTGGGTAGAAAAACTGGCAACATGAGTTTTTACCACATAGGGTCAATCTGAAATTTGCATCTTTCAAACGGGAAGAATGCCCTCCTTAGAGAGGATCTGTCTTTAATTATTATTTTATTTATTATTACCTGCATTGTTTTAAACGCAAACAAAAAAGGGAGTTATTAACAGGCACATTTGCCCTATTTATGAGATCAGTAAAGCTCAATGTATTATTTCTGCTTTTCATACCCAGGATCTCATAGTGCAAGAAAAGGAATAGGCAAGAAATACTCAGTCATCACCTGGAACAATATACCATGTACATAAAGCCTACAGCACCCTAAACCCAAGCATTTTTCTCTCTCTAGATATTGAACATAGTACTGAATTATGTTATTCTGGCAACAAAAATATTTAACAATTATAATGGTGCCTGGCCAGATTTGTACAGTAAGATTTAGTGGCGTTTCCAGTATAAACACTGTACAAGCCTGGTCTATAACTTGGCTCTCAGTAAGCAGCTGAAGGCCTACACTTCACACGCGTATTCTTGAAACGGGACTCAATTATGTTTTAAGTAGTTGAACTAAATAACATGTTTGGCTAACCAAGAAGTTTTAAATCATCTCATGACTAAAAAAGACTTTGTTTTCATTTGTGCAGGCAGAGCAGGAAAGAAGAGGGCTTCTCAGGAAAAAGCTTTACATTTACAAATTATATAAGGGGGTGTTCATTTAATTTAAATTTTTGACCATTAAATCTTTGAGTCCATGACATGATACATGGAATTCACTGCAGATATTAAAAAAAGGTCTGCCGTGAGGAAAAAAAAAAAAAAGAAAAAAAAGGTATTAAGCAAGAGAACATCAACATGGTTTAAAATAATAATTTGTTACTGGGGGAAAATCCCAGAGGGAAAATCCCAGAGACTCTGGTGGAAAGTAAGAAGTGGAGTCCATAGCGCTAACAAGAGGGTCAGGTACAAAGCACAACAACAGGTGCAAAGTGCAATTTTAAACATCTCCTGTCTACTAATGACCACAAAGGTAAGAGGTCCTCAAATTTTCACCAACTGGTCACTGAGTGGCAGATAAATCCTCCTTTGCTCCTAACAAGCAAAAGTGGCAAGATTGGGCTCACCATACCGTATAGGATGTTCTCTTTGACAAATTTTCAAGGTTTTTTTCAATGCTGCCTTAAAGAAAGTTCTTAGATGAGCAGCAGCTGTGGGATCAAGTCTAGGATGGGTAGCAGATGGCCACCTGCCCAGGCATCCAGTGACAGCGGGCACTCAGGTGGGCCCTAAAGCTTTTGCTCAGCACAGTCCCTCTTCACTTCCACAGTCACAAACTATGAAACTCAAAATAAAATCAGGCCTGTAATTTTAGGCCATAAATTGCCCTTGGGGTGAAGCCTTTGGTTTGAGAATTGCCTCTCACTTTTGTAAGACCATACCCTCCAACGATCTTTGGTAAAGTAATATAAGTAAATGTTGTCATTAAAAGAACAACAGTTTCTCTATAGACTTATGATGAACAGGGAATGAAAAACATATTTCTCTGATCTTCCAGAGTCGTATTAGTGTGTTGGTAAGAGAAACACTATGGGATTGGAAATTAATTTCAACCTCCTGGGTATACTGGGCGGTATGCAAGCTAAATGAAAGATGAAAAAGACATAGAAGCGGTAACATGAGAGAGCAAGAGCACAAAGCAAAAGAAAAGCAATAAAGAAAATCAAAAAGCACGTACATCCTAAGGCATGAGAGCTACTCACTATCCAACAAGTATGCCTTTCATGTTCAGTCAGTGTGACGGAGGACTAACTAAAACACAAAGGCCCCTTCTACTTAAACGTCTGGTATACAACAGATTGGGAGAGAGTACTTCCTCAAATCATCACAGTTCATTAAAGGCTTTCGATCAAAAAGGAACGAGGAAAAATTGTGGCTAATCCACGGAGAAAGTAGAAAAAAAAAAAACAACAAAAAACCCCACCCCAATCCTACCAGAAATAGCATCTTGCTAAGTGGTGATTTGTCTTTTGATCAGGAACAGACACTGGTGAAAAAAACTGGATGGGTACATCCGGTCCCAAAATACAAAATAAATCCCTATCCCAGGTGGACTGCACCAGTTTCTTATTAACACCTAAATGTTTCATCTTTCTTTAGATTCTGTCATGCCAAAGAAGAACTACAGGGCATTAAAATAATTAATCAGCCCTACTTTACTTGATGTCCTACATTAAAGTAGAACATCCACTCTGTAAGACTTACTTTCCAGCCTCAGATGATAAAGAAGAAAAGCAGAAACGTGCACGCAATATGGCGGCATTTAAAGATAATCAAGCACAGAAAAAACGGGTTGAAAGCAAGTGCATCTTCCGCAGCACTGCCTCCTTCCAATGGGGAATCAAAAAGTGGACAGCCCTGGTCGGTCAGCTGATCTTAGCAGCGAAGACTGGAGATTTTGCTATGAGTCTCAATAATGATTAGCAAGAAAGATAGCCCAGGGTCTGTTCTTCTGACAGCAACTCCATGGGATCCCAACTGGTATGCCAGGGTACCAGCCCGCTGATTATGTCACATTTATGAGCTACTGCTCCTATGGAAGTTAATCAGATGTAAAGAAGTAACTGCTAGCACTGAAAAAACAATGACCTGGGGGAAATCAAAAACAATTCCTCTCATCCATTGGGGTAATTACAAAAACCAAAACAAAGCTGAGTTGCCATGCAATAATCCAGCAAAATAAAACTTCCCGTTTAGTAAAGTACAATTTCACTCACACTCTAGTCATCCTGAAGTTCTTGGCGTCTCTTTATCAGTAAAGGAGAGAAGTTATTATTTCCTTCCCTCCCTCTGCCCAGAGCAGTCCTCCTGCCTTCCAGAGCGCTCGGAGCAGTTTTATGATGGTTCCAAGGACGTTCAGTTTGCGATGCATACCTTTGAACACTGCACTTTCAACATGGTATACAATTGTGTTCCTTGCTATAGAAATGGATCAGTTGATTCATCAGAGATGACAGTTCAGGGAGATATGCGCACAACAAGGCAATTGAGAGAGATTTCCAAGAGCTGGCTAGTTCATTGCCAAGTACTGACCAGAATGAAACGAACGACTACAAACAAGCTTACCTTTAAGTCTCTTTGCAAAGATTCTCGATACAAATATCAGTCTTACCACAACATTGCATCAGAGGATATTAACGCTAACAAGAACAGACCCACTATCTGAAATTTTTCAAAAAGAAAAGCAACACCAATGGGTCAATCTTGCCTGTCTTACCATAAAACATCACATATTACTGCCCTGCTAGGATTCCTTGGACCCTGCTTATGGCCCTTTGTCCTAATGAAGCCATAAAATGATTACTCTGGTAAGAGCAGATGACACTTCCTTGCTGCTGAAAGGAGATTTGCAAGTCAGAGGAGTATGTTCTGCAAAGGCTGCAGGAGGAGAGAGGATCGTTGCTCTCGAGAGCACGTCCTGCATGTGAAGGCTGGTATGCAGTGCAACATTCTTCATGCAAGCAGCAAAACTCCATGGAGAAACAGGACGGCCAGTTGTGACCCACCATTCGGTAGTGTGTGTCCACTGAATTCTCTTTTTGAGACAGTAGTCACTGCTCCAGTATTACCTCAAAATCTGAAGTACGTTCAGAATAACACCTAGGGGTCCCATATTTTCAGCGCATGGTGTGTTACCAGATGGCACCTCTCCCAGAGCTTCAGAGCAAGAAGATCAGATTGAGAGAAGGAACTCTCTTAGTAGAACAAAATTCTGAGCAGATTTTTAATATGGTTCGCATATAGCTACAATGATAGAAAAACATTGGATTGGAGGACGGAGGGAAAACACGACATTAATTAAGACAGCAGTTGATCTGGTAAGCTGTTTTACTCACAACACTGACCCAACTAACAGGAATCAGTCAGAGAAGTAGCAAGTGCATTTCTATCTAATTTTACAGGTTCAGCAATCTAAAAAGTAACAAAAATATAGCTGTACAGGTATCAATGGTGCTTCATCTCAAGATTCAGAGAGGTAACAGCAATAGCATATGTCCATTTTTAGGTCATTATCATACCACACGTTTGATAATGCGCACAGTTCAGTTACTGTGCTGGACAAATCAGATGAGGATGAATATGGGGAACTAACTGGCAAGTCTGAAGACTCCACCGCAGCAGGTCACTACAAAATCGATTGACTTGCCAACTAAACAGTAAATGGAGACTTTGCCTTCAAGAACAGTGAAGGTGCTAATAAAAATGTTTACCACAGGTCTGTCATAAAACCACCTTTCTCCATGGCTGTAGCGAGAGAATTGCTTGAAGAAATACTAATCCAGAAAGTACATATTTGCAGATTGAGCTATAAAGCCCAATGTAAAAAGACTCTTCTTGATATAATTTTGACCTAATTTGTTCCCCCCCTGGATTTGTTTCGTACTGACACTCAAAGAAAAAAGCTCGTGAGGGAATGCTGACTTCCTTGGTGTGACAGACTTCAAAGTGCTTTCTTCAGGCTGTCCTTCCTCCTGAAAACACGCTCCGGATTTCCTTAGGAACACAGATGTTGCCAAATGCATTTAGAGAAATCCCAAGATTCAAACGTGGGTAACCTTTGCCCCGTAACAATAGCCACTCAGCACCTAAAGTGCTGAACGCTTCTGACACTTAATGATCTCTCCGTTTGTTTGGTTTCTAAGACTACAAACCTCTGGCACTGTTTCTGGTTCAGAAACTTCATGGCTAAGGTACATTTCATCTGTGACCTTAAGAGTAATTATTTTTTTTTTAAAACTCAGTTTAACACAGGTGGAACTCCAAAGGTAAGAGAAGATTACAAGTACAATAATAAATAAAAAAAAGGTTAATATGTAGCTACAACTGGCAGGGGAAAACGCTCACTGCCTAATTTCCCCTGAAAAAAAAATATGGAGTTTTGTTCTCATTTTGAAGATGATGAACCTTCTGACAAAACTGAATATCAGGAATCTGTATCAGCAGAAGAGTCATTTCTTGCTTGAAAACTATTTTGGTAAATCTTGGCCTCACTCTTCACATAATAACAATGAATGATAGCAAACCCAATATCCCAATGATTAGAGGTGAATAATTACATTTATGGAAACCTATTCTGGAAGACTTTGCTGCATTTTAACAATGCTCACCTCTTTCTTGATGAGGAATCAATTGGCCAGGTTAGCAAGTTTATCTGATTTTACTTGGCTAACCAACCACTTCAAGAAGAAAACAGCAGACAAAACAGCTCTGCACGGTGTTTACCAAGGATGTTAATTTGATTTGAGGAATGTTAAGTTCCATGGTAATTTTTGGAAATGCATGACAGCCAAACACACAGGTATACTTAACACGCCTGACCACAAACATACTTCTCATTTCCAAAACTGCTCCAGGACAGAAACTTCCTCTCTATAGCACAACTATTCTGCCTTTGCATGCCAACACCGATAACTCAACGATGTTAAAAATTAAAATGACATCTTTTGAAACTGTATTTCAGGATCTGTACGCGGTGGTACTGTTCTAGCCTAGTAACAGGCGAATATTAGAACCTTATATATGGAGAAAAAGGCATCTAAGTGCTACTTTTAATTCACCAAAACAAAATGGTAAACTCCAAAAATACCGTGTGGCTGCCAAATTGGACCTTCACACTAGTATATTTCCCTGTGGCACTCTTTGTCTGACCAAGTAATGCCAAGCTTGATGGCTTCCATGTAGGTGAGACGTGCTTTTAACCAGTCCACATGTGAATTCGTGAAGTACCTGCTGTGTGCAACAGGCGCAAGAAACACGACTGTTCAAGTGTCAGACAAAGTGATCCTGTTCTGGCTATCCGCAGCAAGCGTCTTGTGATATGCCAGTAAGCCCTCTCTGTCAACAGAGTCACGCGTGATGGCTTCCTGAAGAGACGATAAAGATTAGCAGGGTTTTCCAAGCTGTGAGTTTGCTATTGATTAGGTCATTAGGTTGCTATAAATAAAGGTGAGGTTCTATGTGTGAAACATCCTGCAGGATCATAGCAAAACTGTCATATCTAAAACTCTAACTACCTACAATTACGTGGCCAGACAGGCTGAAAGGCACCCTATATGTGAGAACAAAACATCAAGAAGTGCAGGGGCAAGCAAGCTCCATACTCTGGATCAAATTACACTGATCGCCGAAAGATTCTCTCTAAAATGAATGGTCCCTTTCTACCCGAGCTATGGAGAAAATGATATCTTCACGTGCTGCACTTACCCGCAGGTAGTAAAACTGCCCGTGCTTTAGAAAGAGAGGGGAAGAGAGACAAGGAGTGGTTTAGAACAAAAGCTGTAATTACATTTTTTTATGCTTGTGCATCAAATTGAGTATTTGGAGCCGGCAAAGATCGGGTAAGTGACTGCACAACTAAATCACCTCAAAATCTGACTCACATGCATTAGGTTTAAGAGTTCACCGATTTTCTCCTCCGAATTGCAGTAATTTGAGCGGAATTTTCCTAAAGCACCAACAGATTGCGGAGAACCACTTTCACTGACTACACACTGCGCACCTCAGGGGGGAAAAGAAAAAAGAAAAAAACACCAAAACCAAAAAAACGGGCTTGAAGATTTTTAGCTTTGCTTTTACACAGAAACTGGACGCAATTCAGGGTTGGATATTAGGACAAATTTCTTCACCGAAGGGGCTGTCACGCATCGGAACGGGCGGCCCAGGGAGGCGGTGGCGTCGCCATCCCCGGAGGAACGTACCAGAGGGGCGGACATGGTGCTGAGGGTCGCGGTTCAGCGGTAACTCGGCAGTGCGGGGTTAACGGTTGGACTCGATGATCCTAAAGGTCTCTTCCAGCCAAAACCCGATTCCATGAGGTAAGGTCTCCCTACCTGCCTGGAGTACATCGCTGCCGCCCGTGGAGTACCGCCACGGGGCCGGGCGGGGGCCGCCGCCCCCCTTCAGGCGCCCTCACCCGAGTGCCATTAGCCCCCTCATTAGCCCCGCTGGTCTGCACACCTTGGCAGAGAAACGCGCTGCCCCTCACAGCCCCCTCCC
>VUYV01000272.1:583866-634955 GCA_008711295.1 Anarhynchus alexandrinus
AAAAAAAAAAAACAACAAAAAACCCCACCCCAATCCTACCAGAAATAGCATCTTGCTAAGTGGTGATTTGTCTTTTGATCAGGAACAGACACTGGTGAAAAAAACTGGATGGGTACATCCGGTCCCAAAATACAAAATAAATCCCTATCCCAGGTGGACTGCACCAGTTTCTTATTAACACCTAAATGTTTCATCTTTCTTTAGATTCTGTCATGCCAAAGAAGAACTACAGGGCATTAAAATAATTAATCAGCCCTACTTTACTTGATGTCCTACATTAAAGTAGAACATCCACTCTGTAAGACTTACTTTCCAGCCTCAGATGATAAAGAAGAAAAGCAGAAACGTGCACGCAATATGGCGGCATTTAAAGATAATCAAGCACAGAAAAAACGGGTTGAAAGCAAGTGCATCTTCCGCAGCACTGCCTCCTTCCAACGGGGAATCAAAAAGTGGACAGCCCTGGTCGGCCAGCTGATCTTAGCAGCGAAGACTGGAGATTTTGCTATGAGTCTCAATAATGATTAGCAAGAAAGATAGCCCAGGGTCTGTTCTTCTGACAGCAACTCCATGGGATCCCAACTGGTATGCCAGGGTACCAGCCCGCTGATTATGTCACATTTATGAGCTACTGCTCCTATGGAAGTTAATCAGATGTAAAGAAGCAACTGCTAACACTGAAAAAACAATGACCTGGGGGAAATCAAAAACAATTCCTCTCATCCATTGGAGTAATTACAAAAACCAAAACAAAGCTGAGTTGCCATGCAATAATCCAGCAAAATAAAACTTCCCGTTTAGTAAAGTACAATTTCACTCACACTCTAGTCATCCTGAAGTTCTTGGCGTCTCTTTATCAGTAAAGGAGAGAAGTTATTATTTCCTTCCCTCCCTCTGCCCAGAGCAGTCCTCCTGCCTTCCAGAGCGCTCGGAGCAGTTTTATGATGGTTCCAAGGACGTTCAGTTTGCGATGCATACCTTTGAACACTGCACTTTCAACATGGTATACAATTGTGTTCCTTGCTATAGAAATGGATCAGTTGATTCATCAGAGATGACAGTTCAGGGAGATATGCGCACAACAAGGCAATTGAGAGAGATTTCCAAGAGCTGGCTAGTTCATTGCCAAGTACTGACCAGAATGAAACGAACGACTACAAACAAGCTTACCTTTAAGTCTCTTTGCAAAGATTCTCGATACAAATATCAGTCTTACCACAACATTGCATCAGAGGATATTAACGCTAACAAGAACAGACCCACTATCTGAAATTTTTCAAAAAGAAAAGCAACACCAATGGGTCAATCTTGCCTGTCTTACCATAAAACATCACATATTACTGCCCTGCTAGGATTCCTTGGACCCTGCTTATGGCCCTTTGTCCTAATGAAGCCATAAAATGATTACTCTGGTAAGAGCAGATGACACTTCCTTGCTGCTGAAAGGAGATTTGCAAGTCAGAGGAGTATGTTCTGCAAAGGCTGCAGGAGGAGAGAGGATTGTTGCTCTCGAGAGCACGTCCTGCATGTGAAGGCTGGTATGCAGTGCAACATTCTTCATGCAAGCAGCAAAACTCCATGGAGAAACAGGACGGCCAGTTGTGACCCACCATTCGGTAGTGTGTGTCCACTGAATTCTCTTTTTGAGACAGTAGTCACTGCTCCAGTATTACCTCAAAATCTGAAGTACGTTCAGAATAACACCTAGGGGTCCCATATTTTCAGCGCATGGTGTGTTACCAGATGGCACCTCTCCCAGAGCTTCAGAGCAAGAAGATCAGATTGAGAGAAGGAACAGTCTCAGTAGAACAAAATACTGAGCAGATTTTTAATATGGTTCGCATATAGCTACAATGATAGAAAAACATTGGATTGGAGGACGGAGGGAAAACACGACATTAATTAAGACAGCAGTTGATCTGGTAAGCTGTTTTACTCACAACACTGACCCAACTAACAGGAATCAGTCAGAGAAGTAGCAAGTGCATTTCTATCTAATTTTACAGGTTCAGCAATCTAAAAAGTAACAAAAATATAGCTGTACAGGTATCAATGGTGCTTCATCTCAAGATTCAGAGAGGTAACAGCAATAGCATATGTCCATTTTTAGGTCATTATCATACCACACGTTTGATAATGCGCACAGTTCAGTTACTGTGCTGGACAAATCAGATGAGGATGAATATGGGGAACTAACTGGCAAGTCTGAAGACTCCACCGCAGCAGGTCACTACAAAATCGATTGACTTGCCAACTAAACAGTAAATGGAGACTTTGCCTTCAAGAACAGTGAAGGTGCTAATAAAAATGTTTACCACAGGTCTGTCATAAAACCACCTTTCTCCATGGCTGTAGCGAGAGAATTGCTTGAAGAAATACTAATCCAGAAAGTACATATTTGCAGATTGAGCTATAAAGCCCAATGCAAAAAGACTCTTCTTGACATAATTTTGACTTAATTTGTTCCCCCCCCAGATTTGTTTCATACTGACACTCAAAGAAAAAAGCTCATGAGGGAATGCTGACTTCCTTGGTGTGACAGACTTCAAAGTGCTTTCTTCAGGCTGTCCTTCCTCCTGAAAACACGCTCCGGATTTCCTTAGGAACACAGATGTTGCCAAATGCATTTAGAGAAATCCCAAGATTCAAACGTGGGTAACCTTTGCCCCGTAACAATAGCCACTCAGCACCTAAAGTGCTGAACGCTTCTGACACTTAATGATCTCTTCGTTTGTTTGGTTTCTAAGACTACAAACCTCTGGCACTGTTTCTGGTTCAGAAACTTCATGGCTAAGGTACATTTCATCTGTGACCTTAAGAGTAATTATTTTTTTTTTAAAACTCAGTTTAACACAGGTGGAACTCCAAAGGTAAGAGAAGATTACAAGTACAATAATAAATAAAAAAAAGGTTAATATGTAGCTACAACTGGCAGGGGAAAACGCTCACTGCCTAATTTCCCCTGAAAAAAAAATATGGAGTTTTGTTCTCATTTTGAAGATGACGAACCTTCTGACAAAACTGAATATCAGGAATCTGTATCAGCAGAAGAGTCATTTCTTGCTTGAAAACTATTTTGGTAAATCTTGGCCTCACTCTTCACATAATAACAATGAATGATAGCAAACCCAATATCCCAATGATTAGAGGTGAATAATTACATTTATGGAAACCTATTCTGGAAGACTTTGCTGCATTTTAACAATGCTCACCTCTTTCTTGATGAGGAATCAATTGGCCAGGTTAGCAAGTTTATCTGATTTTACTTGGCTAACCAACCACTTCAAGAAGAAAACAGCAGACAAAACAGCTCTGCACGGTGTTTACCAAGGATGTTAATTTGATTTGAGGAATGTTAAGTTCCATGGTAATTTTTGGAAATGCATGACAGCCAAACACACAGGTATACTTAACACGCCTGACCACAAACATACTTCTCATTTCCAAAACTGCTCCAGGACAGAAACTTCCTCTCTATAGCACAACTATTCTGCCTTTGCATGCCAACACCGATAACTCAACGATGTTAAAAATTAAAATGACATCTTTTGAAACTGTATTTCAGGATCTGTACGCGGTGGTACTGTTCTAGCCTAGTAACAGGCGAATATTAGAACCTTATATATGGAGAAAAAGGCATCTAAGTGCTACTTTTAATTCACCAAAACAAAATGGTAAACTTCCAAAATACCGTGTGGCTGCCAAATTGGACCTTCACACTAGTATATTTCCCTGTGGCACTCTTTGTCTGACCAAGTAATGCCAAGCTTGATGGCTTCCATGTAGGTGAGACGTGCTTTTAACCAGTCCACATGTGAATTCGTGAAGTACCTGCTGTGTGCAACAGGCGCAAGAAACACGACTGTTCAAGTGTCAGACAAAGTGATCCTGTTCTGGCTATCCGCAGCAAGCGTCTTGTGATATGCCAGTAAGCCCTCTCTGTCAACAGAGTCACGCGTGATGGCTTCCTGAAGAGACGATAAAGATTAGCAGGGTTTTCCAAGCTGTGAGTTTGCTATTGATTAGGTCATTAGGTTGCTATAAATAAAGGTGAGGTTCTATGTGTGAAACATCCTGCAGGATCATAGCAAAACTGTCATATCTAAAACTCTACCTACCTACAATTACGTGGCCAGACAGGCTGAAAGGCACCCTATACGTGAGAACAAAACATCAAGAAGTGCAGGGGCAAGCAAGCTCCATACTCTGGATCAAATTACACTGATCGCTGAAAGATTCTCTCTAAAATGAATGGTCCCTTTCTACCCGAGCTATCGAGAAAATGATATCTTCACGTGCTGCACTTACCCGCAGGTAGTAAAACTGCCCGTGCTTTAGAAAGAGAGGGGAAGAGAGACAAGGAGTGGTTTAGAACAAAAGCTGTAATTACATTTTTTTTATGCTTGTGCATCAAATTGAGTATTTGGAGCCGGCAAAGATCGGGTAAGTGACTGCACAACTAAATCACCTCAAAATCTGACTCACATGCATTAGGTTTAAGAGTTCACCGATTTTCTCCTCCGAATTGCAGTAATTTGAGCGGAATTTTCCTAAAGCACCAACAGATTGCGGAGAACCACTTTCACTGACTACACACTGCGCACCTCAGGGGGGAAAAGAAAAAAGAAAAAAACACCAAAACCAAAAAAACGGGCTTGAAGATTTTTAGCTTTGCTTTTACACAGAAACTGGACGCAATTCAGGGTTGGATATTAGGACAAATTTCTTCACCGAAGGGGCTGTCACGCATCGGAACGGGCGGCCCAGGGAGGCGGTGGCGTCGCCATCCCCGGAGGAACGTACCAGAGGGGCGGACATGGTGCTGAGGGACGCGGTTCAGCGGTAACTCGGCAGTGCGGGGTTAACGGTTGGACTCGATGATCCTAAAGGTCTCTTCCAGCCAAAACCCGATTCCATGAGGTAAGGTCTCCCTACCTGCCTGGAGTACATCGCTGCCGCCCGTGGAGTACCGCCACGGGGCCGGGCGGAGGCCGCCGCCCCCCTTCAGGCGCCCTCACCCGAGTGCCATTAGCCCCCTCATTAGCCCCGCTGGTCTGCACACCTTGGCAGAGAAACGCGCTGCCCCTCACAGCCCCCTCCCGGGTTTGCCCGGGCCCCGGGGCTGCTCCCTCACGCCCGGGGAGTGGGAGGGGGGGCCGGCCCCGGCTCCCGCAGGCCGGCCGGTAACGGCGGGCACCGGCACGGAGCTGCGGCGGAGCCGTGCCCTACCCTCCCAGCCTCTCCCCCCACGGATGAGGGCGACGCTTCCCGCCGCGGAGGAAGGACACGCCGGAGCCGCTCTCCGCGGGTACCGCGGCCACCGGCGGTAACAAAGCCGCCCGCCTGTGGGGAGGAGAAGCCCGAGCGGACCCGCGGGGGCGGAGGGGGAAGGGAATTTGCAGCCCCCCGAACTCCCCCGGGGACGAGGGCAAAAGCGGGCAGCCCCCCACCTCCCTCACGCCGGCCCTGCGGAGCGGCTTCCCCGCGGCCCCCCGCCCCCGGGCACGGCCCGCCTGAGGAGCCGGCGGCAGCCGCGCCACGCCGCCGGCCGGCTGAGGGGAGGCGGCGGCCGTACCTGGCTGCTGCTCTCGGCCGGCAGGTTCCTCAGCAGGATCTTGCGCCTGTTGCTCAGCTCCCGCCGGGTGCTCGCCAGGCGCCTCGCCACCTCCTCGGGGCCCAGCGGTGGCGGCCGAGCCCCCCGCGGCGGCTCCGCGGGCACCTCCCCGCCCCGCTCGGCTGCTGCCGCCATCTTGCAGAGCGAGCGGGAGGGGGGGGACNCGCCGCCGGGCCGCGCCCGCCGCCTTCTCCGTCCCTCGCCGGGGGGAGGCTGGAATCTGCGGAGCCTCCGCCGAGGAGACCCGTGAGGGAGCAGCGGGCTCGGCCTCCCCGCCAGCCCCGACCCCGGCCCGGTGCCGCACAAAGGGGCGCAGATCCCCCGTGAGGAGAGAAGGACGGCGGGGGGGAGCGGAGGAGACTGGGGAGGAGCTCGGTAGTGCACGGAGTGGCCTCAGGCTGCGAACCCCTTCGGGGCGTGTGGGGAGAAAGAGGGATCAGAGGGTGAACTTCATCCCCGCAGTAACATACCTCGAGTCGGGTTTTAGAGAAGGACTTGAGCACTCTTGAGGAGAGAGTTCGGAGCTCCGTTATGAGGGAAATCACCTCAAGAACCATCATGGTGGAGGCACCTCAAGGAGGCCGAGGCCCGGACACCGGCCCTCTCCCTCCCTGAGGCACAGTGTGGCTCATCCCTCCCAGAAGGTATCATTTCCCCAAAGTCGATACCTTCCTTAGGTACAAGTCCACCCGGAGAGACTGAAACGCAGAGAGACAACAAAATAAAGCAGATCTGGAGTGAACCCAAACGCTCCATCAGAGGTTAGCGGGCATGACGGGCCAAGATGATCACGTTCTAATTTTGTTCTTCATCAGAAACATACCAAAGAAATTACAAAGCATCCAAACGGGTAAATCAACGCTTGGGTGCTCCACTTGTGGCAAAAGTCACCCTCTTGTGGCAAAGCGCCACGTAATGGTGGATGGGCAGGCGCAGGCTGTCGCGCAAAGACATGGAGCGCAGCATCCCGATGGAAGGAAAGTATTTCTGGGAGTCACTATAAAAGAAATTTGCCCTTCTGCAAAGCCTCCGTCTGTAGAAATGTTTCACTCTGTTAGTCAGCTCTTACTTTAAAACATAAAATAGGTTATTCTCTTGGAAAATTCATTTCTCCTTAGCATAGTTACTTGCAATGTCATTTACAACAAAGTAAATTTAGCTCTTAATGTTGTCATCATTGCTATAAATGAATGAAGAATAATTTAAATATTTGTATCCGTTTTTAGATATGAGGCTGACCACAAAGAACGAGCAAAAGAGAATCCAAACCTGAAAAATTGTAGTCTTAAAAAGGGAATTGGAAACACACTTTGAGTTAAATTGGGTATATGTGAATAAGTCCTTACTAATTCCTCAAACCAGGACAATAATAATTCTTAACTAGGTTTAAAGTGCCATCTTAGAGACAGGATTACCAGTTGCAGAAAAAAAACTCACCAAACAACAATAGTGTTTTTAGAAATTGCTTTGGTCCAAACCAAAGCTAGCAAGTTAAGACTACAAAGAATCTTGGACCTTCATTACTTCTAAAATTAACTTAAAAACTACTGAGCAAACAATAATCAAAGTACTTTTTGGTGTATTATTAAAGAAATTGTCAGGGCTGTTGAAGGGCTTCCTTTTCCCTAATTTTTTTAAACAGATAATGTTCCTCCTTCTTCAATATTTGCATTATGTTTAATGAATTTTTGGAAATCAGAGGGGTGCAGGACATTTGAAAATAGTTTGTGTATTTGTCATGGGAGAATTTGAGAACAGCCAGATTCAGCTCATCCTGAACAATATTAGCTTAGCCTTCATACTTAAACCAAGAAACAGGAACAACTATTATAACAAATAACTATTATAACACATTATTAGTGTGATCTAAAGAAAATTTCATATTCTTAGAAATACCAACATTTTCACAGGTCACCATTCTTTGAGAAATGTAACTGAAAAATAAGGATATACCTGCTGTTTTTTTCAAATTTCAGATGAAGATTTGCATTTTAAAGCTGTGAAATATCTCTTCCAGCACAAGTTATGAGGTATGGGCTTCTTATGCCCAAGGTTTTACAAATTATTAATCCTGCTACCTATAAAATTATCCATGGAAAATACAAACAAAAAAAAGAATGAAAAGCATGCTAGTGAGTATTTACAAACTGATTTTCAGGTCAAGATATGAAATTGAAGGAGGGATACTAAATACTGTCTCCTCAAAACCTATCTATCTGAATCATAACATAGATTATGCGATGTAAATTATGCTGGGACCATGAGAAAGATTGCTGTGCGAGGAATACTGAAATACATAACGATCTCCTCAGAAATAATTGCCAGATTAAGCTATTGTAGTAGAAATTATGGATCTGCTAAAACATACATTTAAGTGGAGCTAATGAAGTAATGAAAGCAGAGTAATTATATCATTAATTTTTCCAGTTTGAAGGTGGATGCTCTGCTTCACCTGTATATTACTGATGATTAATCCTACCTATAGCAATTATCTTCTCAAAAGCTGCCTGCTTTTTTTTTTGATAGGCTGCAGGTGTATCTGGATGAAAGTCATTAAAAGTTCAAGTGCATTGCTAAAAGAAATAGCTCAGAAATGAATAGTTTGGTATTAATGGCAAAAATAAAACTACTGCAGTATTAGTTGCAAATAGTTCCAGAGAAATGTAAGCATTTTACTTGCTGAGATATAGTTATTGAAAAGATTGCATTTTATAGCTAGAAGTATTAATCTTCCCTCCCCCCCAGTCTTGACATTGCACAGGTAAATTCAGGAATTGGCTGCACTGAAAGTCAACTACACAGTGCTGCAGGAAGAGAGCAGGAAAGATCAAAGATACTGCCGTTGTGGGTGGAGGTGGTCCATGAAAATGAACAAGGAGGCAGGCCACGCGCCGCCTCATTCGACAACCAACATCAGCCAAACAGGCGTCAGCATCAATAACCAATCTGACCTGCGGAAATATTCCCTCTTGAACCCAAATGTCATGCCTGTTTTGAACTACAGTACACCCTCAAGCAGGTACCTGGAGAATTAAAACATCATTTTAAATAAAAGAATAATCAAAATTAGGCACCAATAAAGTAAAACACCAGAGTCCTTTGGAGCCCCCCCGAGAGCTTCAGTGAGCACATGAGTAGAGCATAGAAGTTGTGCAAGGCAACAATCCAGCCTCCTTTGAACCTCCACAGACATATCAATGCATTAGATACGCAGTTCTCTCATTAATCTTCTGCCTTCAGGAATTACAGAATCACAGAATGGTCAGGGTTGGAAGGGACCTCTGGAGATCATCTAGTCCTATTCTCCCATTTTACCATACAGTTTCTGCGAGAAGTACCTAAACAGTAGCACAGGTTACTGTCCTCTCTTCTGTTTTTGGCCAGCGCTCCTTCAGGTCAGCCGTCGCTGCTCTCAGCTGTGTTCTTTGTACCTCCTGACTGTAACAGTGAAAAGAAATTGTGTAAGCCTAAACAGTCGTTGCTGACCCGTGCCGTGAGACCTGGCACAGGTTAGGGAACCCTCTCACAAGTCTCTGTGCCGTTGCATCTGCAGGAGCGGGAAACATCTTCAGGAAGATGCTGAGATGGCGCAACTCAGGAGGAAATCGAGTGGTACCAGTCTCCACCCAGCTGCACCCAGGAGAGGAAGAGGACAGTGCGCCAATGCATGTATGTATTTTCCTTGAAGAGTTTCATCTTACTGATTACAGACCATCTTTCTATATACAGACATTATATGTATATGTTTGTATGAGTATACTGTTACTCACTTTATGTTAATTTCAAAACAAAGCCCTACACATTTATGCTTTGCAGCCTAAACAGTCTTCAGTTTTCTAATGCACTTGCATTATGTTTCAAAATTACTGCAAAAGCAAAAAGCACTATTTAAAAATAGCAGAAAAGTGTCGTGATCTGCAAGTGTAACTTTGGTTGTACTGCTGACTTGATGCTATTATACAGATAAGCCACTTTGCGGTAATTTAATTTAGTTCACTAAATTCCTTGTTAATTGATAGTAATGTACCCATCCACAGCAGTTGCTTTTGTAGCTCTTCTAAGCTGAAGATTAATTTACCCGTGCTTTTGCAGCTTTGAAGTAATACAAGCCATATATCTTTTTTTCATTTTTATGGGTTGAGAGTGTTAAAAGAGAATTGTGTTACAGCCATTCTGTCTGAATTAAAGATGCATTCAGGCATAAATGTCCATGTTCAAAAGTGCAAACAAATTCAGATCTGTGCAGATAAAATAAAAGCCAAGATTTAGAACATCTGCTGGATCCCAAAGACCCATCTGATGTTCCCAGGTATACGAGATCATAGGAATGTATCTGTGAGCTCCTTAGATAAGTGATTTCTCATATGAAAGAGAAATCTAAACAATTTTCTGAAACCATGTGATTGGTATGTTTCCTGCAGTGATGGTTTGGAAGCCACCAGTTGCTGCAAATATGAAGCTTCCATAAAAATCCCTGATTGGTAGCACCACTTCATGTGAACAAAGCATAAACAATACCATTCTCTTTAGTCTATATTATGCCCACTGTTCCAAGCTTTAGCTGCTCTGTTTGTTTCATTAGGAAACTGAAATTTTGATACCAAAAGATGTAGATTCAGTTGTCAACACCTGTAATTAGTTCAGTGATGATCATCTAGAGCCTCCGTCATTTATCTCACAAGTGCAAATTGCCTCCAAAATATACCAGAGGTGCCAAAAGAAGTTCCTTTCACCATTTTTCTAACAAATGTAAATATGTCCAGCATTCTCAGTGTAACATTCTATAGTGCAGTAACAAGGGGGATCATTAAAACAAACGGAATCGAATTACCAACCTAGAACAGCACAGTGAGCAACTGATACCTGCAGTATTCTGGTGAAGTACAAGCTTCGTAACCCCTCCCTGCGGCTAGGGCATAGCCTCAGGCTTCGCTTGTTCTGCAGGGTTACAGTTCAGTAATTAACCATTAGAATAACTCAGCATGTCTAGACTGCAATTTTGTTAAGACAAGGTACTGTGCCATGGTAAATCCTCCCAACTAACTGTTAAGCTCGTTTTAATACCAGAGATATTCTGATTAATGTTTCATTCTCCAAGCACTTAGGAATTGCAGTAATATGGGATCAGACTTGAGGTCCATCAAATCACATCGCAGCAGTGCCCATCTTGTCGAAGAGATGCCAGATGGGCAACAGATTGCTTCAGAGACCACAACAGCCACACGCTTCATGCCGAGCTGCATTGCCAATAAACACTTACGTTCACCTTGCTCGCACTCCTCTGTGGGAGCCGTTTATGTACTGGACATAGCTCACATTCACTGGGAGATGTCAGGTACTGCTGTTTATGACCAAAAAATGGGATGTTTCTTTACTCCTGAAACATTCTTCAATACAGACACAAAAACATTTCAAGTGACTTTGCCCACAGCTGAACATTTTAAGTGGAACCTGATAGCTATTAAACTTGGTGTAACACTGCTCCTAAGTGTGTTAGGGATGATGGATTATCTCAGTAATAGACTGGTTAGCAACTTCGCCTCAGTTTCCATTCTGTAACAAAGTGGTCTGCAAATAAACAGTAAAAAGATAAAAGAGGTAAGAGCTATAACTTATAAAGCGAGTAACTATTCTGAGGAAATCATTACACTGAAACGTAATGTAATGGTCTATTTTAGGAATCGTGGTCTTTGCAGTAGAATTTATAACCTTTGTTGCCTAATGTGTATCATTAGCAAATCCCTGTGAAGGTTATAGTTAAAGACAGCAAAAAAAGAGTAAATCTCAAAAAAACCCACCACAAAACGAATCCAGCTTCTTCAATAATAACTGAGAAGAAAAGAAAATAAGATCAAACAACTATTATAAGTACAGCCATCTTCAATAAATAGTCCTAAAGGCCAATATATTCACAGCGGAACCACAGTAATACCTTCTCCTAAAACAACGGCCTCCTTGCTTTAAATGACCATTCTTCTGTGCATAGGCTTTATTTTCCTCATTCAGAGACAACTTCAAATTTAGTAGTAACTTCTTGGCAGAAAGTACATTTTGGCAATTTTAGTATTAAAAAAAATTAAAATGTTCTTTGGGTTTCTAGCAAAAGCAGGTACAACCCCACATTCCTACACAGAATATTTTTATTGGCTAACCTGTTAACGTGCTGCAAATTGTAGTTTCAAATCATTCTGTCTGTCTCAGATTCTCTGTAAGAGCCTATTTTCTAGGAACTGGAAAGTGATATTGATAGTCTGCAGGAAATCGTGAAATCATTTCACATCAAAGAATAACAAAATCATAATGCTGAGTTAAAGCATTCACTAGGGTGGATCTCCATTATGATCTCATTTACAGCCCCTACAGATCTGGCTAATTATAAACTCGAAGGAAACCTTTGAGGTGATTAACTGAATAGGTGGTACGTACTGGGAGTGACCAGGCATCTTACCAGCAATTTGTTTTGATATGATAAACCAGTCAGTGATTTATTCCTGCCAGCAGAGGGTGGAATTTGAAACACCTCCCCCCTCCCCAATATTTTGTCCTTAAAAATGCTCTAACTTGTTAAATATGGAAAACTGGCATAAAGGATGTAATGCAAGCCAAACTTTCCCAATGTATTCTTAAAGAATTTATGAGACTTTAAAATGTTCTGCCATTCCATTATAAAAAGGTTTCCATAGAAACTGTCATGCAACATGACTTTTTGCTATAAACACATTTACTGAAGTGTCTGACTTCTACATGTTCATTCTGTTTTCATGGGGAAAAACCAAACCCATCCCCTTCCTGTTATCCAGGTTCTCTGGCTGAGGTTACAGCAGTAACACATTCTGACTTGTACAGAGATTTCCTCGGTTAAGCTGCAATGAAAATAAACACACTTAAAAGAGGTTCTTATTATTTTGCAGAAATTAGATAATGTAGTTTAATTACCAAACCTTTACTCTCTCCCAGTTGCATGTGATTTGCATACCTTATGCCAAGAGAACTGATATTGAGAGCAAATTTATCGCTGAAGTGTCAGAAAGTTGGAAAACTGAAAATAAGTGTACTAAAACTATTTGACCAAGTTCCCGGTTTCCTGTAGTTCTCAGTGCCAACCTATCTCAGCGTGTCTGTCTGATTTCATTACCCCTAGGTACAGTGGAAGAGTTTTAAAATTAGAAAAATCCATCAGTGTTGACCAAACTGGAAATATTTGGCAATCTAACCCAAGGGTGGCCCGTTGTTCAACTGGTGTGATAGTGCCGCAGTTTAAAGAGGAGAGACCGCCAGTTTTGTAAGAAGGTTGGCGTGGCACCACCTCTTTCTGTTTGTTTTTTTTTTCTTGCAGACATATTGCTTGTGAAAAGTGCTGACTTGCCGGTCTCGGAGGCTGAGGTTGTTCCCTTGCTCCATGGAGCAGCTGTTGTACTCGCGCCCTCACCTTTCGTTGCCAGGTGGAGGGTGGGTAGAATGGTTCTTGCACTGTGCTTTTTGGCCAACAGGTTCCTTTCCTTGCTATCGCTATTTTTGTTCCATTAGTGGCAATAACAGCAGAGAGCACTTGTTCAGGCAGCGCTCCAAGAAGCTGGTGTGTTTGCCAGTGTCAGCTATAAAAATGTAGAATAAGATAGAACAAAACATAATTGTCACTGCTGGCTCCCAGCTTCTGAGAGCAGGTACCATCTACTGCCACCACTAATGAAACCAGCCCAGGGATAACAACGGTAAAGTTTTTCCACAGCGTTTAGACAACGCCATTATGATTCATCTTGGAGCTGAAGGTGAAACTTCCAGATCTAATACGTACTCTGCCTCTGCCATCAAATTTGCGCTTCTCTTCTGCTCGGGCCATCGCTATTGCTAACTGGTATCAACCGCCACTTTCTGATGGGCGTAGAATTGCGTTGCATTACAACACAAGCCTTGGTTAAACCGAGTAGGTCTGATTATTTGAAGGAAACTCTTCTTTTACTTCGGACATTTGTTTTCCCTTAACGTATTATTAGATCAGTTGTTCACTGATAATCTCACTGGAAGTTTGCAGAAGAGAGGTCAAAGTGATTAAGCCTTTGCCTGGAACGCAGCAGGCAACCAGTAAGTGCATGTTCTAGCGCAGGCTGCCATGCAAAGTCGGTAACTCGCTTCGGAAACTCCTGTTCACACACAGTGTTAGACACACTCCGAATTGCTGCCAGTTCAGGCTCCCGTGGGTTCCCAGGCAGAGGATCTGCATATCCCAACCTCAAAAAGCACAAGCCAAAGCAGCCGATGTAAACGGTGTGGAGGCAGGGAAGCATCAGGCTGTCTACGGAGATGAAGCTGGCAGCGTTTCTGCGCATGCACTGGCAGATGCACCAATTATGTCTGGCACTTCACTAACGAGGCAGGAGCCGGAGGACTGCACTCTTGGACTCGAGTGTCTAAATTCCACTGTAGCCTTGGCTTCAGAAACGCAAGCCCTTCTGGGCCAAGGTCCTTCCGTGACTCAGTTCAAAGCACATAAAGCAGAGAAAATAATTACCTCTCATCACATAGAAGTGCTGCAAATAAGTAATATGAAATATTTTATGGCACTTATATTACTTTTTCATAGTTGGGGACCATAGCAAAGGGGGGATTGTACAGCAAAACAACCCAACAGTTACCAAATTAACTGCTGTAGGAATTAATATTCCAAACATCACTGGAAGCATAATGCAGGCTCCTTTGAAAATCCCAGCCATAGCTGGGATTCTCTTTTAAAAACAAATGAAATGGGTAACTAAGAGCTAGGAACACTGCAAATTAATCTTTGCACTTGCATACGCCCTTCTGGACTACCTGCGCTCTCTTAACTTGATCCAGGACTTCTGCATCCTATTTTTTCCCCGTTTTCCGTATTTGCTGCCAGCTTACTACCACAATTTGTACTCTGACAAATCTACTTTCTATCCTCATCGCCATTTCTGGGTCACTTTACAGAATAAAGCCTTTGAAAGCTGGAGGCCTCATTTTGACCAGTTATAGTCACAACTGCTGCTGCACACGTGAACATCTCACGAATTCTCATCTGCCTTCTCTCTCATTGCCAAGGGCAAGGGTAAAGATAATATTTCATGGCTTAAGTGGCCTTATAAAATGTGCATGGGCAAATTGTAACATATTCTTCTTTCCAAATCACATTTTTTACCAAGGCAATAATGTACACAAATTAAAAAATTATCTCAATTAAGTTCAAGCAATATATTTGGAACATGTAAACAGCTTTTATCTCAGGGCAGGCCAGCTGGGTTACTTGGATGGAGGACCTGCTTGTTACCTACAGGAAAAAAAATCAATACACTTCACAGTTCTCAAATACTGAAAGCATTAAGTCAATTTAATGTTAGTGAACACAAACAAAAAGCAACACCAATTTTCATTTCAAAAGAACTTGTTCTGGAAGCGTGAAAGAAAACCTCCAGGAAATTAATATAACGAAGTTTCAAAAATGAAACAAGTGGAAAATTAATGGCCATAAAGTCTAGCAGTTATAGGTAAAGAGGATACGGGGTACGAGTCCAAGCCAGGCAGCTCACTGCTCTTTTTATCATCTTGTGCCTCAGTCAACACAGTAAAATCATCATGGGGAGGGAAGGCCACGGCAGCAACACCTGCAATAAAAATGGAAGAGCTATCCTGCAGCTCCTTAGAAACCTCAATTACATCCATGTTCCCTGCTGTATTTATCAGGTTTTGTTTCAAATGAACAATAGTATCTTTACCAGCATTACATTTATTCCTGCTGGGACAAGGTTAGCTGTCTGCATGTGAAGCTGTGATTTGGCACACCTCTAGAGCTGTGTTTTTCCCGCAATTATTCCTTAATAGCAAGAGCTTTGGCTCTTCTCATTACTTCAAGTATATGGAAGGTTGTCCAGACCCCACGAAGCAAGAACAGTTTGTATGTCCTAGAACAAAAGTGATGAAGCAGAAGCGAGGTGCAGCTCTACAAAAACTTTTAAAGGTAAAAGCTTTTAAAGGTAAAAGCAAGGGGGTTTGGTTGCTGTGAGTTTTTGATAGCTGCTCAAAGAGAAGTGTAACACAGGTATTTCTGGCAGGGCTGCAACAGAGAACACTGCAAGCAGTTTCTGCCTGGCATGGAATTCGAAGAACATCAAAAAAATCTCTCCACTGAAACAGCATTGTAGTCAAGAAAGTAATATTATTGCATTTCACAAGGTATGTACTCATTCATATTACTTTCTGATACATTTTGAACAAAAATTATTTATCCCACTATAAAAAAGCAATACAGAATATGCCAGTGTGGGTTAATAAATGTATACACACAACCTGTTTAACACTGCAGTTTAATTAAAGCTGGACTTAATGATGTGCTTTCTCACTACAGATGTGCTCCATAGCCTTTTCTGGCTTACATTAACATCAGCACCCGGGCAGGCGGGCAAGTGCAGATCAAACCAAAGGTGTCTGTTCTTTATTTCTGTTCGTATTGTTTTATATGCAAGGAAACTAGTCTAGTGCCGCTTGACGTAAAAAACTACAACTGGGGAGCAAATACTCAAGTTCAAGAACTTCCGCTACATAGCGAGATTCCTTCGTACGTATGCAGATGGGCATAAACCAATTTAAATTCCGCTTTACAAGTCAGTGACTTCCAGAGACGCTTTTGTCCTGTGGTAACAGCTTTTGGCTGAATTCCAGCTCCTATGTTACATTCACAGATTTGAACAAAAAGTCTTAGCTAGAACTTCAAATCTGATTTACCTCCGAATTCTAGTGAGGACACCTTTATGAGTTCTGTAGGTCTAGGAAATCAACAAATCTCGTTTGATGTTTCGCACAAACTGTTATTAAAACTTACATATAGTTGAACAGTTTTCACACTGAAAGCTATTTTCCCTTCGTGCTTAAAAATGCTGCTTCTTGGCAGGGTGTGGTGTTCTTTGGTCTAGCAGTAACATGAAGATAATGCATTTCCTTCTAAAGGCAAACCTGACAAAACAGCCAGTTTGTCCATTGCCCACCAAGCGGCATTATTTTGGATTCAGAATTAGAAATTCTAGCAAGTTGGGTCTACAGAAGGACACACAAACCATTACAGAGACATCAGATTCAGCCCTTTGAGAACACAAAGCAGTGCTTCATAGATTTCTACCGGTGTCTGGTCACCAAACCCCCCCCAGCCCGCTCCTACGCAAGCACAGCAGAATGGCAAATCCAGTGCAACCCAGTTTTTAGTAGCACAGAAGAAAAAAACCCAAATGATCGGCTTTGGTGAGTCTATGCAGTGGCTGCCCACTTCCAGAAATGTTCACTTCCCAAATAATGACCAACAGGCTAACAAAAAAAAAAAAAAAGCTTTAAAACGGATGTCATTGCTGTCATTCATACAGAAAGCTTAGATCTTTCAAGTTTGTTTGTAAAAACAAGAGGAACCTGACCAAATGTTTCACTCCTGTTGTAACACTCACGCAGACAGAAAATTAAAGGAACCTGAGACAGAATAATTTCAATCTAGCCAGTTATCCACAGAACTATACTTTATATACAGTTTATTTCACTAGAGATTTTAATTTTATACATAGTATAAAGGGGTATCCTGATATCACACATATAGTTATTTTACCGTACTGTTTAAAAACCAATTTTTTACATAATACAGTATTAAGTACCATATTAATTAAAACAAGTGATTTTTAAAAAAACCTACATATAAATGGATGTTTATCATATGCACAGTGCAAAAATGTTTTTATATCATTGTAATCACAAAATGTGAATCTAAAATACAACACTGTGATTTAAAACTAATTTATAATTATGACGCTCTGTGTTGTAGACAGTTTGATTAATCTTTGTTTGAATGATCAAGCAATGTTAAATTCCAGACAGACAGCAGCAGCTTAAAATCATGATCTCAGAAAGATACCTTCCACAGTAACCCAAGTTTTACAAAACACTGGTTTATCCCTACTTCTGATCTTGACAGTGTCCTAAGGAAACAGAAGAATGGCACAGATTTCATTTGGAATTATCTGGTAACTAATGCTAAATAAATTCTGTATTACTTCCACACAGGAAACCTTTAAGGATGATCGAAGAGGTGAAGATGGAGAGGTTTATGGGCAGAATTCTCAGAATTTTAGTAATGGAGTACAGGATTTCTCCGCTGCAAATAGGAAGAAAATACTGTAATATAAATCAGGTTCTAATATTTACAGAAAACAATTGTGGAAAAGAAAGCATTCATACTGTAAACACGTCAGAAATGACTTCTTCATTTTCCCTTTTGCAGAGTGGGGCAGTGGATGAATATCAGCTAATAAGAAACAGATGTCTTCCTCAGAAGAACCACTTCACCATCACAGAATATATGTGGCAGTTGTTGAGAATTGCTAACATGTTTTCTCCCCTCCCTCCCCCCGAAGTTTCAAGTTCAATAAATAGTAGAAAAATAATCCTTTACTTAAAAATCTTGAGATGCATTGTCCCAGGTTCCATACAGCAATTGTCGGAGCAGTGAACTTTCTACGCGCGAAACAAACCGCAGAGAAACCAACAGCCTTTCCCCCCCGCCTCTATCTGGCACTTTTTTAGCCTTCAGCTGCACGGATTTCTGCTCTTCCAGTTAAGGAAACCGAATCATCTCTGGCTCTTTTAAGCTCGCTCCCTCCTCTTGGCTCAGCGTAACAGGGCTTCCAAAGCTTCAGCTGCTGTATAAACTTGCGTCCCTGTTTCTGGAGGTCTGACGTGCCTCCTGCTCCATTTTATTCAATGTTATGGCAGGTCCATTCATCAAGCACATTTCCCTTCCATTTCGGAGCCAACCTTACATTTATAAAAATGTAAAGCTTTTATGCCTAACAGTTTACTCAGGAAGTGAATTACATCGCTCCCGGTGAAAAGCGCAGAAACCAAGCTGCCCGTTGCTGCATGGATCATTGTTCGCAAGTTATGTTTCTTTTGTCGTTGTTCATTAGCATTCCGCATCCACAGTGTGTACCGTGACGGCAGCCTGCAAGTGGTGGCTGTGGTGAAGGGTCGGGTGGTGCAACCGGTAGTGGTGAAACTTGTGACTCAAGAGGGCAGCTGTTTGAGGCGGCGTGTCCAGGTCTAAGTCTTCATCGTGGTTTCCAACATCCACCCCAGCCGACAACGGGTCGTTATTGCATGGAGGGTTTTCACTGTCTTCCTGAGGACTCATAGTGCTGTAGCCTAGAAAAGAAACCAGCGGGACGAAGAATTAAAAGCAAGACTAAAAGGTGCCGACTGCCGCACCCTTTATGGAATCAGACACAGTTGGTGCTTTATAGAGAGTAAAATGATTTAATTAATAGAAAAAAGAAAAAAACAAACCAACCAGCTCATCCTCTCCTGTAAGTTCATAATGACTCCCTTTCCCTGTCACCATCTTTGTTTATAAGCTTTAGGGACCTATGGTCTGTGCCACCCCAAGCAGTAAAAACCAATCGCGTTCAACAGTTTGTTACGGTGGAATTGCTACCACTGATTTGAAAAACAAAACGTAACAGCATTTTTTTGGGCAGTGGTATCTTTTAAGATGTTACTTGGATTTTTGCAGACAGACAAGAAGTAGGTGGGATCTGCTCCCGTTACCTCTGTTCCTATCAAACTACATCTTTCCTCGGAAGGCTCACCAGCTGCTGTGTCTGGAAGCAGCAAAACTTGTCGCATCACCTTGTTGTATAACCAGAGTATTCTCTTTTTAAGAGGAAAAGAGCACTTTTCACCTGTGAGGGTCTATTTACAAAACTCAAGCATTTTGTATGTTTTTGATGTTGGTGAGCTCTCCATACAATTAAAGAAATCTACTGAATCCACATGGAAGTGTTTCACACAGCAGGTCCAGTAAGCCAAATAGTACTGACACTTCCAGCTAAACACATGCACATAACACAATTAACTCGAGGCTCTCCTTTGGCTAAAATACCTGCTACTGGAGCCTCAGAAGTTAAAAAAACCAATCAACCGGCTATAGGACTAATGAGACATCGCATTCTCCGGGATATCCGAAGGAAATGATGTCACTAGAAAGCCAGCTAACAGCTAACCCTTGCAAGACAAGCTGGAGCTTTCTCAGTGAGGAAGCTGTCTCCTAACAGGTCCCTCGGAGATTTTCTGTCCCTGTCTTTTGAAGCAGGTGCTAGTAGTTACTATGAGATTTAGATTTACCACTGAAACCAGCTGTTACCACTCAAAACCAGTTTGCAGTACAAACAAAACCACCTCAGTATTTCTCAATGCAAAAACACAAACAGAATTTGAAAGGAAAAAGATCTTGCTTTAATTAGAAAAATAGTCCTTCTCAGAAAAGTTTGGCTAAGAGCTGAAAACCCACTAATGCTTCTGAGCATCTCGGTCAGGTTTTCAGCTTGAGACACCTAAAAGAAGTGTGTTAAAAATATCAGGCTGAGTACCCACAGCTGGTTCTCATTTCCCATGCTCTGAGTCATGGTTTCTAGCTGGCAGAGAGGAATTGGGGAAGACGACCGGGCAGCCCTTTGAAGAAGATGGAATTACAGAAACTAAAAATAGAAGGGCACATTTCAGAACTAGGTAGACAGTTACCCTGCTAACGCTGACACGCTGACTAGAAAGATGGGAAGGGGAGGTCAGGACTACAAGGAAAGGAGCACTCGTCTAGCAAATCTGCCTCAGCACAGGTAATCTGGCCCCAAATCCAGGGTAATTCCTCCTAGAGCAAGATTGTCTTTCAGACATCTGTTCATCCACATCCCAAGGCTTTGGCCTTCAGATTTCCTGTCCCTCAGCAATTCCATTAGTGCAACCACTGACTTAATAACTGAAGAGGTCTGCAGTGACATACCCAGCCACTACGACACGCAGCTACAGCTGACATCTGTGGCAGACTGCCTTGGCTAACCCCCCTCTTAATTTATATTAAGCCTCCTCATGAGTCAACAGCATGACACCCTTCTAACAGCTTTCAAGATTTAAGACGACTTAGTCTCAGGGCATGAGAGACGTATCAAAATTCCCTGAACCTAAACAGGGTCGAAGTCTGCGCGCGTGGCAAACGCACACGGCTGAATACCCTCCATTGCTATACATGTACACAGTTAACGCTGATCATGATTTGCTTAAACGTGATATAAGATGTCCTCTGTGGTGATGGTGTGGACTGAACGTGCAACAGAAAGGCTAAGGAGGCACCTGACTCCGTGGTCTCTAAATCCACGCTTACTTTACCCCTGCAAATACGGGCATCCCGCACGTGTTACTAGAATTTTATGAAAGATGTGCATGTCATGTCAAAGAGAAGAGCAGTAGAGATGCTGACTTGATTGCAAGGGACTTCCTTTCTCTCGTTATGTAGAAGTCCATTATTTCAACTGAACATCTAGATTGTTGGGGTTGGCGATAGAAGAACTGTGGTAAATGTAGTACCATTTCCGTCGGTCTGAATTGTGGTCCCCCAGTGAAGCTGGCAGAACCCCAAATCAGCCGGGGGAGCAAAGCAGTCAGCTGCTGCTGTACTACCACTGACAAAACCAGCTCCTCGCTGCGCAACATCACCCGCTGAAGGGTGTCAAAACTGTTCAACTGTGAAGCAATAAGGAGCAAAGGTTTCTGTTTTGGTTTGGTTGTGGCAGCCTTATCTGCGACGTGCCAGACATCTGAAGGAAACCGAGTAACCACAATGATTAACCTGAGGCCAGGGCAGTGATTCAAGGTCTTACCGTGGTCACTCTCCGTTCCCGATCGCCCCCAGTACCGGCGTCTGCGTTCGGGGCTGTGGGCGTGCCGCTCTATTACCGCTGCTATAAATCGAGTGTTACTAACTGGGAGAGAAAAGAAACAGAACTGGTTTTAAAGAAAGTGCTTTTACTGAATTGTATCAGCGGGACAAATCAGGCACAGGGGAACAGGCTTTCTGCAAACTAATTCTTCTCAAATACTACTTTTTTTCAGAAGACTGTCAAGCGACAGAGGCGTAGGAGTAAGGCGACGGTGTTTAAATGTGGAAGAGATCAAGATCCAGTCGAACTCAATCACCTCATCTGCTTGGATTAATAGAAGTTAGAGAATTACTGTGCCAGTGCTAAAAAACCTGTGGCAGCACTGAAAGCCGTCTCAAAATGAAACTAAAAAGGACTTGGAGAAGCACGCCATGAAACTCAGATACGCTTATTTTTCAATCTTTGAATGTTGACACAGTTTCAAATCTTGGGTATTGCTTTAGTTCTGGTTTAGTGAGGACCCAGAAACAGGGATCCAGTCTGACTCTGGAGCTCTCCCAGAGTTCAGGTGCACTGGCTCATCTTACAGTACAGCAGTATCATATGCAAAGTGCCATTTTTACTGCATGGCAAAGAAGTACAGACATCCCAAATCAATGCAAATAACATTTACTGCCACATTTGTTGAACGCGCATGCCAGGCTTGGCCTCTGCTTTCCACGGCTGAACGAAGGTAGGAGTTTTCCATACCCTGTGCTGTCACAATTGCAATTTTTAGGCTGATCAGAGCTATTTCTGGAAGTGGTCATGATGGGGCGGGGGGGGGAGGCGTAAGGGGCAAACCTCCTCCACGCATAATCGAGATTAGTCTTCTAAAAGTAAAAAATGTAATTTTTCAGCATGAGACTAAAGGTGCACTGGAAGTTACAGTTTAAATTAGAAGACCGTTCTGTCATTTTCTACTGCTAATCAGCACAGGGTTTCCTCATGCATTTTTTAATTCTAGCATATTAAGAAAAAAAATAGCTCATTTACTCTTAATGTAGGATTTTTTACAGCAAAGTGATTTGGTACTTACTGATTCCTCTGTCTTCATGGCTGTCATCATCTCTCTCGTCCCTATCATTTTCCAGGTTCGACATACGCACTGACATTTCTACACACCATTACAAACAGAAAAATGCAACTGTTAAGAGAAAAATTTTGGATCATCTTACTAATGGCTGTCACCCTGGTAAAATAGTGGAAGCACTTTGCGTTACTGTGTGAAGAGACGCAGGCTGAGCTTGGTGTGCTCATTTTCCAAGCCAGATGGGGCGGGGGATTCTAGGAATATGACACACCCCACCTCCCCCTGCAAGGAACAGGCTTTTAAGTTTTGAAGAAGGTGAACTGATTCGAAATAGAGCCAGGGTATAATCAAATTTAGAGGTAATTAGCCCTGATCAGACTTCTCACCTCTGCATCTTTCTACCAGCATCCTTTCTCCCAAACAACGTTTTGTCTCTCAGACTTCAGTGGTTTTATCTATCTATGTACAGATATTCCATGAACATCACATGGACCGGAGGCAGGGAACGCAAGTGAAAAAAGACACGTCCCAAACAGCCCGAGCAGAAAGGGTATGAAATCTGTAATGCTCCCAAAAGCACCACTCTTGTGCAGAAATAAATCTATGTGATCAGTGCGCTATGACAAAGTCCAGAAAGCTGTGAAGTTGGGCTCTAGAAAAAGTGTAACTTCAGCTTCCTGACAAGAGCCGCGTGTTAAGGGTTTGGGGCACTCTCCTCGGGCGGCAGCAGGTCTGGCTGCACCCAGGAGAGGGCAGCAATACACAAGCACCCTGGACGAGACCTGACATATAAGGGTTGGCAAAAGGGAAACACAATGGGGTGAAGCATTGAAACAAAACCAAGGAAAGAGGGTTTGGATTTATTTTTTGTTGGTTGGTTGGTTTTTTTTGTTTTGGCCTTTTTTTCTTTTTTTTTTTTTAAATTAATTCCCACTCTGCTATTTCTCTCAAGAGTTATCAGCTCACCCTGGGCAGCCAAAGGTGACATGTGCTGGTGGCTCCTCCGATGTATCTGGTGGCGATATGCGTATACTGCTAGGACAAGCACCATAATGCAGCCCATAATGCCTCCGGCCACTGGGCCAACCGGTGCACTCTTGATCATGTTCAGAGTGATTACCTCATCTCCTAAATCAAAAGGGACAAAACAGGGGAAAAACCCATAAATGCTCTGCAGACAGGTTTAATTCAACATCTCTGAATATTAGAGAAGATCTGGAAGGCTTTCTAGGTGCTCATCTGCACACATGCAGGACAGCACACTTTAAATAGGAGAAGAAATTCAGAGAGGGTACAACTTAAAGACAGGAATGTATAGCTACACTCAGCTACACATCAATATTTTCCAAAATGTAATACCCACAACAGGCCTAATGCAACTACTTTAATGCTTGATGCACTATTTATGCTAATTTACCACTAGCATAAGAGATAAACATGTAATGTGCAGCATGGTCTGACACTGAAAGTGCATGTTATTGACTACAAACAGTTAAATGCAGCATCCCATCAGACAGGCAGAGTTACCTATTGCTCCCAAGTCATCCACGTACGGGCTCTTGGCTCCCACAATGCCACCGAAGCATTCCTTCTGAGGGGCACAATAGGACTTGTCCAGATGGGTCTTCCCGTCACTGTCGACCATACACCACTCGCAGTCCAACACACCAAAGCAATCCCTGAGAATTAAAAACAAAAGATGACCACATTTACTTTCAAGTTCAACACTTCCCGTTTGCCATAGCTCAGTCTATTTTAGACTCACAAGACAGAGGGAGGCCAAAATTATCCGTAAACCCTCACATCCGTAACGTTTGGCTGCAAAAACCTCCTCATTCAAACGCTTAAGTACCACAAGGGAAGTTATACAGGGAAGCTGCATCTTCAGCATGCGTCTTCCCAATCTGTTTGCTCTGTTTTTTTCCCTCCATCACTCAGGCTGAGCAAAGGGAGAACTTCCTACTTGTAACTCCTCCAATAAGACATTTCTCAGCATGGTGAGGTCTGACTACGGTTCCACCCCTTTTCTGCAGTCCTCTGGAAGATGGAAGAAAGGATTTGGAAAGTCTGGTCAGAGCACGATATGTTCTAGCAATCTCAGTTCCCTGGAGACTGCTCATAACTAGCAAAAAATAAATAAGCCCTCAGGCTTCTCTACGTAATGCCGGGAGTGGAACAGAGAAGCAGGAAACTAGAAGCTGACAGGCAGCTACCGTCCCTGATGTGCTCCAAAGTCACCACCGCAAAAGTGTTGTCTACTTTCTGTGAACCCTTTAGTCTACACATGCCTCCAGAAGGCAGACAAACATAGCAGCACTATCCATTTTGCCAAGAGGAAGAACTCATTCTTTTTCAACAGCAAATCCTCCACTTGCACAACCCTCAGTTCTCAGACTCACTAAGTGTGGCGAGGAATCCATTTGTTTGCTATTAACGATGTGACTCAAACGGGAATACTGAGGTCTTCTGTTTCTGCACTACAGCATAATGTCATCCTTGGTGTGTGCTACAATATCTCATTCTGGCATCATACTTCTTTTTTTTTCCATTTTTTTTTTCTTTAAAGTGTGTAAGGAAGAGCTATTTTTACTTAATTATTTCAAGAATGCAGTATATTTTGAGGGATGGAGAATGCCACCTTACCCACTCTCTGTTCTCTGATTGCACTGTGTGTTAATACACTGCGGGAGAGCGTCCTGCAGGCTCGGATCGATTGCTGTGAAAGTCATTGGCTCCTGATGCACTTCACAACTCGGATTCCTATATTGGGGCAAAAGGTAAAGCCTTGTATTACAAAAGTAGTCAAAGCACAATCCATGAAAAACATCATTTTTACCTATTACATATCATCTGCTTAATTTTACTAAAAATACTGTCTATTCTATGCTGTATCACCTGTGAGTTAGCGTAAACAATTAATTAATTTTGTTAACTTCTCTCACGTGCTGCTCCATGAGAGGAGGTTGGTTCTCACCTGCTTTCGGCATTGGTGAGGTTGCCGGTGCATTCATTTACCTCCAGAGGGCACTCACAAGGGCACTCGCATTCGTTCTGTTCCATTCTGCAGGGGCAGAAAACACCGAGAAAACCCGTCAGAAGTTGCACCGTGATTTTAGCCCCACGGTGCAGCTCCGTACCAGCAGTTCGCCATGGAGAAGGCTGTTCAGTAACTTTTCTCCTTCCCCCAGAAGCACAGGGATTGCTCTATTCTGCAGGGGCTGAGGACAATGTAGCAACAGAGCCTCTCTGATCTGTTACCCACCCCCCGAAATTTAAAAAGCAGACAACCCCTGGACAAGTCTCAGATCTTGATGCAAGGATCCTTCTTGCCAGTGCACCAACAAGCGATGATGCCGGTGTAGGCAAAATCTGCAGGCACCAGGATCCCCTCAGTGAAAAACTATATCAACCCACATAAAATCGCGGGTATTGATAGGCCAGAACAAAGGGCCTGATCCACCCATAACTGCCCCTGAGAAACTGAATCTGTCGTGGTCTTCTGACATCATCCACCCAAACACATCAAGAACAAACTACCCTGTGTTTTAATCCACTGACAACATGGCAAAGGATTAGAGGTACGCTAAGTCACTATGCCTCTTACAAACAGCATAGATAAAGTAATTATGTTGTTTTCACTTCAGTTTTGCACTGCATGTTTTCATCGAGCATATAAAATAAGTATATTTTTTACAAACCTTGAATCAAGAAAGAGGGAAGAAGTAACTGCCTGGACCAGCCCCTTCATTTCCCATCCCCTGCTCACCTGTGGCAGTTGAGGCAGAGCCTGTCCACCATGCTGCAGGCGCAGAACGCAAGAGAATCGCAGGTCTCATTGACGATTCCCACGAAGGCGTTGGTGCCCGGGATTCTCGTCAGCCTGTACTTGGAGCAGTGACTGCCGTGCACAAGGTTTGTCAGATCCCCCTAGGAAAAAAACCCAAACAGTGTCATCGGTGTCACAAGAAACCCGTTGTTTTAGGGAGCTGAAGACTTTCCCCTGTCCAAGGAATCCTACAGAGCAGAGGGAACGCAAATGCACGGGAGCACTGCCTTCACAAGTAAGAGGCTTATAAAATTGTTTATCCACCTGTTGAGTTTTGCTTCCAAGCTACTGCTGGGTGGAAGGACTTTACTGAAGACAGAAAAAAAAAATACGCTTAGCTTGTAAACATTACAAGATGTGGCAGCAGCGTTGAGCCCGATATGCCGCCGACAGCAGGTTCCATTTCACTCCTTCGCATCGCTCGCCGACCCGTCCCCGCTGTGCCAGGCGTCGGTGACCTCCGCAGAGAGGCTCCGCTCTGACGGGGAGGCACCATCACGACTTGTTGAAAAATTCCTGGCACATGTACTATAAAAAACAGCTGTGATCCGTTTGGTAGGCAGACTCATTCCTGATTCCTGTTTGCATGCCACGGTCTTAAGTTTTTGCTCTGTCCTATACAATTTCCTTTACAGTAATACACTTCTCGATTTTGCATTTCAAGTGTGGGGAAAATGTTTAAGCCTACCTGACAGAAATCAACGTATTCTGACATAACTTTCAAATATTTTTGACACTCATTTCCCTTCTCCTCCCAGTAATAATTGAAAAGCATTATTTAAGGAGCAGCTTCTCCCACAGAGCTTAACATCTCTTGAATAAGATCTTGTCAAGGGTGGATCTGCGGCGCTGCAATCGGCATTCACGGCGCAGCGAGAGACAACTGCCCCTGGCTTAGACCTCCTGGCACAAGAGGAAGGGCACACACAGCCCGCGGGGACCGCAGAGCACTCACATCTCCACAGACTGCAGTCTGTGAATGCGCATGCAAGTTGCATCAGTAAATGCATTTATTTGGTCACCTGGCTAAAGGAAAAGTTATTAGAAACCTTTACTACCCGTGTCGTAGTGACACTGGTCAGAGTTGCAAGCCAGAGGTCAGGTCACAGGATCCAAAGCAAAAAATCCCAACTACTCCCGGAAAGTCCTCACCCAACGACCGCGAACTTATTTTCACGATGCTGGATGAGACTTTGCAGACATCAGCCGCAGCTGGCCAGCGATCACATCCCTAATCCCTTGTATGTCAACTGACTCCTCGTGCGAGCACAGTTTGTGCAGTCCAGATCGCTGATTTTGTGTTTGGAGAGGGTGGAGGGCGGCCGAGCCACACGGACGGTCGGCTGGCTCCCAGCCTCGCCTGCTCATCCTGGCAAGGACTCGCGTTTCCACCAAAAGAAACCCAACCCAACCAAAGTACATTCAAAAGCAAAATAAAACAGAAAAACACACTCACCACTAAGCTGGTATTAAATTTATAAAACCGCTGAACTGTTCTGTCACTGAAGCTGTTGCAGAGGTTTTTCTTGACGAAGTTTGGGTGGTTCAGAATGTCATTTGCTACCAGAGGCTCCTAAGTGAAAAACAGAGGATTTTTATGCCGTTAAAATCAGACTCAAATAGCAGCTTCTCTGCAGTCCTTACCACCTCAGAAATCCGAAAAGGAAAAACCAAGGAAACCAAGAAAAAAGGAGCCAGACCTTGTGCGTAATGTGCTGTTGTTCCACCGGCGCGTGTCCTTTGGGATCGATGAGGGTTGGGTGTGCCACAAGGTACCCTCTGTCCTCCATGATGAAGCACCTGCCCACAACAAAGCGGAGAGCCTCCCATTAGACTTCCTCGGGCTTTAGAAAAATACGGTGAAATAAAACATGATCTTAAATTTACAGCTGGAGGAAGAATTTTTAAAGGCTTCCATTTATTAAAATAACAGGGCCATTACGCAAATGTCTCTGAAGAATATATCGGGTATTTCCCTGAAGCTTTTAAATCCGTTACTGTTACAGTAAGTCTGGACTACAGAGACCTTGAAAATGGAACCAATTAGAACGGAAAACTGATCAGTGCGTTGTCTCGTCTGATTGTGGCAGATCCAGAAATAAATTAAGCATAGTCAACTTGGAAAGCCTTAACAGTTTATTAATCTACTATGCTGCTAATTAAACAGAGATTTCACACTCTCATTTAATGACCTCCTGCCTTAGAATTCAATTTGAACGGGGAGATAAATCACTCTTGTTTCATTCTCAGCCTTCCCAACCTTTCCTCTCCCTTTTCAGCTCTTCCCATTAGTTTCCCGTGTGATCTCAGAGAAATGATGTTGGATCTGTGCCCCTATCTGGAAACCAGTGTGCTGCGAGGTTTTAATCCGTAATGTTTTCGGCCTCTCCCGTTTCCATAGCCGCAGACAGCCGCGCTGGGGAAGGCGGAGGAGCAAGCGGCGCTGGGGACAGCACAGCCCGCGCAAAGATCAAGAGAATCGGTGGCCGCAGAAGGGAGACGGGAGGAGGTTAATGCGACCACTCAACGCTCCCGAAGAGCTCAGCGGGGGAGCAGCCACATCCCCCGGCGCAGCGGGGCTTTGGCTGGGCCCCGCAGCTGCGCCGCTGCCCCGGTCTCCTGCCTGGGGCCGGCGGACACTTCGGGCGGCTTTAAACTCTGCGATTCCCATGGCAGTCTGCAATGTAAAGCTCTACCTACATCGGCTCACGGAGGGAGAGAGCGGATATAATTAAAAGCAATCGGTGCAGAATAGATGGGACTATAGGCTTTAGGTACACAAAGGAGTCATGCAACTTTTTAGTTGGATATTTGTTACTGCCCCAAACTGTTCTGGGGTTTGTATTAGAAATTCCTGTTGCCATGTTGCACTTTCTCTTTTTTCTGAAAGGTGCTATAGGGAAGAGGAGAACGAGTAGGCTTGTGATTACCCCAGAATGATGGCAGAGAGAAAAAACTTAGTAGAGATACATTAAAAAACCCCAAATGCCTGCCAGATAGAGCAGTCATCTTAGTACCTGCGTGCATTTACGCTGAGGCTGTAAGCATTAGATCTGGCTTCTACGTTAGAATTGTCTAACAAAGCATTTAACAATATGCTTGAAATTCTTCATTTAGGGAATGTAGAAACAGAATAAAGAATCTGACCCTGTTGATTATTAATAGTTTTTATTTTTGGGGGGGGAGGGGGGGGAAGGAATTCAAAACCAGAAATCCTGATTTTTTTTTTTTTTAAAACACCATAAAATCAATAAAAAAAAAATATCCAAACTAAACCAGAAAAGAACTGGAAGGATGACAGAAAACCACTTCCCTTCCCAAATTTAAGGTTTAAAAACAGAGAAAGAAACAACAACAATGCCCAAACCACGTTATCAAGTTACTCCAGATGCAAACCAGAGTCTAACCCTGCCCCCTCCATGATTTTTTAAAAAGGGTAAAGAGGAACAATTAAGATACACATAGGTCTAAATAAAATTAGATACTCCAGATGAATACAGACTTCTGACTAGCGCTGTGCTCTGCATATCTGAGAAAAATATAACAAAAGTATATTTTAATAATAATAGTTAAAATAACTAGATAATACATCATTATTACATGCTCACAGTAACTAAAGAGGTAAAATGAAAACAAATAGAAGAGAATGGGAAATGTGTTAATTTAATACAGAATGTTTTTTTGCTCAGGATTTCAATGAAGTCGAAATATAACCAAAAACTAAAATCAGTTATCTTCCAGTTTTGTATTCCTGCAGACTGTTTACTTAGCTGATGACAGTTTGATCTTGAATAACAAAACATGTCCACATAATCTTTATGAGAAGAACAAGCACAAGTTCTAGTGGAAACCAGAGAACACACATTGAAAGTAAGAGAATCCTAGAATAAATTAAGTTGGAAAGTACCTTGGGTCATCTGGTTAAAGAGGGGGGAAAAAAAAAAGGGCTTTAGATATTTATTGCCTGGAAGGGCGGGCTTACCTTATTTTGTTTCCTCCGTCTTGGTTACAAACTGGCAGCAGGTCCATGAGAACTTTGTAGAAGTATCGCAGGGTGAAGTCAATGCCCATTACTGCCACTGAATGTCCTGAAGACATCTGTGCACTGCAAAGAAGGGAAGAAAAAAAGGAAAAAGGCTTTCATGGCTCTATTAATAATATTTTAATTACTCAGTTCCCTACTTGAAAAGGGGACCAGCTTCCCTGGCATATAAACGGCCAGCTCAAATCCACACCTCCACACTGCAGCTCAGCGTTAGGGTCTGAACCTCTGCTGGGAGGACAGGCTGGGAGAGTTGGGGGGGTTCAGCCTGGAGAAGAGGAGGCTCCGGGGAGACCTTATTGCAGCCTTCCAGTGCCTAAAGGGGCTCCAGGAGAGCTGGGGAGGGACTCTGGATCAGGGAGGGGAGCCATGGGACTAGGGGGAACAGTTTTAAACTGGAAGAGGGGAGATTTAGATGAGATATCAGGAAGAAAATGTTGGCTGTGAGGGTGGTGAGCCCCTGGCCCAGGTTGACCCAAGAAGCTGTGGCTGCCCCATCCCTGGAGGTGTTCAAGGCCAGGTTGGCCGGGGCTTGGAGCAACCTGGGCTGGTGGGAGGTGTCCCTGCCCAGGGCAGGGGGGTGGAACTCGATGGTCTTTAAAGTCTCTTCCAACCCAAACTATTCTATGATTCTGTGATATGAACCTGCCATAGAAATTTTGCTAAATCCCTAAAATTCCAAAGTGTAGGAGTGATTATGAATTTCAGCCAGAAAAAGCAGCTGGCCCATGCTACAGGCCTGACTACAGTTACCTTGCACCAGGGAACGAGGTGGCATTTAGGTGCTGGTTAACGAGCACCGCGTTAAATGCTTCAAATCACATCCTACCACCAGTCCAGTTATCCCCGCTCGCTGGAATTAAACAGGAGTAATTCATGTTAACCTGACACTGCCTCCACCGCCTACAGAGTGCCAAGTGACATTTAAAACCATTTCACTTAAATGTTCTGATTCAGTATCTTTCCCTCATGTAGGGCACCCATAAAATAAACGTTTAGGGAAAGGGCAGAACCCGGAGTCTCTGTGGATGCTCACCAGCATCGCTGCAGTATTTCGCCCATGGTGGAAACTGTGTTCCTATTTTTACACACCAGTTCAGGAATATACACAGTTGCCTTAGCAACCGATACATCAAAGACCGACAAAACAGTCTCAGTCTGATGTATGGAAGTGTATATTCTTACAGCTCTATAAAGGTAAAAAAGCGCTACTTTCCCTTAGTCGTATCGTTTTAACTTTCCTCACCATCCGTGAAGCAATTGCATCGCTCTCCTGGCAGAAGCACAGTCTTGACATTTGGCTGAGACCGTTTGGATGCTGGAAGCTCCAAATAGAAATTATATTCTATTTATGTTGTTATTTTTCCAAAACTTCCTATCCTGGCAAACTCCCCCCTTCCCCTCAGGGGAAACATCCAGATACTCAAAACCTTCTGAATCAAAGCACTTGAACTAAGGTGCAAATCCCCACTGGGCAGCAGAGCAACGAGGTTCTAGAACAAAACACTTATAATAATAGAGTAAAATAACTAATGTTTATTATGGTGGGTTATGAAAATGATTACACGATGTGGTGGCGTGCAGCAGCCTGAGGCTGGACCGAAGGACCAGGGGATCCCTCTCACAGAGATCGCGTCCTGCAGCACTGGGGCGGCACGGCCGGACTGGGCTAACTCTAACCCCCGAGGGACACAAAACCATCGGCTCAGCCCCAAATCACGGGGCGTGCTATTTTGCACTTATGTGGGCTTTATGCTGACGACAAAGGAGATGAGTTTGACTTGCTACTTTTTAAAATTTACTCTTCTAAATAGGAATAAAAAGACATTTAGAAAAGCAGGTAACTGAAGGGCACAGCTGGACTGTACAAAGTCGAGGCTGCTGGCAACCCCCTGTCCATATAAAACCAACTCAGCTTACTGGACTGAAGTTTGTCTGCTTTTAAAAGAGGTACAGTGAAGATGTAGTCACATCTAATTTATAGATTTAAAATACAGATTCTGGAAACCCACATTTATTTTTAACATTACCCATTTCCTGGAGAAGGAATGGGAAAAAGCATGACAGTGAAGCAGCCCAGATACGTTTAACTGTACGTGACAAGGCATCAAGCTGCGAAGTTACTGCTCTGTCCTAACTGACAAAAAACCATCAGGAATGCTGTAAATGTTTCAGCTTCGTTTTTAAGCATTAAATCCTTCTGGTTTGCCAGTGCAAGCTGTATTGAATGACCTCTTGCATGAATCTTCTATTCCCAGCCTCCAGAAAAGAAGACAGACGTACATAAAATGGGAATGAGAGACAGATAAGCGTCAATTCCAGATAAACTGATGTTATTTAAACTCACACGGCAGTTCCTAACGCAAGTATGCCTATTAACTCTACTGATTCCTCCCCCACCCCTCTGTTTTGTTGTGGTTTGGGTTTTTTTAACCAAGACCTCTTTGGGGATTATAAGCGCATGTGACTATGAGCTTTAGAGGTCATATTTACCCAGGAATCACACTCACATCTGCCAAACTTTGTTTAACGGTTCTTTAATCATGTTCTAATAACCCACGCGAACTTTAACTTCTTAAAGCTAACTGAACCGTCGCTTGCTAGATAAAAATCAGAATTTTGATTAATTGCACTTCTCTTCTTACAAAAGTGCTTATTTCCCTTAAGTGAATTCCTCTGTGAGAAGCACCACGCAGGCATTAGGCCTGATAATACTCCTGCCAAAAAAGACAGGCAGATGTCCTGCGGTGGGAAATCCCAAACAAAGCCTCTGAGAAGAGCAGAAAAGCAGTGTCCCGAGCTCTGCTGGCTTTGTGATCTCTATTTACCAGCACAACGTTAGAAGTTACCTTTGTACTGGTGGGGTCTTAGATGGAGCGTGTGCAGAAGCCACATGCTCAGTGAAAATCTTGGAAGAGACTCCACGTGAGAAAAAAAACCCAAGTAAGGACCATTTCTGAAACTCGGGAGAGCTTATGCTAGAAAGGTTTATTACGTATTCTATAAACTGACCTCCTTAAAGAGCCTACACCTCAAACCAAAGCTCAGCCTTAGGCTGGGGGCCTGGCCAGGGGGGAGCTGAAACAAAGCAAGTCTGCTCCTCCAGGAAAGGGTCATTCCAGTACAGACAAGACGCTCATAGAGACACTGACTCCACTTCTCCTGGTGGCAAGATTCCCTGTACTGAGAATAAAGGAAACACCGAGATTCTCTTGGTCAACTTAGAATGAAGAAACATTAGAATTTCCTCTTTCCTTTTTTCAAGCCACAAAAGACTAATTAATAAAGAAAATGCTTCGTCCTATATGCCTATAACGTTCATTTTGGTTTTGATCCCAAAGGCACAGGCTGCTCTTTCTACCCTGATTTGTCTCCTGCAATCCTGTAAGGGCAGTTGAAGGTTTACTTGTTCTTAGTCCTGAAAGCCCCTGTCCAGAAGTGCTGAATTTAAACAGCCCAGGAGAGGAGCTCCCCCAATTCCTGGAGTACAGGGAGAGCTTTAATTAAAACAATCTTGCGGACTGACCTCCATTTGCAGTTAGGTAGATCTGCTTTCACCTCTTATTCCCTTCCAAACATCACCCTGGCGCGTACAACTTCAGAAGTGTGAGTAACTTCAGGAAATTTAGAGATTAGCTGTCTTGGTGAAAAAGTCTCTGACTGCCAGCAGAGAGGGAACATATCCCAAACCGCCTAATGAAAGCGATCCCTCTCCTCCTCCTAGGTCCTTGTCTCGCATACCTGACATCTCACGGTCATCCAGGAGCACGTTCTCCAATCAATCTTTTTTTCTACATGCTGTGATTATTCGTGTATCAATAAAGCTACAGAATGTAAACTTATTCATGTGACATGGATTTTTTTTTTTATACAAGGTTATATTATATTTCATCCAAAGCACTTTAAAAACAGGTTTGGTTTTCAGTTCTTGAACACACAGGAGTCACTCAGCATACTTCTCTCCCAGCCAAAGCACATCTTGATAATCAAGAGTATTCTTGCTCGACACAAGCCTCAAAACACAATTTACCTGGAAGAATGGACTGTGTGACTGATCGTAACGACGTAGCCCGCCCCTCCAACATCTAAGTAGGGACCGGTAAAGGTAATTAGTCCTGGATTAGCCACTGCATGCAAGTACCTAAGGACAGCCAAAAGAAACATGAAATTAGTGAAAAAGGGTCACTGTAAACTTTAAGACAGTATCCTTGATTTTTGCAGAAACACAGAAAAACCGTGAATTCTGCGCACTGTGATCAATGTGCTACCAAATTAACACTTCTTAATATTAAACAAGTACCTACGTATGATTAGGACCCAGACCTAAAACAGACTTGCTCAATAAATGGTCCCTCAGTACGTACAACTGCATTAAAAGAGCTCAATTTACTTCTGCAGAGGATACGTTTAATGTCATTGTAGACAGTTTTCCCCAGAAAAAATGTTCTGACTTAGTGTCAGGGGAGTCTCAAACTCAAAGCAAACACTGGCAAAATTATGATGTTGCAAATGGAGGAGAAAGGAGGTCCTGTAGGCAGAATTCACATGTGAAAATCTGGAAAGATGTCAGAAAGTGGTTACAAATTACAATCTCTTTCAAAACTTACTGTCAACATGTCAAATATCTTTCTATGGTCAGAAGAAAGTTTATAAAACATTCCAACTGTTGGAAACACTGCTGCGTATGAAAAATCTGTTACTTTGCTTTCCCCCACGCCAGCGTACTAACCCAGGAGTCTGGACTGCACGGTGCAAGTGACAGAATTCTGCTTTTCTTGCCTCTTCTTTCCAAAACACTGCCATTTGGCTTTACATAAAAACCAAGACACTATGGCATGCTGCACACGGAGGCTTTTTCAAAACCACGGTTTGAGAAAATCAGTGAAGTGTAAAAGCAAAGAAAAAAAACCAAAACAAACCTCCCAAAACCAATAATGAAAATAATTTGAGAGCTTTTAAAATGGAGACAAGGGATTGTAAAAGTGCATTCCCTTGATTTACAACATGAATGCACCCTGTTTATCTCACTACAACAAAAAAAAAAAGAGCAAAATTCCATCATCTCATCTGTCAGCAAAACCGTAAATAACAACAAAAGGAAGAAAAACTAATCAGTAGCTACAGTAATGATTTTTTCAGGGAAAATATGGGTCAGGAGAGCTACAGCATGGCCACGGAGCAATTCAGAGCCTTCCCCGTACAGCTGGAGGGTCGGGACCCGGCGCTGGCTCCTGCCTTTCCCAGCGTCGCTGTGCGGCGGCACCTGGCTGGCGCCTTTCAACAAAGCACGCGCCTCAAAACACACTCCAGAGCGCTCTCGTGTCTCAGGCTCTCATTTGTGATGTATACAAATATTTTCCTAAATCAGATGTTAGTGCATAATTAACAGCGCACACTCGAGCCAGCAAATTCCCACTCTAAATTAGCGAGGAAACCCGCTGTAAACAAACAAACAAACAAAAAGACTAAAATACTAACAACCAAAAATGGCACAAGGAGCTGAAAACACTCCCAAATTAGCTAATCCCTAAAGGGGATGCTCATTTGCTGAATATTTATATTCCCATCTGCCATAGCAGGGATACGGAACAGAAACCATCCCTTAAAATAAAAAGGGTTGAAATTAGAACCAATAAAGGTTTTAACTAGCTGTATTTAAGCACTGAGCCTTCTACCCGCGATCAAAACATTTCTCGTTAAATAGTTTATAGCTGACCGTAAGAAACCCCAGGCTATGAGATCGATACCAAATATTTTCCTTATTGCCCTCCAAGATTATCCAAAGCTTTGATAACGGGACCCTAAAAACTCACCATTGTCTCCTGGTGGGATCAAATGCTTTGTCCATGAGGGAACCGGGGTAAATTCGGAGCACCCCATTGGGGGTTGCTATGTAACGGCGCACAATATAACTGTTCAGGCTACTCATTTCCATTTGTGTCATCCATTCATCTGTGACGTGACTGGTAGCCATTACTTCATTTCTGACAGAGAACTGCAAAACAAAGGCGGACCTAGCAGGGTTCCTCTAAGACTTGCATGAAAAGATAATAAGCTGCTCGCGGGGTTTCCTAAAGAGCGATCAGAGATCATCTAAACTCAATTACTTGTTTAAAGTCTTCTCACACCAGACGGATCCGGCACATTCCAAGCAAAGGAAAAGCTTATTATAATGAAATATTGTCGTCGTTATCTCTGCAGCTTTTAGAGTTTGCTTTTTCACTTTACATAAATATAAATACTGCTCCCCCTGCACACACAATACAAATTTCTCATTTATATCCTTAAGAACACAAAGATATTTCTGCAAAGAATTTATGGTAGCTTTAATTTTTCTGGTGTTTATTTCAATAGCTGCTTATCAACTTTTTCCCCCCCTCTTGGGGAGGAAGACCTCACCGTCCTCTCTCCACTCTTCTGGGCCTTGAAGCCCAGCGCCATCTTTCCAGGCGTGGGAACACCACTCCAAACCGCCACTCCAGAACCCTACGAGCATCAGGAGGTCAATGTTTCAGGTAGTCCCCTCCTGGATGGAGGCGTGGGATGTGAGGAAACCAGCGTCTCCAAGGCTGAGCAGAGCGGTCGGCAGCGAGGACATACCTTAAGGCCAGGATTGGCAATCAGGCGCGTGTTGTCGCTCAGGTACGCTGTGTAGTGCTCCACCATCCGCTTCGTCTCGGGCTGGCTGAGATGCTCGTATGGAGAAGAGAAGCTGCCCGCAGAGAGCATTACCGTAGGGCTTTCTAAAAATAGCAAAACATGAGAAAGTTAAGGACAATGAATTGCACTCTCGTGAGACCCCACCTGGAGTACTGCGTCCAGCTTTGGAGTCCCCAACATAAGAAGGACATGGACCTGCTGGAGTGTGTCCAGAGGAGGGCCACGAGGATGATCCGAGGGCTGGAGCACCTCTCCTCTGAGGAGAGGCTGAAAGAGTTGGGGCTGTTCAGCCTGGAGAAGAGAAGGCTCCGGGGAGATCTCATTGCGGCCTTCCAGTCCCTAAAGGGGGCCTACAGGAGAGCTGGGGAAGGACTTTTTACTGGGGCATGGAGTGATAGGATGAGGGGGAATGGCTTCAAACTGGAAGAGGGCAGGTTTAGATTGAAGATTAGGAAGAAGTTTTTCCCTTTGAGGGTGGTGAGGCACTGGAACAGGTTGCCCAGAGAGGTTGTTGAGGCCCCATCCCTGGAGGTGTTCAAGGCCAGGCTGGACGTGGCCTTGGGCAGCCTGGTCTGGTGGGAGGTGTCCCTGCCTATGGCAGGGGGGTTGGAACTCGATGATCTTCAAGGTCCTTTCCAACCTAAACCATTCTATGATTCTATGATATCGCAGAATAAACACATTCGTCCCACAAAAGAGTATCCTCCGCCTGTTCCTCCACTCTCCCACACTTCGGTATGCAAAGCGTGCAGCTCCTTCTGGTCATGGGTGGACTGTGGGTGAGGGCAGGAGACGTGAAGTTCCCCATCCAACCCAGAGCGCTCACCAGCACAGCTTGCCTCCCCAGGCACTGACAAAACTCAGGTTGCACATGAATGACCTTTCTTGCTTCAAAATACAGAACTCACAAAGTTAGTCTGCTGACTCTGACCTCCACGTGTTATTTGGTAGACTTTACCGCCCTTGTTCTCAAAGTCTGAACAATTTCTGAAGTACTACTTTTCAAAAGATTGCAGAAGCTGTTTTCCCTTAAGAAAAGATTTTGTGCTAAAGGAGAAGAAATTAATTATCCGTGTTTAGGTTAGACATGGCAGAAGAAAATGAGAACGAGCACTTTCAGTTACAGATAACGAACAAACGGAGAGTTACAAGTGCAGAAGAGGAAGCTTACCAATAAAAGTGTAGCTGTCTGGGGTGATTTTCAGACCAGACTAGAAAGTAAATTTTCATTGTGCAGAAACTGCAAAACCCTACAGCTTTTTTCTTTTAAAAAGAAAAACGATTATGATGATGCAGGGCTGAAGGTTGAGAAGAACACCTTTTCTGAATATTTGACCCATGGAACCCAATTTCCCCATGCGTAATGGTCTCCAGAAGAAAAATTTCACTGGAGTATGCAAAGTGTTCTGCTTTTATTCACATTCCTCTAAAACACATCACCATACATCCAGCAACCAGATGTACTGCAGTCATCACTTACGAACTTCTATTATAGTCCTTCATCTGCTTCCCAGACCAAATACTCTGATGCGATTGCATTTTGCTTTGCATGAAGTTTTTCCACTTGTCAGCTTAGTTTTTTTGGATATTTTCCATTTATATCTTGTCTTTCTGGATATAAGATAATCAAGACTACGCACCACAATAAAGAAAGAAAAAACCCTGTACTTTAAACAATCGGCAAAGCAATTTCCATAGGGTTTGTCAAGTTCCTCCAGTCTAATCTCACTTAGCTATTTGTGGCACTGCAATATAGCTAAGAAAATATCACAACTGTGCTGCTAATCCAGCACGGGACCTTCAAACCTTGCTACAAACAACAGCACTTCATTTAGAACTTTTTATAATATAGCACAGATTTTAGCAAACCCCCCAAGATTAATACTTACATATGAAAGCTTGCAATTTATGATGCTTATATAAGAAAACCTCTGTGTTCTTAGGATATATTATGTTTTTAACGTTCTCTATCCTTTCCAAACACTAGAACTTATACTGCCATGGAGATTCCCCCTCGAGATTCCCCCTCTTTCAAGTAAAGCCTGAGCAACTACTGAAATTAGTCAGGTGGAGTAGAATCAGTTTAGCTTACCAAAAGCAGGAATGCATTAGCGACCCGAGAATTTTTAAGCAGGTAAGGAGGGTCTGGAAACCATCACACCACAGGAGTTCTCAGCTTCACCCAACAGACATAACTCCCGACTTCCCATGGATCGATGGTATTAAATGCTTATGGCAGTGAAAAGCTTGCATAAATCCAAAGTCAAAAAGCAGTCCTGCACGACTGGCCGGGACTTCATCCTACTTATGTTCTTTGTCAATAAGCTGCTTTACAGCCAAGAGAACAGAACTTTGTTTTAAGCTTGGTGCGACATCTCTCACTCTGTCCCCGCTCCACTTGCCGGGAACTCGATCAAGCAAGACTCACGCTGCGTTTATCTCGTGCTCTGACGAGCAGTCCCACCGCATTCACCCACGCGAGAGCTCGCCATTGAGCAGGGTAGCTATGATCAGTGAGGAGCTAGAAGAAGGTAACAGTTGAATAGAAAAATCAGGCTTGGCAATAAAAGCCTCTCAAGAGGAGAGTATTTCCAGTGTTTTGTAAAAAGAGTTTTACTTTCTGCTGCCACACTCTACGGAAACATGCACGAGGTGGTCAAGAGGAACGGTAAGAAAGCTTTACCCAGGGTAGCCAGCTGCTTGAAGTGCAGGCAGGCGTTCGGCTGGCCCAGCAGATCCAGTCGATGATACAGGAGCTTGCTGCTGGGGACAGTGTTGAGATTCTTCAGCTGCTTAACAGGTATTTCCGGCTGTATTACCACGACACACAGAATAAAGGATGTGTCCTGGACCTGAAAAACATGGGCAAGTCATCAAACAGAAACAAAAAGGTGGACTTACAGAACTTATTTTCTATTAGGATCCCTGGAGGCGTTCAAGGCCAGGTTGGACGGGGCTTGGAGAAACCTGGGCCGGTGGGAGGTGTCCCTGCCCAGGGCAGAGGGGTTGGAACTCGATGATCTTCAGGGTCCCTTCCAACCTAAACCATTCTATGATTCATTCTCTTTCTTTAATTGCTCATGTCGTCTAGCTGTGGAAGGCAGCACCACACTTTGCCACGCTCTCAAGGATCACAATTCCCACTCTCTCTGAAAACAGACAACTCCTTTTCAAAGAAGCTAATAGGGACTCGATCCTACAGAAAACAGAGAGGAGGACCGTGCAGATAAACCTTTCAAGCCATACAGGTCTCCGTGCAGGGTAGAGACTTGATTACAGCAACTTGGCTCCACACAGCCACGTTCCACTCTGTAGCTACCCTGTATGTATTAAAGCCACTAAGTTGTACAAAAAATACTTTTCCACAGTCTATGCACAAAATAAAAATATTTAGTTTTCAGGAAAAAAGACTGCATTAAAACCTTCATTTTGTTCCTCCATTTGCAGTAATTTCTAACACTGTTTCGTGGATAGTTTTTGAGGTGTCATTAACAGAGGAGAGGCTTCAGGTTCACAGTTGATAAAAAACACGGACAAGTCAACTCTCGAAAACAAGATTTTATCATTGCCACTCTTAATTGTGCGCTGCATGTGTCACACGGTTTACTGGTTTGTATATGTTAAGGATCCTACAGTACATCAGACCAGCACACCTTGGAGTTGCCCAGCTGCCCTGCAAGAGTGTTTGATATTTAACGTAGTGTTACAACATGAGAAAATTAGCTCCAGACACCCTCCTATGTGAATTCCTGTTACACAATGACAGATTTAATCTCTTAAAACTGCTCAGCTTAATCTTTTAGGTTGGATTTAACTTAATACTGTGAAATGATCCACAAGTACACTCCTAAGTTTGTTGGCACAAAAAAGTAGCCAATTATTTCTGGCATCAGGGAAATTCACCTGGATTATATTTAACCTTAGATTCCATTGTAAACCCTGGGTCAAGATTAGTGTTCAGATATGTTCAGAAGTCAAACTGAAGAATGGAAGGCAGCTGCTAGAAGCTCTCTAAAGCTCTTACAACTGGTAATATAGCTTGTTGCCTATACATCGTACACAGTTTCAATGAAAGCTTCAATGTTTGTAAGAAAAGCGTTCAGTTACAGCAAACATCATTACTGGCTACTGATACCGTTCTGAAACAAGATAGTATCAGAATGAGAAGCTGAAATTTTCCCAATTACATTAATTAATGGATTGTATTACTCTGCCCCAAACATAACAACAGTATTAAGCAAAAGAATGACTTAATGCTAACCACCGCCTCAGCACTGTATTCAGATACCTACCGCTGGTAGGTATTTACGTGTCACCTGCCTTGCAGTATGACATCCAGACCAGTACAGATGTGCTTCCATTGGGAAAGCACGAGTATAATCCCTGTGTGACCCTACAGTACGTTCGTCTTATGAAATGAATGCCTTCATGAAGAAAGAGCACACACGTATCCGGACGGACACATCTCTGAAGATGACACGGTAACAAACGTGAAATGGTAATTTCATTGGTACTTCACTATAACAAAAAACCTCCACATTTATGCAGTTTCTGAGTAATTCAAACCTTTCATACTTCAGTAGATAGCAACACTTCATGCTTCACTATATTCAATACATTAATGCACTCTTCAATATATGAACTTACTGTGCCATCCTGCAACAGCGTCGCTTTTATTCCTTACCATTTTCCAGGCATAGCTGACGTTGTAGGCTTCTTTCCCAACTTCTCTCAGTTTGTTGAGATGCCATGACAGCGAGGAGTTCACAGGAACCGTAATGATCTGGCTGCCCAGAGGAATGCTAGATTGGCAAATACAACATACAGCATTTTATTAAACACTGAGAAAGCTCTTAAGCAAAACCCATCTACAGTACATTTATAAAAATATTGTGAGATATGAAGAGATTAAATGTTTTCTGTCTTAGGTGATGGAAAAGTACATGTACGCTGAAAATGCACTCACGTACCACCAGTTTGAGTTAAAACACATACTCCTATAAGGCAAATGATAAAGAATATCCCAGACCAAATAGTGGAAAATTTTCCCGACATGGAAGAGAGACATTAGAAACAGTATCCCCCAGATCAGCTGTGGAAACCACTGCTTCGCACACCAAATGATAAAATGAAGAAAGCTGGAGGAAAAACCAAACCAGGACTGTTCTGCATTTGGGGGGGGGGGGGGGAGGGAGGGGAATTCCATCTGAGTATCCAGATATTGTAGGAAAAGGAACTTCACCATATATTGTCTTAAAACTCCTCTAGAAGTACTTCTAGTACCCTAAGGACTGCTAATGTTTGGACCTGCAACTCGGATTCCTTACCTAAGGATGTTCTGTCGCACCAGCTCAAATTTAGGAATGTTCTCATAATGGATAATATCTGTGTGAAGCGGCGGCTCAGACAGCAGGTAGGGCCTGGTAAGGGATGGGTGCATAAGAGTGTAGCCTAAAAAATAAAGCCACAAATCCATACATTGAACGAATTATAACAACTGAGCCCAGGATGAACATTTATAGGGGGCGAAAGAAAAGACTACAGTAACTACACACAGTTTTTGCAAAGGCTTAACAAATGTCAGTGCACAAGCAATTTTATCATCAGAGAAGTTGCAAATGGGTAAGTTGCAAATGAAAGACAGCTCGAAGAACCAAGCAATGAAAAGACGTTGAGATCAGGGGAAAAGAGCTGAACACACATATACCCCAGTTTTGCCTTTTGCCCTACACATCCAGAAAACCTCGGATGTTGCACACATCGAAAATCTCCACAGCAAATAAGCGTTTCCACATCAAAACTCCAGTACAGAAATTTCAAGTCATGAATCCACGTACAGTTTCCAGCAACTCTTAGGCAAAACTAACCAAACAGCACGCAATTATTCTTTTAATAAATGTTATCATTCATTACTATAGACTATTTGGAGACATGAGAATTAAGAACTTCTGTTTGATGGTTAATGACCTCAGTGGGACTAGAAGAGATTATCTGAGCCAAAAAGTTACCTTTATTATCAATGAGGAAAGTGTAGGAGCCCAAGGAGTCTTGATAATAGGTGACATCTTCCAAGATATAAGCGAGATTAACATCTACTCCAACAATCCCGAGCAGCAGGTTTCCAAAGTAACACGGTTTACTGACAGTCATTATCAGGCCTTAGAGTGAGAGAAATAACGTAAAACCATCAGCAATAATATCTAGTTAATTATTTTTAGGGGAAAGAGCATGCACTTTGTCATTTCAACGTGTTATACAGTTAAATTTTACACAGTGTTCCTTGCTGGAATATGGACAAAAACTGGCAGGCCTACAGGGAAGCTGAGCAGGTTATCTGTCATGTCTGGCTGTCTTTAGCTACTCTCCCTGATTAGTTAATTTCTATGTTTCCGATAGTGACCTAAGGTACATTTAATCAATTGATTAAGATACACACCACAATTAGTGTTTTGGGGTTTTTGTCAGTCTACAAGTGGATGCCTTACAGATAAGAAATGCATTTGCATGAAAAGCCAAGATAGTATTTTGTTCCTTTAACATCATTTAAGGCAATTTAAAAAAATAGGGGGAGGAAGGAGGAAGAGAATTTGTACTTGTGAAGCAACAACAGGGATGAACTGTTGCTCATCTAATTGCATATTCAGAATACTAAACCTCCTCTGCTTAACTAAATCCCAGTATGGTCACTTGTACTGGGAATCATACCCATAATTACACAATGGTTTGAGACGCATTTTGTGCCTGAGGTAAGAACTCTCAGTAATACCTTATTTCTCTTACTTTCTACACCACTATTTGGAAATTCAGTGACTTTTTTTTCCCCTCAAACCAATACAACGTTCATTTGCATGTATAAGCTTTTAAGTACACTTTGATATTTATGTAAGACAAACATCCCCTATTGCACCATTTCTAATCCTTCTGTTGCTCACATTTTCCATTATGTTGGGATATGGCTTTGGGAGAGAGTAATAACACGGCTTAATTACCGAGGTTAGGAAACACAGAAAATAGCAAGCGTTCTGACTCAGAAGAGATTTGCTCAGGAGTAGTCTTAAATTTGTTTTGGGACTCAACACACAAGGCAAACGTGCGACCTAAACTCGGCAACCCTTGAAAACTCTTCAGCGTAACGCTCAACTCCTCCTACGTCCCAGCCGAGACTAAGAACATGCAAAGTCCTGAATGAAGAACTACAGAATTCGCTCAATTGTCAAAGCAATATAACATCCCTGCGATGGTCACGTCTCTTTTACAGAGCACTGGAGCAGCACTAGAGACACGTCAGGTGAGCTGCCCGAGAACCAGCAGGGGTAGCCCTACAGCTCCAACCTTCCAAGCGTGCACCCTGAGCTTCAGGGAGGGCACCAGACCCAAAGGTAAAAGGAGCAGCAGCACTGCAGTTTACAACTGATGACGCTTAAGTCTTAGCTCAGGCAGTGGGAGCCAGGGCTGGGAGCGTGTCCAGCCGGGGGAGCTCTGCCGGCACCGTGGGAGCAGCCCCAGCCCAATCCCTTCCTCCTGGACCTGCCCCTGGCAAGAACCCAAACAGCATCACCCTGCAGTGCATGCTTACCCTGAGCACTAATTGAACTAATTCCTGCATTTCCTACACGTGTGTCATCTCACACGCATGCTGGGATGCTCCCAGGAGTCTCCATCGGTACCTACACCTTCAGTCTCTCCATTACTGGACATAGCGGTGAGATCAGATCAAGTTGAACACGCAGTGTTTGGTAACGTGGCATCTAATTTTAAGGTGAAAGTGCAGATCCACGCACCTTCCCACCACAACAGCGTAAATTAGAAACTGATGAGAGAACCAGACTGCAGACATCTGCTGCGTTAAGATACTCTTCAGGACGCATTCACAGTCTGTGGAAAAACCGTCACCAGCCTTCCACTAAATTCAGCGTATCTCTCGCTCCAGACAGACTGGGCCATCACCAGCCAGCTCAGGCTGCCGCTTCTGCCCGGTGCTGGGGGCAGACCAAGTGTGCGGAAGCTAAATGACGAGCTAAGGATAGCAAGTTAATTAACAATCTGTCTTTGCGCCATTTGCTAAGCTTGGCTGCCTTCCCCCTCTTACAGAGGTCCAGCGTCTCCGTCTTTACAGCCTGGCAGCGGGGAAGGGATGGTGAACTCGCTCTGAAGAGCCACTGTTTGGGGTGCAAAGACAGAATAAAGGGAACTCCAGCAGGAAGGATGACTCCAAAGTCACGTCCATGGCTCCACCGCACAGGAGAAAAGGGAGGCTCAAACACTAACAGCTTTTTCCTCTCTTCCACTCTGGGGACCTATGCAGTCCCCTGAGTCTACCTGTAAGATGTCGAGACGTACAGAAGTACTGCAATAGTGAACCCTGCAATGGCACAGCACGGTCACCGCTGTCACTTCAACATGACAAGATTGCTGCCCTCGAGTACAAAGGACTTCTCTTCACAAATTAAATTACGGGTGCTGTATACATACCCAAGAGTGTATACAATATCCTGAGAATCCAACCTAAATCTACCTACTCCATGTCTTATTACCACTTTCTTTCACAGAATCACAGACTGGTGGGGGTGGGAAGGGCCCTCTGGAGCTCCCCCAGTGCCACCCCCTGCCAGAGCAGGGGCACCTCCAGCAGTGGCACAGGACGGCGTCCAGGCGGGTTTGGAATGGCTCCAGAGGGGGAGACTCCCCCACCTCTCTGGGCAGCCTGTGCCAGTGCTCTGCCACCCCCACAGGAGAGAAGGGCCTCCTCAGGTTTAGGTGGATCTTCCTGTGGTCAAGTTTGTGCCCGTTCCCTCTTGTCCTGTCACTGGGCACCACTGAAACAAGACTGTTCCCATCCCCCTGGCACCCCCCTTTTAAGTATTGATAAGCACTGATAAGATTCCCCCTCAGTCTTCTCTTCTCCAGACTGAAGTCCCTCAGCCTTTCCTCATAAGAAAGATGCTCCAGTCCCCTCATCATAACTAGGTCTTCTGCAGACAAAAAACCTACTGGCATGAAAGGTAAATTTTATGCTTGCCTTGGTAACACGCCTAAAAGCATCACCTTATAAGACTAGAGTATATTTGAGAATATGTAAGCAAAGGGAACCTAATATCTTACATTTTTATATCTAAATTCAATGTAAGCAATTACCATCTCCCATTTCATCCGAGAAAGGCAGACTGAAGACTGCCTCGTCGATCATTCGGTTGGGGAGGTTTGTATAGAATCGGCCAACCGTAGTTTCCAGGTTACTCAGCTGGTTCAGGACCATCATGCTTCCCTTGATCACAGGGAGGGCTGTTCGGTCCGGCACCCCGTACTTCACCGAGTTCTGCTCCGCCAGGTCCCGCAGGAAGGCCAGTTCCTTCAAACCTGTCACTCCCTCTGAAACAGAGACGCGAGAAAGACAAGGAAGGAGATAGAAGCAGCTTACTTTCCATCAAGACTTGTGTATCTTACTCCAAAGCACTGTCAATAAAAGCAAAATAATACATATGCTATACTGTAGGACAAAATATACTTAATTTAAGTGATAAGGTAAAGTGCTCAAAGACTAGTCTGGTTTTAGGAAAAGTAATTAGCTAGTACAAAATTTGCTCTCCCATACTGTTGCACGGTGCAAACATTCAACATGCTGTTCACATCACCGCTTTAAACAAAGATCTTCTAACAGAGACTTATGCGACCCATAAATCCACAGGACAGCTCTTTGTTCTCCACCGGTGGTTAGTCCACAGAAGACCGGGAGCATATTATACGCCCTTGGAGATAACAGGCTTTGTTCTTTAGCTTAAACATTAAAGTTTCACATTTTACGTAAGTCTCGGGCTCAATTCCTGCAGACAAATCAAAGCCTTCTGTACACATTAGGTCTCAAACGAGTATTTAAATTTACAGTCAAATGATACATTAGCTTAAGCATTAGCTTCCTTGGCTGGAGTCCGTGTGCGATTTTTAGTAATACAACATATAGCCTTTTTATTGAAAATGCTTTGCTGGAAAAAGCACAGAATGCCAAACTACTGCGTCCATGATCTTCATATTTAAATTCACTCTTTAAGTTGGGTGCTAAGTTATCAAAGCACTTCAGATTACTTTTGATGTTACATTCACGCTCCTCGGCTAATGACCGAAATAGAAGTCACGTATACGTACTCTCCTTTTGCTGCACCAGGAAACACGGGCAGCGTCAGGGAGGTTTACAGTTGCAATAGTTATCAAATTCAATTCAGTCTGGTTGCCATTAGACAATTTAGGCAACAGTACTTGATATCCTGAGCAGCTGCACTGTGATATATAAGCGTACAGTGGCACACAGTTTTATACACCACGGAGGTAACATCTGGATGCAGCCTCTGGATTACACGGGCCAAAATCCATTAACAAACTGCTCCCAATAAGGCGTGGAATTACATTTGGATGAGCTTAATAAACTAGCTGTACAATGAAAGGGAACTTTCAGCCACTGGAAATGCAAAAACATTTCTCACCATTCATAAGCGCGTAAGTGAGAATCATTACTGAGTTATTGAGGAAACTGTTTTCTTCATTGATGACACGTAGAGTAGCTTTTTTATCATCTTCCGAGGAATCTTTTGACGTAATCCCAGCCGAGAGATAAATTATGACCATATCGGTATCTAAAAAGAATTATATACACATAGCAGAAAGCGCATTAGATTTTTAACTCAGGGAAGTCACGCGGTAAGAGCCCTTACGTCTGCTTACAACCACAGACTGCCAACGGTTTTGTCTGCGAGCTTCACAGCGATCTACAATGGAAAAAACACACTGCGGTCTTATGAATGATACCCTTCGTTATTAAACTTCCGATTCACGGCATTTAACAACATCTGTTTGTCTCGGTGCCTCTCAGCCCCCGAGAAGCACTGTGGCTGGTTTCTCCTGCGCAGACCCCACAGGCACCTTCTGGCCTGGCTGCAAACAGGCAGGAGCGCGCGAGGGCCAGCGTGCTGCAGAAGCTGCTCCAACTCCATGGAGAGGGCTTAACAAGAGCAAAAAACCTGCAAGTTTTGTCTCCTGACCCGCTGTTCTTCTCCTGTCCTGCAATTCTACAGAGTGGAAAAAGCCACGTGAAAAGCGGACGGTGCTTTCCCAGCCGTCGCGTCCGCGAGAGCCGTGCAGGGGGCTCAGCATCGCTGCGCCTGCTGACCACAGGGCCCTCCTCATCCTCCCTTCCCGTAGGGTTTGGCCGTGCGGCCAGGTCAGCCCCCGCATAAGCATGGTGGTGGGCACCCCAAAACCCTGCAAAAGACCTTTCTCACCACCCAGTACTGCTCCTTTGCGCCTGCAATAGCGCTGCCGCAACGTAGTCCCTGACCTGCAGCACAATAGCTGGAGGACGCCGCAGGGTGAAGGGCACCCGAAGCTTTCGTATGGTGTGGCTTAATGTGTGATGCTTGAGAAATGCGACACAGCGCACCGCCGTTCATCATCGGCTCGTTTCGCGTGAAGCCGAACACGTTTTTCAAGCTGAGTATGTTCTCGGTGAACGGCCTGCCTCAGAGCCTTTGAACAGGTAAGTCGTTGCTCACACACCATCCTCTCTCCTCAGATGGTATCTCGGTATTAAAAGTATTCTATGCATATAATTAAGACACTTGTAGGGATCATACACCACCATATAATGTGAAGCACATAAGGTTAGTTGGCTATATACCAACTTTGTTGTCTCATCTATTTTTTTTGGTGGTTTTGCTGGTGTTTTGGGGTTTGGTTTTTTTTTGTTTGTTTTGTGTTGTTTTTTTTTTTTTAAATAGGTATGAATGCTTTGACTTGTACATTTTGTCATCATGACTTGAAAAGAATCTCAGCCAGAATTAGCTTTTGATACAAACAAGTTAAGAGGAGCTGTTAATTTGGGGGTATTTTTCTGCCTTTTTATTTATTTAGAAGCTAAAACTAAGAAAAAAAAAAAAAGCACACCCAGGTATTAAAATAGCTTTGGCTGTAGCTTAAGGAAAATTGTTAACGCGTTTCCTGGGCTACAGCATAGCTACTATATACTGCAGCCAGACACGATGATGTAGCCTAAAAGCTTTGCGAGCAGCAGTAACATAAGACAGTCCTAAGTCTGCGTTAGGGAGCAGTGCTAAACAGGGCATCTTATCATACAGTAGCTGATCATCCTACACTATTTGATACACGATCTGATAGCTGGAAAAGGCCCTTATATTCAGTGTACCATTACTGCATCTATTGATAGTGTGTGTGTGTATATAACATATACATACACTGCAATTTTATATATATATATATATACACACACTCAACCTACCTATTGAAATAGTTTTTTCAGGGAATGGTGGTACTCAGTGGCAGAGCATTTTCTTACGCTTTGGGATGAGGGTCTGCTGAACAGGACTGCAATAGGAACAGGCATAAGGCAGGAAATTCAGACGTGTTCAGTGGCACGATTCTTCCATCTCCTACCAGTAGTTCCCTTCTAACTTTTCCAGGGTGAATTCGGGAGCCAGGCTGTATCTCAATAGCTTCCCCGACACACCCACACATTGTTCTCCAGGAACAGGATGTTAGAAAATTAACAGTGAAATGAATGATATTTTTTTTCTAGGTTTATTTTTCTTTTTTAAAAAGATGAAAAGATTATTTACATGAAAATGAGCCACGTTTCATAAACATCCTCTTCTCAAACCTATTGTGTATCACACTATGAATTCTGAAATTTGCTACATACACTTTAGGTCTTCAAAAACTTTCATGCTTAGAGAAAACCTAAATCCAAAGCATTTGCCTCTTCTTTTAACTTTCTGTACTTGTGCCCCAAAATAATTGTTTTGTATGAAACCTAGTAAAAGTATGTGTTCTCATGCTAATGAAGAATATGGCAAAACCTTCTAACCCTATTATACAAACAGTGCCAAACACACAAGATCTGTAGGAGGATGCTGCGAGATCCTACAGCTGATGTTCTTGGAATAACTACTGATGCATCTTATCCCAGGCAGCTTCAGCAACGCTGGATATTTTATTTTTTTTCATTTTATTTTTTATTTTCTAGAAAGTCGCGCCCCTTTCATCATTTTGCCAGAGGATGGCAAAACCCTGCCCCTGACAACCCAATCTTTCAGTGTACAGTCGGATAAATGTCTCGCTGTATCTATGGCCTAAAGTTCAGCCGTTGGCTGAACCTTTAACAGCAAAAGCACCATTTTATAAACCGAAGGAGTCACATGAAGTAGGAGCACACTTCCTTAGTCTTTCCAAACCACTCGCATTCCTGGACTTTTCTTTTTTTTTCCGATTTCTTCTGTTCTGAGCTGGTGCCCTTCAGGGCAATGAAGGATTTGCACGCATTGGAGCGGGCACAGGACCGAGCTATGGGATCTGCGGTACATAAATTGACTAAACCGATCGACATCGGTCTGCTTTCTCCACCCTGCCACAGCTTTGGCAATGTCACTCGACTCCAACGAGCACTCAGAGCACAGCTTCAAGAATTTGCTTTCCACGGCTTCCTGGCAAGCAAACGTGCCACTCAATTTCACATCCATCTTTTTCCACATCTTTCACCACATCCTCATTACAAAAAACACACAAAAAAACCCCCAATCTTGGAATGGGAAGGAGAAAGCCCATAATACATACACCAAAATTCAGGAGGATATTCTTAGATGAAGGAAAATTTAGCCAGGCCAACCTCACATTCCATAAAATGTCACCCATAATTGGCATTCTCAAAAAACCCTTTTTCCTGAGAAACAGGCCACTTCCGTAGGATTCCAGTTCGGCGGGTTACCCATACACATATGATTTAGCAATAAGTCAATGAACCTGCAGCAACAGTAATTTTCATTAAAAGGACCCCTCCGCACACGTTTGGGAAATAATTCAATGATCAGACAATTTAATCCTGCAAATTTATAGTTCAAAAGAAAGTCAGCAAGTGAAATAAAATAAAAGGGAATGACCATATTCAACAGTCACAGGTTGCCCAGAGAGGTGGGAGACGCCCCATCCCTGGAAACATCCCAGGCCAGGTTGGACGGGGCTCTGAGCAACCTGATCTGGTTGAAGATGTCCCTGCTTATCGCAGGGGGGTTGGACTTGAAGGCCTTTAAAGGTCCCTTCCGACCCAAACCATCCTATGATTCTATGATCAAGTAAATGCTACTTAACAAAAACATGTGCTTCTATTATATTTTTTTTTTTTT